>CM065696.1:12894717-12924035 GCA_017654935.2 Phymorhynchus buccinoides
TTTTTTCATTTACCATCTAGTATGATGGGTTATGGTCAGGGTTAGGTTTTACATATAAACAGACAGACAGACACACATACACACTTGTAGGCATGCAAGCACACGGACACATTCTCATGACACAGTGAGCAACATAGGATGCACATTTCACCACCAGGGGGCAATCAAACCAGTAGGATCTTAGCGCGTGATATTCTTAGTTGTGGGAAGTGAGAGACAGGGAGGGACTGAAATGTGCATCCTAAGCTGACCATGATCACACCAATTTGTCATTCTTCATTTTGTTCCGTGATTCATTGTTGTTTAGTTGTAAAAAATTAAGTTTCTTCTGGGTGTTTTTTTTTCTCTTTCTTTCTTATCATTGTACACCAGTAGAACGTAAAAAGATAGAATAAACCTCAGCATCCATAGTGAAGACAGAAAGAATAGTGCACCAGTGTGTGTGTTTGGTGTCTGAGGCTATTCATGGTTTGCATGGGTATTCTTCACGAGCATTGAATAGAATAGAATCGGTGGGTTTTTTATGGGTTTTTTAATGTCTGACTATTTTCTGTCTGTCTGTCTGTCTGTCTTTCTGGTTATATGTCTGTCTGTCTCTGATTGTCTGCCTGTCGGTCTCTCTCTCTCTCTCTCTCTCTCTCTCTCTCTCTCTATCTCTCTATCTCTCTCTCCCTCTCTCCCTCCTCTCTCTCCTCTCTCTCTCTCTCTCTCTCTCTCTCTCTCCCTCCCTCTCTCTCCCTCCCTCCCTCTCTCTCTCTCCCTCCCTCCCTCTCTCTCTCTCTCTCTCTCTCTCTCTCCCTCCCTCCCTCCCCCCCTCTCTCTCTCTCTCCCTCCTCCCCCCCCCCTCTCTCTCTCTCTCTCTCTCTCTCTCTCTCTCTCTCTCTCTCTCTCTCTCTCTCTCTGGGCTGTTAACTTTTATCAGTGTATGTCATTGTGTTCATTAAGCCCCCTGTCTCTATCCGCTCTGTAGTGTTTTTAACAAATGCATTTTGTTTCTGCCACTCTGAAGTTAAAACGGTAAGAAAAGAAAACCTTTCTTTTTCTTATGTTGTGTTCTTTGTCAAGACACTCTGTATATTGTTCGATATATTTCATTTTCTTCTGTTCCTGGCTTTTAAGGATGGAAATTTACAACGGTCGTTGTTGTTTACAATGAAAGGACACAACATTATATGTCCTGGATGTGGGTTTTCTTGTGAGCAAAGTGTTATCTGATGTTGGTATTGCCTTTCAATTTTGTTCCCTAAACAATAAGACTCTTGGGTGCTCTGCAACAGCTACCAGGAATCGAAGAAAATCCTGCTGCTTATCACAAGAATTGGTCTGATCATGAAAGGACTTGTGAACGACAAGACTAAGGACTTGAAGACGTCTTCAGAAATATTTCATTTTGTCGCTTACAGCAGGTGTGGACATGATCCAGCTTGGAGACAATGTGAAGCTGAGTAGAATCAAAATGTTGTAGAGGTGTGACTTGTCTTGTTAGCTGACTTGACTATTGAGGTAGATTTTGTAATTTTCTTTACAGGTTTCCTGTACCTATTCACACTGTAAACACGTGGAAGTATTTGATTTTAGCCCTCGCAGCTGGGGAGGACATGGTCTATCTTGGGGACTTGTAATGTGATATAATGCTCACAGGACTCGAGGTAGACTTTACCCTAGCTTTTGATAGTTACAAGCTGCTGTGCATGCACATGCCTTGAACACATGAAGGCATTCTATATCCTTGCTGGCAGCTGGCGTGGACATGATTTGGTTGGGGGACAACATAAGTACTCTCAGGACTTGAGTAAAGCTGTCCTTCATATTCATGATATTCTACATCATACTTCATATCATTGCTTGCAGCTGGCATGGACATGATTCATCTGGGGGACAATGTGATGGAGTGCTAAGTTAACATCTGGTATCATTGCAGGCAGCTGGCGTGGACATGGTTCATCTGGGGGACAATGTGATGGAGTGCTAAGTTAACATCTGGTATCATTGCAGGCAGCTGGCACGGACATGGTTCATCTGGGGGACAATGTGATGGAGTGCTAAGTTAACATCTGGTATCATTGCTGGCAGCTGGCACGGACATGGTTCATCTGGGGGACAATGTGATCAAGTGCTAAGCTAACATCTGATATCATTGGTGGCATGGACATGATTCATCTCAGGGACAATGTGATCAAGTACTGACAGGACTTCAGCCGAGCTGCAGATTGTCAGGGGCCCGGGTCAATGACCCACATTGACCTCTCATTTTGTGCAGCCATGAGGTCTGCACTAAAATTTAAGTTTAGAATTATGGTGACACATTACTGGCCCGTTATTTTGGGAATTGACCCATTATTTCCTGTAATCAGGGGTCATTTGACCCTTGAAGTTTAGATAACAGTCTCAAGCTCTGCTTCAGGAAAGTTTTCCTTCATATTCATGATATTCTACATCATTGATTGCAGCTGGCGTGGACATGGTTCATCCTGGGGATAATGTGATGGTGTGCTAAGTTAACATCTGATATCATTGCTTGCAGCTGGCGTGGACATGATCCGCCTTGGGGACAACGTGATAGAGTACTCTCAGGACTTCAGGTTCTACATCACCACCAAGCTGAGGAACCCCCACTACCTGCCAGAGCTCTCCACCAAGGTGTCCCTGCTCAACTTCATGATCACCCCTGAGGGGCTGGAGGACCAGCTGCTGGGAATAGTGGTGGCTAAAGAAAGGTGAGTGATCATCATCATCATCATCATCATCATCCTCATCATCATCCAAGGTGTCCCTCCTCAACTTCATGATCACACGTGAAGGGCTGGAGGACCAGCTGCTGGGAATAGTGGTGGCTAAAGAAAGGTGAGTCATCATCGTCATTGTCATCATCATCATTGTCATCATCATCATCATCATCATCATCATCATCATCATCATCCAAGGTGTCCCTCCTCAACTTCATGATCACACCTGAAGGCTTAGAGGACCAGCTTTTGGGAATAGTTGTGGATAAAGAAAGGTAGGTCATTATCGTCATCATCTTCATCATCATCATCATCATCATCATCATCATCGTCATCATCATCCGAGGTGTGTCTGCTCAACTTCATGATCACCACTGACGGGCTGTAGGGCTATGCAATTTCAGGCCAGAGTTAGAGGAGGAGCGACAGGCGCTGATACTGCCCAGTGCAGCAAACCGCAAGCAGCTGAAGGAGATTGAGGACACTGTTTATCACTGTGTGTGTGTCACTGTGTCTGTCTGTGTCACTGTGTCTGTGTGTGTCACTGTCTGTCTGTGGTCACTGTGTCTGTGTGTGTCACTGTCTGTGGTCACTGTGTTTGTGTCTGTGTGTATCTGTCACTCTGTCTGTGTTAATTTCAGGCCAGAGTTGGAGGAGGAGCGACAGGTGCTGATCATGACCAGCACAGCAAACCGCAAGCAGTTGAAGGAGATTGAGGACAACATGTCTGTCTGTGTCACTCTGTGTTTGTGTGTCATGTGTCACTCTGTGTCTGTGTGTGCGTCTGTCACTCTGTCTTGGCCAATTTCAGGCCAGAGATGGAGGAGGGGCGACAGGCGTTGATCGTGACCAAGCACGGCAAGCCACAGGCACCTGAAGGAGATTGAGGACAACATGTCTGTGTGTGTCATTGTGTCTGTGTGTATCTGTCACTCTGTCTCTGCCAATTTCAGGCCAGAGTTGGAGGAAGAGCGTCAGGCGCTGATCGTGACCAGCGCAGCAAACCGCAAGCAGCTGAAGGAGATTGAGGACAAGATCCTGCACACGCTGTCAGCCTCCGAGGGCAACATCCTGGAGGACGAGAGTGCCATCCAGGTCCTAGACTCCTCCAAGGTGCTCTCCGATGAAATCTCCAAGAAACAAAAGGTCAGTGCTTAGCGAAAGATACAGAGAGAGACAGACAGACAGACAGAGACAGACAGAGTATGCCATCCAAGGCCTAGACTCCTCCAAGGTGCTCTCCGATGAAATCTCCAAGAAACAAAAGGTCAGTGCTTAGCGAAAGATACACAGAGAGAGACAGACAGACAGACAGAGACAGACAGAGTATGCCATCCAAGGCCTAGACTCCTCCAAGGTGCTCTCTGACGAAATCTCCCAGAAACAAAAGGTCAGTGCTTAGCGAAAGATACACAGAGAGAGACAGACAGAGACAGACAGAGTATGCCATCCAAGGCCTAGACTCCTCCAAGGTGCTCTCTGATGAAATCTCCAAGAAACAAAAGGTCAGTGCTTAGCGAAAGATACACAGAGAGAGACAGACAGACAGACAGAGACAGACAGAGTATGCCATCCAAGGCCTAGACTCCTCCAAGGTGCTCTCTGATGAAATCTCCAAGAAACAAAAGGTCAGTGCTTAGCGAAAGATACAGAGAGACAGACAGAGTATGCCATCCAAGGCCTAGACTCCTCAAGGTGCTCTCTGATGAAATCTCCAAGAAACAAAAGGTTGCTTAGCGAGAGATACACAGACAGAGATAGACAGACAGATCTAGAGTATGCCATCCAGGTCCTTAAGACTCCTCCAAGGTGCTCTCCGATAAAATCTCCAAGAAACAAAAGGTCAGTGCATGGAGAGAGAATTATGAATGCAAATGTTTTATTGAGTTATTGTTTTGGGGCCAAAGTTCGTTTTTCGCAGAAATCCACGAATTTGTGAACTATTAACAAGCCTGCTTCAAGAGCTTCTTTGCACCATGCTCTCTCACATACACATTCACACCACGCATCACGAGAAGAAACATTCAAAGAAAGAGAAGCGAAGTCAAGAAAGGTACGCACAAAAAGAAGCACATGAAATAATTGAAAAAATGGAATTGAATTAAAAAACCAACAATGAAAACATATATGAACAATGGTGGTTTGAATTGAATTAAAAAACAAAATTGGAAACAGTTATGAGCCAAAGGAGAATTATTGAATAGAATAATAGCATTTTTTAAAGAAAAGGTTTACTGACTCTATGTGACCTAGCACCACAAAAGGGACATTAAGTCACTGGGCTAGTTTCTCACAACAGGCTTGGAAAGTCAAAATCTAATTTTTTATCAATTTTGAGTTATGTGTATTTTCATGCTCTCTAACATGTCATCTTTCATATATTTAGGACAATCTTTGTTATGGTCTCTAAATACTACAAACAGTGCTTTAAAATGAGGAGGTTGATGCATTTTCTACAGCTAGGCTAAACTTTAGACTGTGGTTTATCAAAATGGCCGACAGTCACCCTACCAACTTTACATGCTCATAACTCTAAAACGGAACGAGTTACAAGAATGGTTCTTATATCATTTGAAAGAGAATTGTCTGACGTTTCTAACTGTATCATTTTCTCAGAATTGTCATTTTGACACTTAATGTCCCTTTCGTGGTGCTTGGTCACATATTATATAACAGGTGGTTTAATGACTATGTATATAGTACAGTACTTAAGCCCTGAGGAAGTCAATTAAATGACGAAATATTGGAACGTTTGTATCCTGTTTGTGTGTTTTTAGCCCAAATGTTTTAGTACAGTACTGTGAACCTCCCTTATAAGACCTTCAAAAATCATCCAAAATGAGGTCTTATAAGGGAGGGGTCTTATAAGGGAGGCAATTTTAATACTTAAAAATAAGGGCAATGTCTCAGAAAAGTATGTCTTATATGGGAGGGAGTCTTATAATGGGAGGTCTTATAAGGGAGTTTCCACTGTACTGATATGCTTACTGCGTGATGCCAGGTGGCAGAAGAGACGGAGAAGAAGATCGAGTCGTCCCGCATGGGGTACCGACCCATCGCGCGCCACTCCTCCATCCTGTTCTTCTCCCTGACCGACCTGCCCAACATCGACCCCATGTACCAGTACTCCCTGACTTGGTTTGTCAACCTCTTCATCATGTCCATCCACGACAGGTATGTGAATGAAATTCTGCTTAACGTCCTCCGGTCTGGAACAGACACATATGGGACATTAGTATACAGATGATGGGAACGATCCTGGAGGCAAACATTGTCAAATTGATGAGGAGGATGACGATATTTGAGAACTAGAGCGTTAAGACGCTATATCGCCAGATGCGCAGCACATTTTCTGCTCCAGTGACCTTAACCTTTGAACAATGACCTCAATTTTCGAGCATGGTCTAGATAACGTAACAACCTATACGCATGCAAAATGTGAGCCTCCTAGGTCCCTCCGTTCAAACGTTATTGTGTTAATAGCCTCCGTAATGGCACATTTCTGCTCCTGTGACCTTGACCTTTGAACAGTGACCTCCATTTTCGAGCATGGTCTAGATAGCGTAGCAACCTATACGCATGCAAAATGTGAGCCTCCTAGGTCCCTCCGTTCAAACGTTATTGTGTTAATAGCCTCCGTAATGGCACATTTTCTACTCCTGTGACCTTGACCTTTGAACAGTGACCTCCATTTTCGAACATGGTCTAGATATGCTAACCACCTATACACATGCAAAATTTGAGCCTCCTAGGTCTGTCGGTGTAAACGTTATCTGAAAACGTTACCCTTTTCGCTCCGCGGCTGGTAAACATTGTCAAATTGATGATGATGATTAGATATGTGTGTGTGTAAATGTGTGCTTGTGCATGCATGCATGCAAGTGTGTATGCACGCATGTGTGTGAATGTGCTGGCCAGTCTAATAGTTACTTCGTGTTTATTATAAGGCGCACTGTTCACAGTCGGGGAAAAAAGTACTGAGCGCCAGCTGTACAGTATATAGTTGGAAAAACTGTGGTACACGCCCTAGTAGCCGTAGAGCGATGTGCGCAATGATAAATCCAAGATCCACGAGCGTCGGCTGTACAGTATATAGTTGGAAAAACTGTGGTACACGCCCTAGTAGCCGTAGAGCGATGTGCGCAATGATAAATCCAAGATCCACGAGCATCGGCTGTACAGTATATAGTTGGTCATCTGTGGTGCATGCCCTACTAACCGTAGAGCGATGTGCTCATCAGTAAATCCAAGATCCTCGAACATCAGCTGTTGTTGGTAGTTGGTAAACTGTGGTGCACGCCCTACTAACCGTAGAGCGATGTGCTCAGCAATAAATCCAAGATCCTCGAGCGTCGGCTGTATAGTATATAGTTGGTAATCTATGGTACATGCCCTAGCAACCATAGAGCGATGTGCTCAGCAATGAATCCAAGATCCTCGAGCGTCGGCTGTACAGTATATAGCTGGTAAACTGATGCATGCCCTACTAACCGTAGAGCTGTGTGTGCAGCAATAAGTCGAAGATCCTGGAGCGGCGACTCCGCTACCTGTCGGACCACTTCTCCTTCCAGCTGTACGACAACGTGGCCCGCTCCCTGCTGGCCAAGCACAAGCTGGTCTTCTCCTTTCTCTTGTGTGCGAACCTCCTGCTGTAAGTAACTCACTCCGCGACAACAACGATTAACCGCTGGGCCTTGTTTTCAGGGGAAACCACCTGTGCCTGGTAGGAACTCTCTGGGTGATGATCAGGGGGGAAGGGTTGGCTTGACTTTCTGTGTTTGTCTCTGTGTGTGTTGTCGGTCTGCTTTGTTGAGAAACGGGCTGCTCTGTGGGGTCTACTGTCGGGAGAGAAAGGCTTGCCAGGAGCAGGAGGACAAGGTTTTCTGGGTGCTGATTTTTAACAGGGGCAGACGCTGAAGGTGGCGGACCATGCTGAGTGTGATCTGCTGGTGGATTGTTTTCGCTGTCTTCTTGGTGTTCGATTTGTTTTGTTGTTTGTTTTTCGTCTTTTTTTTTTAATGAAAAGCCAATCCTTCTCTCGTATCCATGCTCATCTCTCAAAGTTTAGCACTGTTGCCTTAACCACCATAAGCTGCACAAATGGCCGTTATTTTTTCTTTTTTTTCAAAAATGCGACATAACAAAGAATACTGTAAAAAAAAAGGTTTTTTGTTTGAAACTGGAAACTATTTTGTACAACATTAAAGAGTCTGTTCATAATTTTTTCTTTCTTTCATCAAATATGAAGCAGCTCTTTTAAGCTTTTGGTTTTATGATGCAAAAATATGGCGTCAAGATATTTAATTTTTGAAAGAAAAAAGCAAAACACGAAAACTAAACATCTTTAAGTTTGACCTTAATTTGTGTTGAAGAATATAGCGTTGAATTGAAAACCTAAAAAAACAGAGACAAAGTTGAGGAACGTCTGTCCCATTTCCCAGTGCATTGGTGCAGTTTTTGTTGGTGGAAAAGGCAAGGGAGACAAAAAACCAACAACAGACAACAACCATGCAGCTGTTGGGAGAAAGCCAACCAACACCAGACAGAGGCCCAGGCCGGGGACAGTGCTGCTGCGCTATGATAATAGAAAAGCCCTGTGTGTCATGGTTTTTGGTTTTTTTCTCCCAGCAACAAATCCAAGATCCTGGAGCGGCGGCTGCGCTACCTGTCGGACCACTTCACCTACAATCTCTACTGCAATGTCTGTCGCTCTCTCTTTGAGAAAGACAAGCTGCTCTTCTCTTTCATTCTCTGCGCAAACATCCTGTTGTGAGTAGCTTGCCCTCCAACCCCCCAACCCCCATCCGTCTCAGCAAAGGGCGGACGATTCCTTGTGGGCAGAAATGTGACAGCCTTTTTTTTCCAATTATCTGCCCTTGAAGGAAAGTTTGTGGGGCCGTGTTTCTTTCGCCTTGCTTTTGCCTTGTGGAGAGAGTGCGTGGGCTGTGATGTTTCTGCTCATTTCTCCCCCCCTTGCTTTTGCATTGTGGAGAGAGTGCGTGGGCTGTGACGTTTCTGCTCATTTCTCCCCCCCTTGCTTTTGCATTGTGGAGAGAGTGCGTGGGCTGTGACGTTTCTGCTCATTTCTCCCCCCCTTGCTTTTGCATTGTGGAGAGAGTGCGTGGGCTGTGACGTTTCTGCTCATTTCTCCCCCCCTTGCTTTGCATTGTGGAGAGAGTAGTTGGGCTGTGATGTTTCTGCTCATTTCTCCCCCCCTTGCTTTTGCATTGTGGAGAGAGTGCGTGGGCTGTGACGTTTCTGCTCATTTCTCCCCCCCTTGCTTTGCATTGTGGAGAGAGTACATGGGCTGTGATGTTTCTGCTCATTTCTCCCCCCCTTGCTTTGCATTGTGGAGAGAGTAGTTGGGCTGTGATGTTTCTGCTCATTTCTCCCCCCTTGCTTTGCATTGTGGAGAGAGTAGTTGGGCTGTGATGTTTCTGCTCATTTCTCCCCCCCTTGCTTTGCATTGTGGAGAGAGTAGTTGGGCTGTGATGTTTCTGCTCATTTCTCCCCCCCTTGCTTTGCATTGTGGAGAGAGTAGTTGGGCTGTGATGTTTCTGCTCATTTCTCCCCCCCTTGCTTTGCATTGTGGAGAGAGTAGTTGGGCTGTGATGTTTCTGCTCATTTCTCCCCCCCTTGCTTTGCATTGTGGAGAGAGTAGTTGGGCTGTGACGTTTCTGCTCATTTCTCCCCCCCTTGCTTTGCATTGTGGAGAGAGTACATGGGCTGTGACGTTTCTGCTCATTTCTCCCCCCCTTGCTTTGCATTGTGGAGAGAGTACATGGGCTGTGACGTTTCTGCTCATTTCTCCCCCCCTTGCTTTTGCATTTTGGAGAGAGTGCGTGGGCTGTGACGTTTCTGTTCATTTTTCTCCCCCATGTTTTGCTCTGTGGGGTGGGGTGACTGACTGGTTGGTGTGTAGCCAAGTGTCTAAAAGTTGGACGTATAAGAGTGTTTGTGTGTTGTGGGCTGATTGTGTTTAACTCTGAACTAACTCTTGTTTTGGTTCTAGCAGTGTGTTTTGTCTCCAATCCCTTGCCCGTCCTCCTTCCCCCCCCCCCTTCAAAGTTGTCATACTACTCTATATATAGCGTTTGTGATACCAGTCTACATTTTACCCATTTTGTGGTGACGTGTGTTGAAATGATCTGTGATGTGTGGTACCCCTGACTGTTTGTTACCTTTCTATATCCCTTCTATCTAATGAAAAGTTAAACTTTTCTTCTTTCATATGTGATTAAAATCCTCACAAAGTGGGTTCTTTATTGCAGTATTTAACCCTTTCACTGCCAGCCATTTTTCAGTGCAACAAAATACTATTACACTTACCCGGGTAGAGAAGGGGAAAAATCTATAATATTGCGAATTCTCTGTCACATGTATAATATTAGGCCTATCCTTACCTTCCAAAATTAAGAAAATAAGGTCTTCAGATAACAGGCCCTGATTTGACGCCTTTTTGTGACATGGGTGTTAAACCATTCTGGTGCAAAAATGCGACATTGGCGGTGAATGGGCTAACACTTAAATATGTCTCCTCATTGCATACAGGGAATGTTTACAGTAAAAGTCTTAATGTCTAATTTTCTTTTTGATCATGGGCATAAGTATTTGTTTGGGAACAGTGAGTTTTGTTACTCTTCTTTTCTACATCTAATTTCTTTGAAGGAACAGTTGTGACTTTGTACATTTGTTCTGTGTAGAAAAGTAGCTTTGATGCAACACACAGTGAATACAAATCTCACAATTACCTATTACGTTTTATGTCACTATGTTTATAAATGCAGCTTTTATGCTACACACACAGTGAATACAGGACTCACAAATACCTATCGATGGTACTAGCATCTGCTTCTGATCGTTTTCTAAATTATATCTGTATGACAATTATACTTTTTTCTTATTTTTTAATCATGAGAACTGTTAGAAGAATATACTACATGTATGTGCAAAACTCAGTTTAAAAATTGCTGTTCACATTTATAAGGAATATCTTCTTTTTTTGTCTGTAGTGTATGTGGATTGTTTTTTCAAACCTTCTGACCTCATGGTAAAGCTTAGCGGGAGACATTGATTTCTTTCTCAATGGTTGGTTTAACGTCTAATTAGGCGTAGCCTCTTATGGACAGCGATTTTAATGATTTCTTTTCGCCCCTCTTCCTTTTAAACCTTTCACCCCCTCTCTCTGTTCCACTTTAAGACCCCCCCCCCCCCCCCCCCCCCCGTTTTTATTGTAAGCTTCTAATGTGATCAGGAATGCAATGCTACATTTATTTTTGCATGTGGCTTATATCATGCAGACTTTAAGCAGTTGCTGACTGTTCTTAGATCATTTCTTTTTGTATATCTGCTACAGCTTATAACAACAATTTATAGAAGTGTTGATTTTGTCATTAGAAACAAAATTCCATTGTGTGTTTTTGATGAATGTATAGGATTCACATATTTCTATTATTGGCTGAGAATTGTTCTTTTGGTACAGCTAATTTAATAAGACCCACACGCAGAAATACTTTCGTTTAAAAATGACACAATGGTCTTTGTAAATATCAAGGGACGTTTTTCAAAAGTCTAAGCAATTTATAGGACTATGTTTTCACTGTTCCAAACATGGAATAAATTATGAAAAAACAACTACCATATGCATTTTTTTTTAAAGGCCACAGAATTGTAAAGCGAATGAATATGAAAGTTTCAAATGAAAGACATCACATTTTTCTCCAATAATCACTAAGAAAAACATAATTTTCAAAATTTGTATCAATGTTGATCTTTAAAAAACATGTACATTTGTTAGGTAAACACATTTACAGTGTTTCTCTATGTTTTTCTGTCAAATATGTTTTTGTAATGTGTGTCAATCCCTTTCCTTTCTAAACAAAATAATTATGAAAAAAAGACAAATGAACTAAAATCACTCAAGGTTAAGGTTACTGTAGTCCCTTGCATTGCATTATTGACTAGTTTGAATAAATATGGTCTTCTTCATGCACTGTCTTAATAGACGATTTTCGGGGGAAAAATAGGGGAAAGCACTTCGTGAAAATTACAGTTGTTTACCTCCATTACTCTGTCAAATGCCATAGCAACAATGCAACAATGGCATCAAAGCTTGAAACCGCAGGATGCGATTCAGCGACTTGCAAACATTTTTTTTAGAAACATTAGGGGTGGGCAATGGCCACAAACTGATAAAACTTGCAAAATGTGACATAAAAATATAAATGACATAATTTTTAGAATGACGCACGGTGTTCCAAGTGCTGTATGTCTGCTCAAGCACACGAGTCGATAGGCTACGAGAGCTGATGGTAGAGTGACTTCCCCTGTTTGACCGATTGAATTAGGCAAGATCACTCCCACACACCATGAAATTACTCCCCTTCATTATTTCCGAACAATTCCTATAGTGTCTGTTGTTACTTAGCTACGCAGTTTGCATTGCCCTGGTTGTTTCTGTTGCTATTTAGCTATGCCTTATACATTGTCCTGATTGTTTGTGTTGTTATTTTTTCTACCATATTTTTCGGACTATAAGGCACACCTTATTATAATGCACAACACCCCCCCCCCCCACACACACATACACACACACACACACACACACACACACACACCCATCTTTAACACAAAAATCAAATTTTGTTATTCTATTTTCATGGAATTCTGATCGCTTCTCGGCCTTTTGGCTAAGACAGTGATTCAGGAACATAAATTTTTGTTTATACCCTGGTTGGTTTGTTCAGCCCGTCGTACATGGCGAAAGCCGATACGTGACGTTAAACTGAACTTCCATCCTTCTATTTTCTTACTATTATCATTAGTGATATTATAAGACGCAGGGGTCTTAGTCTGAGAAAATACAAGTACTGCCTTATAGTCTGAACAGTACGGTACGCATTGTCCTGATTGTTTCTGTTGTTGTCTAACCATGCGTTATGAAATCAGCGTGGCTTGGGTGTGATCATTGTGGACTAATACTGATGGCTTTTAATCTTTTTACAGCAGTGACTTTTAACAGGTGTGGACCCAGCCCTTGGTGCTGTGATGTGTGTGTGTGTTATTGTTAACCAACATTGGTGGCCAACAGCGATGCTTTGATGTGTGAAATATTCCCTGTTAGATGTGACTTGTGCAGGGCTCCCAGTTGTCTCGCAAAACAAAGAGTCCCATGGCCCAGGGACCCTTTAACTTATAGTATAGAGGGTCCCAGAGGACAGATAGGGGGTCCTCATTACGCCGTGAATTTAAAAAAAAAATTACATTTCAAGTGCATCTGATGAGTAGCGTGATAGAAGTTTTAATAAAATCAATGTGCGCTAACATGAACACACACACTAAGCAGTGAAACACACACACACACACAGAGGCAAAAGAATAGGTCAACTGAATGACAGTTGGAGAGAGATAATGCAAGAGGCAAAAAACTATAGAATTATTGTGTAGTTAAAACAGTGGATGGGGAAGGGTCCTCGATTGGAGGTCCTAAGTTGCAATGCCAAGACCATGGTTTGTTATTTTGATAGTGCATCCCTGGGACCCCCTACTCATTCTCTGAGAGGGTCTTTTTTGCTTATAGTATAGTACTTCATAGAACCTCAAATGAGGGTCCCTGGGAGCCCTGCGTGTGTGTTAACCGTCTCTGACCAACAGTGATGCTTTGATTGATGTAGGAAATAGTCATTGTTAGATGTGATACTTTGTATGCCTTGTGTAGAAGTTTGTCAGGAATATGTAAGTGTACCAAGTAATGCAACGTGTTTTGAATCAAATAAAGTAATGATTGTTGGTGTTATTGTATTCATACGTGTGGAGCTTGTTGTATGTGTTATTTAAGTTAATTATCATAATAACGATAGTAAGCATTTTTCTTTGCTCTTAATCTTTGGAAGCCCTAAGCATTTATGAAATGTTAATTTCTATCGTACAACTCAAAGTCTTTCAATAAAGTTACTGTGACAACTAGTCATTTAATAATTATATGGGTATAATATTTGATAATGATTTATATTTCCATTTATGTTGTGGCTGATTTGAAATTGGTTGATACGGCATATTTTTTGTATTGATTCTCATGATTGATATCTTTAAGTATATATTTAAAGACCCTGCACGTCACATGTCCAAATCACAGTTTTCACGTGTTTTCCCTCTTATAGCTAGTAAGGAATCTTAAGAAATCTTCCTAGTATAAGAGGGAATGTGACACGTGATGTGCAGGGTCTTTAAATGTAATATTTGTTGTATAATTCTTCATGTATTATTGCATCAGTTTAATTTTGTAATAGTTCAGTGTGATGTCATGAGTCATAAACATCTGAATAAACGTATACATGGGGTGACACATTTGGGCATTTGGAAACATTCTAATTATTTTCAATTTACAACCTATTGACTCTTCTTTTGTAGTATTCTAGTCGAAAGAAAGTGTGTTGACATGAATACTATTGACAAATTAACAAATCTAATTTTATATATATAAAAAAAGATAAGATGGAAGAATTAACAAATATTTCATTTATTAAAAAAACATATCAGGTCTTTTACATTTTATGACCCTGCAAACGTTTTGATGGTCTATAACTCTATTAGAAAATGAACAGAACGTGTAATTGATTCATTCTGTTACACCGATGATGGTTTACTTTATAAGCAAACTCATTATGCTATTTACCACACTTAATGGTCATGGAAATTTGGTATTTGGAATATTCAAGTCACAGAGACTTATCTCTGTGAAATTCGGGCTGTTCTCCCCTGGAGAGCGTGTCTCCGCAAAAAATATTTTTTGGGAGGTGAGGGGGGGGGGGGGCACACTTGGAAAACCTAGCTATCAATTTGGCCATACCAGGCAGCGGGATTTCTCCCTGCTCTTACTGACTTTCAACTACCGTGGGATTTTTATGTGCGTAAAGCGCACGGGTCAGACTAGCTTTAAGTCCCCATCGGAAGGACTCGACGTTCAGTTCGATTTTCCTGTCGAACAAGAAAGAAAGGGTGAGGCCGGGATTTGAACCCAGGTCACTCATGTTGCAGTCACGCATTACATTTGGCAGGCGATTGTCTTAGCCACTCTGCCACCTTTCTCCCTGGAAATGGAAGTGATCTTATATTAATGGTGTCATTGTTGGAACATATTTTTTATTATTTCTTTGGGAAAGTGTTTTTCAAGCCAGTGACATGACTCTGACCTAAATCATATTATTGGAAAACATTATTGATTTGAAAACCAGTGACTAAGTGCGTAAAAAGTAGTAAACTATTGTTCAAGTAGTCAACTAATCTATTACATGTTCTGCTCATTTTCCAATAGACTGTCAACACTTTTGCAGGGTCATAAAATGTAAAATGTTAGTATAAAAGCAGTGACATCAAACCAGTGACATGACATTGATGTAAGCGTGTTGTGTGGCACTCAGGGCCAATTGAGTCATATTATGAAAGCAGTGACATGACATTAACCTAAGCATGTTTTACAGCATGCGGGGCCAATAGACGATTTTCGGAAAAAAAACTAGGGGAGAGCACTTTGTGAAAATTAGAGTTGATTACCTTGACTTACTCGGTCAAAACCATAGCAACCATGGCGTCCAAGCTAAACCGCAGGATGCGAGTCAGCGAATTGCAAAATATTTTTTTTTAGAAAAATGAGGGGTGGCCAGTAGCCACAAACTGATAGAACTTGCAAAATGTGACATTAAAATATAAATGACATCAATTTTAGAATGACGCACGGTGTTCTAAGTGATGTATATCTACTCAAACACATGAGGCGAGAGCTGGGGATCTACCTGATGGTAGAGTAACTTCCCCTGTTTGACCGATTGAATTAGGCAAGATCACTCCCACACACCAGGAAATGACTCCCCTTAGCTATTTCCGAACAATTCCTATTGAGTGATATTGTTGGAAAACATTGATTTGAAAAGCGGTGACCTAAGCATGTTGGAAAACATTGATTTGAAAAGCGGTGACATGACATTGACCTAAGCGTGTTGGCGTGGCACTACAGGGCGCGCAAGGACCTGGACATGGAAGAGTTCATGTTCTTCCTGACGGGGGGTATCGGGTTGGAGAACAAGCTGAAGAACCCTGCGTCCTCTTGGCTTCTGGACAAGAGCTGGGACGAGATCTGCCGACTGACCAACCTCAGGCACTACAAGAAGTTCAGGTATCTAACACTACATTTATATATAAATAGTAATTTTGTTTAAAACTTTTTTGTCCCTATGTCTTTGAAACGAACATTAAAACCAAAACCAGTTATATTAACTTGGTATTTTGATCTATGTTCTAAAAAAACACATAAAGAGTGCTAGCTTAGTTTCTCCTCCTTATTAGGGAGGCATTGGCTGAACCCAGTCGAGGACAACTGTTTCGACTCTGGGGAGTAAGCTGAGATTTTTTCATACCTATATATATAAATAAATATAAAACTGCTGACAAGAGCTGAGGCAAACCCTCAGAGGAGGACCTCACTCATGCTGGCTTCACGACTAAGACATTATTGTCATCAGTAGGGGGCTTAGTAGGTGGTGTCCTGCGTGTGTCAACTCAGAACAGGCTCCACTGAACTCCACCGAGTTGTCTCAGCAGCAGTGCAGTGTCTCCTCTGGTGGTTGCCTCCTGACGGCCTGACATAGATTCGCTCCCCTCGCACTGCTGATTTTAGGATTCTGCGACATGACAAACCAGGGTGTGGCTGCGAGTTGGAACTCGGAATGAGCGATATGGCCCAGAAGATGGGTCAGCAAATTAACCCAAAACAAACAACAAGAAATTGTTGTTTTGTGCAGGGAGAAATTTCAAAAGAATGTGGACAAGTGGCAGGAGCCCGCGTAAATGTTGATGTGTGTCTGTGTTGTGTTATGGATGTTGATGTGTGTCTGTGTTGTGTTATGGATGTTGATGTGTGTCTGTGTTGTGTTATAAATGTTGATGTGTGTTGTGTTATAAATGTTGATCTGTGTTGTGTTATGAATGTTGATGTGTGTCTGTGTTGTGTTATGAATGTTGATGTGTGTCTGTGTTGTGTTATAAATGTTGATGTGTGTCTGTGTTGTGTTATTAATGTTGATGTGTGTCTGTGTTGTGTTATGAATGTTGATGTGTGTCTGTGTTGTGTTATAAATGTTGATGTGTGTCTGTGTTGTGTTATGAATGTTGATGTGTGTCTGTGTTGTGTTATAAATGTTGATGTGTGTCTGTGTTGTGTTATAAATGTTGATGTGTGTCTGTGTTGTGTTATAAATGTTGATGTGTGTCTGTGTTGTGTTATAAATGTTGATGTGTGTCTGTGTTGTGTTATAAATGTTGATGTGTGTCTGTGTTGTGTTATAAATGTTGACGTGTGTCTGTGTTGTGTTATAAATGTTGATGTGTGTCTGTGTTGTGTTATAAATGTTGACGTGTGTCTGTGTTGTGTTATAAATGTTGATGTGTGTCTGTGTTGTGTTATAAATGTTGATGTGTGTCTGTGTTGTGTTATAAATGTTGACGTGTGTCTGTGTTGTGTTATAAATGTTGATGTGTGTCTGTGTTGTGTTGCTCAGGGAGCACTTTGAGAAGAGCATAGACAAGTGGCAGGAGTAGTACAACTCCAAGGAACCCATATAAATGTTGACGTGTGTCTGTGTTGTGTTATAAATGTTGACGTGTGTCTGTGTTGTGTTATAAATGTTGATGTGTGTCTGTGTTGTGTTATGAATGTTGATGTGTGTCTGTGTTGTGTTATTAATGTTGATGTGTGTCTGTGTTGTGTTATGCATGTTGATGTGTGTCTGTGTTGTCTTGCTCAGGGAGCACTTTGAGAAGAACGTGGACAAGTGGCAGGAGTACTACAACTCCAAAGAACCCCACAAGATGGAGCTACCCGAACCGTGGCACAGCCAGCTGAACGAGTTCCAACGCATGATTGTACTGCGCACCATTCGCCCTGACAAGGTAAAGAGAAACTGGACAATGGTCAGGGTAGATACAAACTGGACAATGGCCAGGGTAGATACAAACTGGACAATGGTCAGGTAGATACAAACTGGAAAATGGTCTGGGTAGAGAGAAACTGGACAGTGGTCAGGGTAGAGAGAAACTGGACAATGGTCAATGTATGGACAAACTGGACAATGGTCAGGGTAGACTGTTGCAGTTGAAGTTGTCATAGCATAGCCAGCTGAATTAGTTTCAGTGCATAATTGTCCTGCACACCATTCGCCCTGATAAGGTAGAGAGAAAGCAGGGCAAGCAGAGCCTGATAGAGGGGAATGGAGAGATTGGATAGGTGTGGTTACTGGAAAATGTATATTAATACAGGGTCACATAGAAAGTGGATAGAATAGAGACAGGATAAAGTAAAGCCTGTACAGGATAAAAACAGGATTGAGGAAACCGGGCAAGGAGAGCGGGAAATGAAGGAACTGGATAACATGGAGGTTAGATGTGTGTGTGTGTGTGTGCGCGCGCACACATGCATGTGTTCTTAACCCCTTACTTGCCTGGCCTAGTGTCTGCTATGTGGGGTGTGTGATGTCATTGATGATGTCATAACTTTTTCTTTTTATAAAGTAAAGGAGACAATTTCTCAAATTTTCTCCGGCAATGAAGGGATTAACACGACACTTTTACATTTATGTAATATTTATAAGATTGATGGCTACAAAGAAATTGTTCTTTTCATTATTGTTAGGGTTATATTTATAACATCAGCTGTGGCACTGTTTTACCTCGGACTAAAAGCTGCTACGTTTTCTCTCAACTCTGGCCCATGCGGCTTATAGACTGATGCGGCTTATCTGTGGATTTTTTTCCCATTCTACTTTGATCAGTATGATTAAATCTGTTTCTGGACACATTCTTCAGCCTATTTTGAGCTTCTTTAGACTCAAAACTGGTTTCGGTAATCAATAGATTCAAATCTCATTTTTAAAGTGTCGGAGAACATTAAATACCTATGTTCTGACTGGAGAATTTCTATGTTTGTGTTGGTTTGTGTACATACAATTTTTCTCTGCGGCTTACAAACTGGTGCAGCTTATATGCGAATAAATACCTGATATTTTGTCAATTTAAGGGATGCAGCTTATATACAGGTGCGTCCTATAGTCCAGTTTTTATGGTACATGCTTTACCCAGTGTGGCCTTTTGGCCTGGGAATGCAGAAGAAGAAGAAACACCAGACAGAAAAATCAGCCCCAAAAGGCCTAAAAATATTAATAGGGAGGTGGACACTCAGTATCCCGGATATGAAGGGGAAACAAATTGTCATGTCTGACACAAGCAGACACACAGACAGCATGCACACGAGCTGACACACAAACACACACATACTCACACAGACACACAGACAGACACAGTAGTTTATGGTGGTGTCGTTTCACCATGCAGACCGCCATGGCGATAACGGACTTTGTGATGGAGAAGCTGGGCAAGAAGTTTGTGGAGCCGCCGCCCTTTGACCTGGCCAAGTCGTACAACGACTCCAACTGCTGCACCCCCCTCATCTTCATCCTGTCTCCCGGGGCTGACCCCACCATGAGCCTCCTCAAGTTCGCCGAGGACAAGGGCTTTGCCGGGAACAAGTTCAACTCCATCTCTCTGGGGCAAGGACAGGTGAGAGGGTGAAGAGAGGGAGAGAGAGAGAGTATGCATGGCTTAAACTGCTTCCTTCTCAGGAAGTAAATCCTTTTTTTAAAAATCAGTACAGACTGAAATCCGTTTTTTGAAAAATTTTAACAACAAAAATATAAAAACAGGAAAAACCCGATTGCTGCATAGAAACGGGTTTCTGTTTTGCTTTAACGGAAACGGAAGTGCTTGCTGGTCCGTGTCCTGCTGTGTAGCATGTTTTCCTGTTGACCAAGAGTTTCAAGAGGTGAAACGCCCCTCTGACACCCCAATAGAGCCCCTATACCCCGCCGGGGCCTAGGCAGCCCCTGGACCCCTGCTCCATTTCCTTTTTTTGAAAATCGTCAGGTTTAACCCTTGAGTGTGGCAAGAACAGATTTTCTCGGGGAATAAAGTACTTCATTTCTTGGGAGCGGATAGGTAAAGAGAGAGAAAGGGAGAAAGCAGGAGAGAGAGAGGAGAGAGAGAGTTTGGCAAGAACAGATTTTCTCGGGGAATAAATTACTTCATTTCTTGGGAGCGGACAGGTAAAGAGAGAGAAAGGGAGAAAGGAGGAGAGAGATATGAGAGCATGTGCATCCACATTACAGGACCCATTGCAGCATGCTTGATCAGTCAGGCCAAGAAAGAAGGTACCTGGATGACAGCAAAACTCTGCACGGCATAGTTTATAATGGTCAATTTAATGCATTGCAATGCAATACAATACAATGATGCAACACAATCCATGTTGCAGGGCCCCATTGCAGCGAAGATGATCACCCAGGCTAAAGAAGAGGGCACCTGGGTGATGATGCAACACAATCCATGTTGCAGGGCCCCATCGCAGCGAAGATGATCAGCCAGGCTAAAGAAGAGGGCACCTGGGTGATGATGCAACACAATCCATGTTGCAGGGCCCCATCGCAGCGAAGATGATCACCCAGGCTAAAAAGAAGAGGGCACCTGGGTGATGATGCAACACAATCCATGTTGCAGGGCCCCATCTCAGCGAAGATGATCACCCAGGCCAAAGAAGAGGGCACCTGGGTGATGATGCAACTCAATACTACACTAGATCACATTGTAATATCAATCCATGTTTCAGGGCCCCATCGCAGCGAAGATGATCAGCCTGGTGAAAGAAGAGGACACTTAGATGATGATACAACATGCTACTATATATCACACTACAATATCAATCCATGTTGCAGGGCCCCATCGCAGCGAGGATGATCACCCAGGCCAAGGAGGATGGCACCTGGGTCATGCTGCAGAACTGCCACCTGGCGGTGTCCTGGATGACGGCCATGGAGAAGATCTGCGAGGACTTCGTCCCGGAGAACACCCACACAGACTTCAGACTGTGGCTCACCAGTTATCCTTCACCTAAGGTAAACTGTAAAGGTGTTATCATTGCTTGTACCAGTTGTAGTAACAGTGGTACTGTAGTAAAAGATCTGCGAGGACTTCACCACAGAGAACACCCACACAGACTTCAGACTGGCTCACCAGTTATCCTTCACCTAAGGTAAACTGTAAAGGTGTTATCATTGCTTGTACCAGTTGTAGTAACAGTGGTACTGTAGTAAAAGATCTGTGAGGACTTCACCACAGAGAACACCCACACAGACTTCAGACTGTGGCTCACCAGTTATCCTTCACCTAAGGTAAACTGTACCAGTGTTATAATTGTTAGTATCACTTACAGTAATAGTGGTATTGTAATAGATCTGTGAGGACTTCGCCACCGAGAACACCCACACAGACTTCAGACTGTGGCTCACCAGTTATCCTTCACCTAAGGTAAACTTTAAAGGTGTTATCATTGTTTGTAGCAGTTGTAGTAATAGATCTGCCAGGACTTCACCCCTGAGAACACCCACACAGACTTCAGACTGTGGCTCACCAGTTACCCTTCACATAAGGTAAACTTTCATGGTGTTATCATTGTTAGTACCAGTTCTGCATTGGCCCTGTGATCTGGAACAGCCTACCTTTCCCTGTCCGTCATGCACAAACTCTGTCTTCTTTCAAATCGAAACTCATGACTCAGCTCTTCTCTATGTCATATTTTTTTAGCTGTCCTCGATTACCGTAATTCTGCTTGTGTGTTGGGTGGTGAGCCTTTTGACAGGATGATTGTTTTGTTGTTTTGCATTATGTGTTGTGTGTGTGTGCGTGCGCGTCGCGTGCACGTGTGTGTGTGTGTGTGTGACTATGTGTGTGTGTGTGTGACTATCTGTGTGTGTGTGTGTGACTATCTGTGTGTGTGTGTGTTATTCTTTCAGTTCCCAATGACAGTGCTGCAGAATGAAGTCAAGATGACCACAGGCTCTCTTCAGTCCTATCCACTGGTTGCATCTGTATTATATATATATGTATGTGCGTTTTATTATTGCAGTTCCCAGTGACGGTGCTGCAGAATGGAGTGAAGATGACCAACGAACCGCCCACTGGCCTTCGTCAGAACCTGCTGCAGTCCTACCTCAATGACCCCATCAGTGATGAGACATTCTTCGCTGGGTGCCCAGGCAAAGAAGCTGTGAGTCACGCACACACACAGGGCATGTGTACGCACGTACGCACGCACTCATGCATGCACACACACATGCACTCATGCACACGCACACACAGAGCGCATGCACACACACACACACACACACACAATCAGTGATGAAACCTTTGCTGGATGCCCCGACAAAGAGACTGTGAGTCATGCACACACACAGCGCACACGCACACACAAACACACTCACACACACACACACACACACACACACACACTGAAACTTCTTCTTCTGCTTTCCCAGGCCATATGGCCATAATGGGTAGGGTATGTATGTGTCCGGTTTTCACTGATCTCCCTGCTGCATACAGCCAATTCCGATTTCGGAGGAGCTCAAAGGAGAAAGATTATTTGGAAGATTTTTTTTTATAAGGCAGGAGAATGGGCCATTAAGTCAGAAAGATAGTAGATGATAGAAAGCAAAGGGAAAAGGCAGAGTCAAAGAGAGTGGCAGATTACAGGAAGTTATGAGCACAGAACTTCCAGGAGGTGGGGAAGCTATTTTTATGAAAGACCCCCCGGTATCCCCACAGGGAGACACACTGAGACATACCCCTTGACTGGATGCCCCAGCAAGAGGCCATGAATTGTGCATGCAGCAGTTTCCATGGATCCAACACCGTAAAGAAAAGGCTGCATTCAGAAAACAGTGCTTAGGAAGGAGTCCATAAGTTGCGCAGATAATTTTGAATGAATAACGATTTTTAATCAGTAGTTTGGTACCCCCCCCAAAAAAAAAAAGGTGGCACGCCTCTGGCTGCGACGCGCTCTCCATGTGGGAGTAACCCGAATTTCACAGAGATGCTGTTGTGACTATAAACATACCAAATACCAAAAACAGTTTAAACAAAAATTGCTGAGAAAAAGAGATTATACGCAGATATGATATTATTTTCTGTCAAACTAAAATATGGTAAGTTGGTACAGTGGAACCTCCCGTATAAGACCTTCAAAAATCATCCAAAATGAGGTCTTATAAGGGAGAGGTCTTATAAGGGAGGTAATTTTAATACTTACAAAGAAGGGCAGTGTCTCAGAGAAGTAGGTCTTATGTGGGAGGGAGTCTTATAATGGGAGGTCTTATGAGGAAGGTTCAACTGTATTATTTTATAAAAGGAGCTGGAGCTGACCTTAACCCTTTCACCGCCAATGTCGCATTTATGCACCACAATGGTTTAACACCCATGTCACTAAAAGGCATCAAATCAGGGCATGTTATCCGAAGACCCTATTTTCTTAATTTTGGGAGGTAAAGATAGGCCTAATGCTTAGACATGTCACAGAGGAATTCCCAATATAACAGACAAAAACAATTCTCCTCCCAGTTTGGCTTAATGGTATTTTGGGGCTGAACAAAATGGCTGGCGGCGAAAGGGTTAAAGAGAATTGTTTAAAAAGGCGACTAATTTACACATCGTTTTTTTTTAAAGGACTATATTTGAAACTTTTAAGTTCTATTGATCTTGATTGAATCAGTCGAAAGCACCCACTTTGTGGCATTATATCGACAAACTTGGGGAGAGCACATCTCATAAACAAAAATCAAAACCTAACCTAATTTGAGTGACCTGGCCAGCCAGTGACCGTTGAGCGTGTCACCAACATTGATGCCACGATTGCAGAACTCCATGAGTTTTATGTGTCAGCTATGAGTTTGATGTGAACCTTTTACTACTTTACTCAGTCCATCAGCAACTGGGGCTGAAGGGGCACCACTGATGATCTGACAACCCTTCTCCATCCGACCCTGTCCTCAGCCAGCCTCATAGTTCTGGTTCTGGTATTAGGTACTTTATTGTCACAGAGGCGTCTCTGTGAAATTCGGGTTGCTCCCACCTGGAGAGCGCGTCACAGCCAGAGGCGCGCCACCCAATTTATAAAAAAAAATTGCATGCAATTTTTATGTGATTGATGAGAAAGAAAAGGGGTGGTGGTAAATTTTGACCAAATGACAACTTTTTCGTTGCCACTGGGTTTAACGTATGCTAAGTGCATGGGCACACGGGACCTCGGTTTATCATCTCATCCTAAAGACTCCATGTTCAGACTGTAAGGCCTAGTGCAAAGTGAGAGGAAAAATCCCCTGTAGCCAGGTTCGAACTTGGGTTTACTTGACACGAGGCTAACGCTCTACCATTGTGCCATTGTGCCACTCTACACTGTATGTGAACTAGAATAGAATAATCTGCCTATGTGTTTTGGGGTTTTCTCTCCAGAGTTTTGAGAAGCTGTTGTTCGGCCTGTGTTTCTTCCACGCCCTGGTGCAAGAGCGGCGCAAGTTTGGGCCTCTGGGATGGAACATTGCTTACGGCTTCAACGAGTCTGACCTCCGCATCTCCATCAGACAGCTGCAGGTTTGTACTTTATCACTGTTAAAAACCCGCGATATTGCAGGAATTTGACAGACTCCTGAAAGCAAAGAGAAGTATATCGAGGGGTGCCTGCCAGAACGGTCTATCTCAAAAGGAATAAAGAGCACAGATGGGCAGTTCTGGCATTCACCCCTCGATATGCAGTCAAGAAAACCAAGATCTTGTCACCTTACGGCTGGGTTCACATTAGACACATAAGTTCCGTATGGAAAACCCTAAATAAGTGGAAGAAAGAAGAATAAAAGTTTACGCATGATGGGGGAAATTCGGACACATGCGCAAATCTTTTCCCTTCTTTGTTTCACTTATTTATGGATAGCGCATGGGTTTCCGCATGGAATATCCGCTTATGTGTGTACACGGCCTAACTCTTGACTGTAGTGTTGACTGTAATTGATTGAAGGGGGTGTGAAATATTTGTGATAGTATTAGCTACTCCTTGTTACAAGTTTCCATTGTATACTTTGATTTTTGTGTCGCATGATTTGCATTCCATGTAAATGAGATTTATGTCATGCCAACCCTCGTTTTGGGGTGAATTGGAGAGGGTTGAGGTGTGGGTTGGGGGTGAATAAATGAATGCGAGGATAGAAATGGTGGGAAAGAGGGCAGTTCTTAATGTTTTGATAGTCGCTTGTATCGACTTTAAATATGTCCAACTTCTTGCGAAGCATGATTTGTTGTCCATTTTCCCTTAGTTTTGTTTCCATTCTTCATGCATGCAAATGTGTTTCGTTGCTTGTATTGTGCTTGTACGAGACCACACTGTAATTTCACCTAACGTGATAATAAAGTATTTTTGACTTTGACTTTGAAAGCACTAAGCTAAGGCATGGCATGGGCAGTGACAAGTACACAGCTTCAGCATGGGGGGGGGGGGGGGGGGGGGGGGAGGGGCACTGACATGAAAGTTTTCCCCTCTACCCTTCCGGGGACGAGGGGAGTAGTCAGTCCTTGAACCCCTGCTTTTCAGGTTGTCCAGGATTTTGTAGAGACACCCATGCAAGTATCTGTACATCATTACTTCAGGTGTTCATAGATGTTCCCTTTGATGCTATCAGCTACATGACTGGGGGAGTGTAACAATGGTGGTCATCTCGTCATCTATCTATGTATCTATCTATACCTATATCTCTATCATGTCTCTCACTGTTTCAGATGTTCATCAATGAATATGACGATGTTCCCTTCAACGGCATCAGCTACATGACTGGGGGAGTGTAACAATGGTGGTCATCTCTTCACATATCTATGTATCTATCTATACCTCTATCTCTATCTTTCTGTTTCAGATGTTCATCAATGAATACGACGATGTTCCCTTCGAACCGAGGTCAAGTTCAAACTGTCCCCCTCCGGCAACTACTATGTGCCCACCAAGGGCAGCTATGACGACTATGTCGAGTTTATTAAGGTAAGGAACTCTGTGTGTGTGTGTGTGTGTGTGTGTGTGTGTGTGTGTGTGTGTGTGTGTGTGAGATATCACTGAGCCCAAGTTTAAACTGTCTCCCTCTAGGAACTATTATGTGCCCACCAAGGGCAGCTATGACGACTATGTCAAGTTTATTAAGGTGAGGAACTGTGTGTGTGTGTGTGTGTATGCGTGCGAGCAGACATGCGAACTTGTTTTGGAGTAACTGGTGTGGTGGTTGTATGGGCGAGCAAGAAATGGGGAGTGGGGGGGTGGGGTAATATTAAAGGTGTTTCCTTACAGGCTGTGGCATATGAGGATAAACACACACACACACACACCACCACAGGAGCACACACACACACTTTGTATTTATTTGCGTTAATTGTTTTTCTTATTTATTTATGACGACAGGATGAAAAAAAGCTTTATCAAGCTTACTCTTTTATCGTCAATAAAGATCATTTTGACTTGACTTGACTTGACTTGACTTGACATTGACTCTTCACTCTCAATTATACATGTACTTTGCTCTCTATTTTCTCTATCACGACACACACACACACACACACACACAAACACACACCACACACAGGGCAAACACACACACAACACACACACACACAACACACACACAACACACACTCACACACACACACACAGTATGCTCATAAAAAATCTTCCCCTCTATGTATAACAGGACTACCAGTCACTCAAGATCTGGAGGGTTTTGGCATGTATGAGAATGTAGATATTTCAAGAGAGCTACAAGGGGTTCACACACACTATGTCCTAATATTTCACCCCTGTGCTACGGGCACAGCGATGCCTACCGTGACGGAACACCAATATTAGTCCCGGAATGGGCAGTGGGTGGATGCCTCGTGCCTCCATACAGGGAGCTGGACGACCCCGCCGCCGCCACGAGTCTCTCCCCGTGGGGATACCGGGGGGCTCTTTCGTAAAAAATAGTTCCCCCACCTTCTGGAAGTTCTGTGCTTGTAACTTCCTCTAATCTGCCACTGCTCTTTGACTCTGCCTTTTCCCATTGCTTTCTAGAAGAAGTGATATCTAATCTTTCGGACTTATTGGCCCATTCTCCTGCCTTTAAAAAACAACAACAAACTTACAATTTTCTTTCCTTTGAGCTCCTCCGAAAATCGGAACGTGTCATCTGAATGCAGAGGGGAAGACCAGTGAAAAATGAAAACCAGACACACACAAAGAGTGCGTTATTTATTATGGCCATATTGCCTGGGAACAGGGAATTGGGGTTGGCAAAATCTCTGCGCAGCATATCGATTATACTATAGTGGAGATATATATATAGTTTGCTTTGATTAAACTTTTCTGTGTCCAATGCCTTTATTTGTGAACCTCAGAAACCAAAACCAGTTAACGTTAACTTTAAGAAATGTTCTGTGTTCTCGAGAAAACAAATATATATATAAATTATATAAAATGTGCTGACTTACTTTTTCTCCCAATATATATATATATATTCTCTATGTATTACAGGCCCTACCACCGACTCAGGACCCCAGAGGTGTTCGGCAGCATGAGACTGAGAAACTGGACCAGTTCCCGAGAGCTTCAAGCGGGGGGGGGGGGACGTTTGCGTTTTTTTTTTTTTTTTTCTTTTATTTTTGCTGTTTGACTCGGTGCTGCTGACAAAGGGGGGGTCAGGAGGAGGGGGAGGGGGCAAGAGTGACGAAACTCTGCAGGCCATCGCGTCTGACATCCTCAGCAAGGTGGGATTTGTTTGGTTGTTTTCTTCACTGTCTTTGGGCGTTGGAGGGTTAAAGAAGGTTTGGGGGGTAGGGGGCAAGAGTGACGAAACTCTGCAGGCCATCGCGTCTGACATCCTCAGCAAGGTGGGCTTTGTTCTGTTGTTTTCTTCACTGTCTTCGGGCATTGGAGGGTTAAAGAAGGTTTGGGGGGTAGGGGGCAAGAGCGACGAAACTCTGCAGGCCATCGCGTCTGACATCCTCAGCAAGGTGGGCTTTATTTTCTTGTTTTCCCCTCTACCTTTTTCTTCTTCTCTTCCTCCCCCCCCCTTCCTTTTCCCTTCCTCCTCCTTCTTTCTCCTTTCTTTTTCCTTCCGCTGCCTTGAGAGGCGTTGGAAAGGTTTAAAAAAAGGTTTGTGGTGGGTAGGGGGCAAGAGTGACGAAACTCTGCAGGCCAAATCCGCGTCTGACATCCTCAGGCAAGGTGGGCTTGGTTTGGCTTATTTTCTTCAACCTCCCCTAATGTGTCACTACTCTCAATCTCAAAGGTCATTATTTTGTTGTGTGCAACCTTGTACTTTAAACCAAAAATACACCCTCTCATGTTTAACGACCCCCGTCAAGTCTCAAAGTCATTTTTTTTGGCATCCTGTCTTAAACATTCCGCCGCCTCGGGGCCCATCATTTTTACGACCATCAATCTCAAAGTAATTATTTGTTGACAATCTTGTACTTAAACACCCCCCCCACCCGCGCCCCGAGTGGGAAGCCTTGAAGGCTTTGCCTCTTGTTGTTTTGTTGTTTCTTAGAAAAAAGGCTTGTTTTAGAGATCTGCAATATTTTATCATCTTTTGTTAGGATTTGTCTTGTTAGAGCTAGATAGACATTCATTGATTCAATGCATTTCAAAATTAATGCAGGGTTCATTCTTGCCACAGGACATCATAGGTCATTTGAACAGTTAGCAGAAAAATCAATAGGTCATTTTCCCAAAACAATAGGTCACAGATTTACCACGGTACATACCCGGTACCATGTTCATGAAGGTTAGCAAACAGATGTGTGGTTGAAGGTTTTCATCAGATTTTTTTTAATTTTCTCTTCCTCACCCCCCCCCCCCCCTCTCTCTCTCCCACACACATGCATACACACACACAGAGTGTAAAATGTACCTTGCCATAAAAATAAAGACAAAGGAAACTAATATTCCTGCTCACAATTCCTGCTTTTTTAATGTAATCTCATTCTAAACAAATCATAGGGTTTTATGACACAGTGAACACACAGGACAAAACACATGTGCATAAACCCTGGTTGACTACAGAGAGAGAGAGAGGGGGGGGGGGAGACAAACAGATGAGATAGAACAAAACACACAAGGCAGAAGACACACAAGGCAGCGTACACACACACTTGCATATAAGCAGTAGCTTATGTTTTGAGATCATTCACATCCTAAAAGAACGGCTTGATGCTGCTGCTTTTTCACCCTGTCGAACTTGACAAAAAATTAACGTTCATATTTTGGCCTTACCGTTCAGATTTGGTCAACGAAGAAATCAGACCTAAAACTTGAAGCGTTCGCTCTCGCGAAACAAGCATTCAGATGTAAACAAAAGATCGGTTTTGGTAAATGACCGGACATGTGTCTGCTTAGAACGGAAAAGGCTGGATTGGTCAGAAACAAGGACATGGGGACAACCAGGAAAACTAAAGAAACAGACTGACCCGCTGTGGCACGAAGCAAAAAATCGGGTTCGGAGTTTTGATGTGGGAAAAGTTGGGGTGGCTGTGCCTAGTTCCAATGATCCTACAAGTTGAAGACGATGTCTGAGCAGGAGTCCGAAACTAGCCTAGCAAACATATTCTTCTGCCCCTTCTACTCGTGGCTTCTTGTGGGAGGCATGGCTGGTT
>CM065696.1:12924535-12945375 GCA_017654935.2 Phymorhynchus buccinoides
GAAAAAGAGGGAGAGGAGAGGGAGAGAGAAGACGGATAGGAGAGAGATAGACGAGAGATGAGCCAGAGGGAGAGAGGAAGAGAGAAAGAGGAGAGGGAACGAGGAGGAGAGAGAAGAGGGAGAGTCGGAGACTGGAGAATGAGCATGTGAGAGGAGAGGGGAGGAGGGGAGGAGAATTGGCGATGAGAGAGGAGGAGAGGGGGAGAGAGTACCTGACGGGGGGAGGGGGAAGCCGAGAGGAGCGGAGGGACGAGGGGAGAGTGCGGGTGAGAGATCTAAGGAGGAGAGGGAGAGATGGCAGATGATGATGAGACAAGAGAACTGGGAGAGAGAGAGTAGGAGAGGATGAAGAGAGGAGAGAGAGAAGGGAGGAGGAGAGAGGCGTGGAGGAGAGAGAGAGAGAGAGAGAGGGGGAGGGAGAGAGAGGGAGAGGAGGAAGAAGGACGAGAGAGGCGAGAGAGAGGGTGGAGGGAGAGAGGACAAGAGAGGGACAGAGCTATTCTGAGAGAGGGAAAAAGAGAGAGCGAGAGAGATGAGAGAGAGCACCATCAGGTCACAAAACTGTCAAAGGATGACGACATCACGTCTCATTTTCCTCGCAGTCCACTGAAGATAATAAACCCACTGTATTCCACACTGAGCTAAACTACACTCTACACCCTGCGCCTACTCACGTCTCATTTTCCTCGCATTCCACTGAAGATAATAAACCCACTGCATTCCACACTGAACTAAACTACACTCTACACCCTGCGCCTACTCACGTCTCATTTTCCTCGCATTCCACTGAAGATAATAAACCCACTGCATTCCACACTGAACTAAACTACACTCTACACCCTGCGCCTAGACTCACAGTCTCATTTTCCTCGCATTCCACTGAAGATAATAAACCCACTGCATTCCACACTGAACTAAACTACACTCTACACCCTGCGCCTACATCACGTCTCATTTTCCTCGCAGTCCACTGAAGATAATAAACCCACTGCATTCCACACTGAACTAAACTACACTCTACACCCTGCGCCTACTCACGTCTCATTTTCCTCGCATTCCACTGAAGATAATAAATAAACCCACTTACACTGCGTTCCACAGTGACACTACACTCTACACCCTGCGCCTACTCATGTCTCATTTTCGTCGCATTCCACTGAAGATAATAAATAAACCCACTTACACTGCGTTCCACAGTGACACTACACTCTACACCCTGCGCCTACTCACGTCTCATTTTCCTCGCATTCCACTGAAGATAATAAATAAACCCACTTACACTGCGTTCCACAGTGACACTACACTCTACACCCTGCGCCTACTCACGTCTCATTTTCCTCGCATTCCACTGAAGATAATAAATAAACCCACTTACACTGCGGTCCACACTACACTCTACACCCTGCACCTACTCACGCCTCATTTTCCCTGCATTCTACTGAAGATAATAAACCCACTACATTCCACACTGAACTAAACTACACACAGTGCCTACTCACGCCTCATTTTCCTGGCGGTGGTCGGAGGACACACGACTGAGCAGTTCATCAGCCAGGCCTACGTGCAGCCTGGGCCAGTCCCACCTTGAGGTCCTCGCAGTCACCTTGAGGTCCTCATTACATTTTACATTGTATCGAACTACACTCACGCCTCGTTTTCCTGGCGGTGGTCGGAGGACACACGACTAAGCAGTTCATCGGCCAGGCCGCATGCAGCCCGGGCCAGCCCCACCTTGAGGTCCTTAACACATTCACTGTATTGTATTGAGCTAAGCAGTTAGTACTCACGCCTCGTTTTCCTGGCGGTGGTCGGAGGACACACGACTGAGCAGTTCATCGGCCAGGCCACGTGCAGCCTGCGCCAGTCCCACCTTGAGGTCCTCGCAGTCCAGACGCAGCATCTCGTAGTGCTCAATGGACGGCAGGCCCATGATCTCACCAGCCAGAGCTCGGTACTTCTCGATTTGCTGACATACACGGAGAACAGGGAAAACTACTTTTAGTTGGTACTTCTCGATTTGCTGACACACACGGAGAACAGGGAAAACTAATTTTAGTTAGTACTTCTCGATTTGCTGACACACACAGAGAACAGGGGAAACTACTTTTAGTTAGTACTTCTCGATTTGCTGACACACACAGAGAACAGGGGAAACTACTTTTAGTTAGTACTTCTCGATTTGCTGACACACACGGAGAACAGGGAAAACTAATTTTTGTTGGTACTTCTCGATTTGCTGACACACACAGAGAACAGGGGAAACTACTTTTAGTTGGTACTTCTCGATTTGCTGACTCACACAGAGAACAGGGGAAACTACTTTTAGTTGGTACTTCTCGATTTGCTGACACACACGGAGAACAGGGAAAACTACTTTTAGTTGGTACTTCTCGATTTGCTGACATACAAACACACAGGTATGATCAGCTTCTTTCTTCTTCAATGCGCATAATTATTAAAAATAATATGTTGACACATACTACAGAAGAAGGAAAACTTTACTCAGCTGATTTTTTGGGACAATTTTGGGGAGTGCGCCTTATAATAAGGAGCGTCTTATAGTCTGTAAAATACGGTAATATTATAATTGAGCACACACACGTGGGCTATACTCATAGGAGAGTGAGTGCCATAGACAGACAAGAGAGTTTCAGAGAACCAAAAAGGAGGAAAAAGAGAGGCGGGGGTCTGGGGGCCGGCACAGGCCCTTCATGGGGTCCAGAAAAAAAGCACCTGAAGCTGAATAATGTTTGCATTTGAACCTGTAAAAATCAACCTCCGAGACAGCAAAATTATTACAAAATTTAATCTCCTTGATCCCACAAAAAAATTTGAAATTATTGACTCAGGGCTAGTGATTTTCTGAGACAGAGAGAAACAAGACAGACAGAATGAACCGATTGAACACAAAATGTGAAATATCTAGTGAACTTTTCACTTCAACACAAAAGTTTACCCTACCACACCTCCACCCCAAATTTTCTCAACAGATTTACACTGATCTCAAAAATGACCCCTGGGGCCATCAAAAAGGAGGAAATCCTCCAATTGGAGGACAAATCTCATCTCTCATCTATTAGATGATCTAGAAATGAATGAGCATTCTCAGTAACAGGCACACAGAGAGACACGCATCCAGTTTCTTCCAATCTGGGAAACAAACATGGAACACAAAATGTCCTTCCATCATGTTCCAGGCATCAGAATACTCCAGTGTCCAATCCGCGGATGAACAACACTCGCCATGACTCGGAGTCGACATCGAGTCGGACCCCACAAAATTCTAATCCGTAGTCAGCATCATTGCGATCATTCGCTACCTGATTTCTTGCGGAAAAGTTCAAAGTTCTCATATCACCGTAGTCTCCTGCGATTATATCCTCTAAATCGACTCATTTAAAACCCAAATCACAATCACTGTCATCAAAACAAACTCTGAAACAGTAGAAAGTAAGAGTCTAGAGAGCTCTAAACTCGGAAGAAAAAACAAACATGGCCGAGATTTTTCGTTTCCGAAGGCGCAGTATAAAAACAAACCGTTTAAGAATACCATTTGAGAATAAGATCGTGCTGCCTCATGAAGTACAAACCGCGGCCGGCAGTGCCAAAACCGCGGCCAGTGGCTACCAAAACCGCGGAAATCTGCGGATCCGCGGGCCGTTCTGATGCCTGTTGTTCTTACCACGGTGTACTCGGCAAAGGTGTGCTCCTGCTCCATGTAGGCGTGGATCTCCTTCAGGGCTTCCCCATTCACGATGTAGTCGTACCGGTCCTCTGGGGAAAAGAACAACAGTTCCATCCACATTCAGAAGAAGAAAAAAAGCATACAAAATGAAGATATTTGGATTAAAAATGACAGCAATGTCCGTACTTGTTTCTTTGTTTTTCATTTGACAGCTTTTTTTTGCTTTTTTTTTTACTTTACTGTGATGTTTGAGTGAATGACAAAATCAGATTTGTAATTAGTCCGTCACCAAGACGGACTATTGCGATGGGCTGGTTTGTATTTTTGTTTGTTTGTTTGTTTTTGGGTTTTTTTGGGGGGGGTTTTCTGTCTGTCCCAAGGATATCTCCCGAACCGCTTGACCGAATCGCGTCAAATTTTGTGTGAAGGTGTGCCTCCTTAATAGGAAGAGATCGGCGCAAACCATTTTGCCGTCGTGACCTTGACCTTGACGTACGACCTTGAAAACCGAAAATCTATTTTTAGCCATATCTCGGGCACCGATCAACATAGGATGTTGAAACTTGGTATGAAGGTGGTTTGGCTTATGCCCGTTCTGGTGATGGCATACCGATCAAGGTCAAGGTCAAGGTCAAAAAGATCGCTGGAGCCTGAAAATCGGAGGGTCATTTTTTTCTCCTTCTGTCTGTCCCAAGGATATCTTTCGAACGGGTTGACAGAATCACGTCAAATTGTGTGTGCTGGTGTGTCACCATGAGAGGAAGGCATCCGCACAAACCATATTGCCGTCGTGACCTTGACCTTGGCGTACGACCTTGAAAACCGAAAATCTTTCAGGGGCCATAACTCCCACACCGTTAGTGTTAGAGTCTTCAAATTTGGCATGAAGGTACTTTGGCTTATGCCCGTTCTGATGGTGGCATACCGATCAAGGTCAAGGTCACGGTCCGGGCGATCCGTAGGCCTTGAAAGTGGTAGGGGTCTACACATTGGGTTTTAAGCCATATTTTCCACATTTGTACTTGACAGAAGCGCTTCAGATTGTGTGTGGTACTGTATACCCTAGAGAAGAAAACATCCGAGCATAAATTATCACCATGCTGACCTTGACCTTGAAGTGTGACCTTGAAAACCGAAATTTCCTTCTTTGCGCTATATGTTTCTTCTTCAAGCTGTATCTCGTGAACTAGAAGACAGAATCCCTTCCAATTTTGTGTCAGGATGTGACACTCTACGGGGTGTCACAAGTGCGTGGCACTGCTGGTGACGGACATGTCTGCCGCTCGGCGACGCCCTTGTTGATAATCTTGCAAAGTAGTGCTTCACTCTCTCCATAATGATGACGAAGATGATGATGATGATGATGATGATGATGATGTTCATGACAATGATTATGATGATGATGATGATTATGATGACAATTGCGATGATGATGATGATGATGATGATGATGACAATGATGATGATGTGACTGTGATGATAATGACAATGATAATAACTCACTGAAGGACTGGAGGTGTGCCAGTGGTTTCTCAAAGTAGTGTTTCACTCTCTCCTTCAGCCGTTTGACCGCTCGGTCCACTATGTGTTGGGCCACAGACACGTCTGTGTTGTTCACTGTGTTGCCTCCAGCTAGCCACGACTGGATGGTCGGCACCTGACAATCAATCAGTCCAACCATCAATCAATCAATCAGTCATGTTGTTCACTGTGTTGCCTCCAGCTAGCCATGACTGGATAGTCGGCACCTGACAATCAATCAGTCCAACCATCAATCAATCAATCAGTCATGTTGTTCACTGTGTTGCCTCCAGCTAGCCACGACTGGATGTTCGACAGTCAGTCAGTCAGTCAATTAATGGTCATTCAATTAATCAATGTCATTCAATCAATCAATCAATCTTCCAGGTCCCCCACTGGTGGGTAGAACTGCATGTGCTGGTCATTAAACGTCATCTTCATTAATGTTCATATCCCTACCTGCTGCATGGTCTTGGTCATCTGCTTGACCACCATGAGCACTGTATCCTCCAGGTCCCCCACTGGTGGGCAGAACTGCATGTGCTGGCCGTTAACTCATTAAAGTTGTTTCGGCCATATATGTCCGGAATTAATAGATAGCTGTCAATTTGATGCATTTGCTTCGAGGGAAGTAAATTTGTGTGCACACAATACCTTGGCTACTTCTAAACTAGCTTTGCTCCCTTAGACCACAATTTTTCCTCTGGCTTTGTTTTTGTAGTGGCTTGTTGTGGGGAAACCAATCGGTGTGTAGAGTTTTTCTATATAAAGTCTATATATAATAAAGTCTGATCTACCACTTCCCTATGTCTAAACCTGAAGTAAAAACATGTAATCTTCTTTCATTTCTCCTTTTGTTTTTATGTATGTTTTGTTTGTGTGCATTGCTGGAGTGATATTGATTCATTCATAATCGTTGCGATGCGAATGAGTTAAATGTCATCTTCATTAATGTTCAAACCCCTACCTGCTGCATGGTCTTGGTGATCTGCTTGACCACCATGAGCACTGTGTCCTCCAGGTCCCCCACTGGTGGGTAGAACTGCATGTGCTGGCCGTTGAATGTCATCTTCATTAATGTTCAAACCCCTACCTGCTGCATGGTCTTGGTGATCTGCTTGACCACCATGAGCACTGTATCCTCCAGGTCCCCCACTGGTGGGTAGAACTGCATGTGCTGGCCATTGAATGTCATCTTCATTAATGTTCAAACCCCTACCTGCTGCATGGTCTTGGTGATCTGCTTGACCACCATGAGCACTGTATCCTCCAGGTCCCCCACTGGTGGGTAGAACTGCATGTGCTGGCCATTGAATGTCATCTTCATTAATGTTCAAACCCCTACCTGCTGCATGGTCTTGGTGATCTGCTTGACCACCATGAGCACTGTATCCTCCAGGTCCCCCACTGGTGGGTAGAACTGCATGTGCTGGCCGTTGAATGTCATCTTCATTAATGTTCAAACCCCTACCTGCTGCATGGTCTTGGTGATCTGCTTGACCACCATGAGCACTGTGTCCTCCAGGTCCCCCACTGGTGGGTAGAACTGCATGTGCTGGCCGTTGAATGTCATCTTCATTAATGTTCATATCCCTACCTGCTGCATGGTCTTGGTGATCTGCTTGACCACCATGAGCACTGTGTCCTCCAGGTCGCCCACTGGTGGGTAGAACTGCATGTGCTGGTCATCGAAGGTCAGCTCCATTTTGAGCATGGGCAGCTTCAGGTGGTTCTCCTCGTCAAACAGCGACACGTACGCCTCGATGGTGCGCACCAGCAAATCTTTCAGCTGAAACGTTAAAAAAAACCCACTATTTCCGAGTCTTTTGGATGAGATTTAAAACTGAACGCATGCACAAGATCTTGCGCACACGTTAAAGCCCATTCCACTAGGCAGTGTTGTGCCGGTGGGATGGATGATACGAACCCACATGAGAAGAGAGGCAACGATAGCAGTCTACTGCGAGTCAGACATCGAAAGTGGTCACGAGCCGATACGCCGAATACTCACGTTAAAATGCTTCAAAATCCCTATTATCATCCGAGATACCGTCCAACAGAAGTCATAACCCTTCATTGGATGTAAGAAGCATCGTTGTAGAGCTTAAAATGCCATAATTCTATCAGTTTTCGCAAAGAATTGTCCAAACACAACAACAGGAAGCAGCACAAATGGAAGTTTGATTATTTGAAAGGGGAGCCAACTCTCGTTCATGACAGCAGTAATGGCGGTCAGAAAGCGTTTACAGGACGCGCACAGGCTTCAAAGTTTGACTTTCTTTTGCGAGGTGCCTTATAAACGAGGGCGCCTTTTGCTTTAAATTTTTCATATTTTTCTTGAAACTTGCCCTACTCGCATTACGCACAGCAGCGCCTAATGATCCGAAAAATACAGTACTTGAGAAGGACTTCTAAGAGTCCTATTAAATCTTACTACGTTAGAATGACTTCAAAGATATTATGATGGCAAGGATCACACTATCTCAATGTGAATACAGGCCCAGGGTGGTGACACTGTTGTGGAAAGACTCCATGTTCTCTGGCTTGATGTTGGGCTACATCTTCAATCATCATATTATTATTACTATTTAGAGTAGAAAGGGGGATTGCGTAGCCCTTAAGGCATTATCGTAATATGACATCAATTTGTGGATCTCCAGTTCAATACTGGAAAAGATTTAGATCACCAGCGTCTGTTAAAATTGTTTCTGCATCCACCTCATCAACGCTCTGCTTTGTAACTGAAAGCGTTTTCTAGAAGCAATCGGATTTCTGAAGACTATGACAAATTGGTCATTGCGTACCGGTACGGGTCAGTGCGCACCCTACATACGGGTGTTGCGTTTTTATCCATAATACACTTATATGTAACCCATAGCAACTTTCACCCCATACCAAGTGAGGAAGGAAACCTTAACGTTAAATGAGTAGATTCAGATTTTACCTTCTAACTGCATGAAAGTTGGTCTCTTTTGGTTGAAAAATGGAAGCAAGAAGAAATAAACGTCATTGCAATAAATGACACCAAAAGCATGACGTGATTTCTTTACTATTTCAAGGAGGGAGGGGGGGGGTACGCACGGACCCAACGTACATACCTGTTTCTACTCTATTTATTAATAAAGACAGTGAAAACGGTTCCTACAGACCTGGTTGGAGACCAGGGTGGTGACGCTGTTGTAGAAAGACTCCATGTTCTCTGGCTTGATGTTGGTGAAGTTGTTCTTGTCCGTGAAGATGTTGATGATGCCCGGGTACCACCTGCACACCAGTATCATCATCATCATTACCAATGTCATCATCATCATCATCATTACCAATGTCATCATCATCATCATCACATTACCAATGTCATCATCATCATCATCATTACCAATGTCATCATCATCATCATCATTACCAATGTCATCATCATCATCATCATTACCAATGTCATCATCATCATCATCATTACCAATGTCATCATCATCATCATCATTACCAATGTCATCATCATCATCATCATTACCAATGTCATCATCATCATTATCATCACTGGCGAAGTTTGTTCTTGTGTGTGAAGATAATGATGATGCCCGGGTACCACCTGCACACCAGTATCATCATCATCATTACCAATGTCATCATCATCATCATCATCACCTGGCGAAGTTTGTTCTTGTGTGTGAAGATAATGATGATGCCCGGGTACCATCTGCACACCAGTATCATCATCATCATTACCAATGTCATCATCATCATCATCATTACCAATGTCATTATCATCATCATCATTACCAATGTCATCATCATCATCATCATTACCAATGTCATCATCATCATCATCATTACCATCATCATTATCATCATCAATCATTACCATCATGCATCATCATCATCATCATTACCAATGTCATCATCATCGATCATCATCATCATCATTATCATCATCATTACCAATGTCATCATCATCATCATCATCATTACCAATGTCATCATCATCATCATCATTACCAATGTCATTATCATCATCATCATTACCAATGTCATCATCATCATCATCATTACCAATGTCATCATCATCATCATCATTACCAATGTCATCATTATCATCATCATTACCAATGTCATCATCATCATTATCATCACCTGGCGAAGTTTGTCATTGTGTGTGAAGATAATGATGATGCCTGGGTACCACCTGACGACAATCAGTATCGTTGTCGTCATTATCATCAGTGTCATCTTCATCATTATCATCATCAAGAACATTTAACAACGGAAGCCTTATCCTAGAATGGTCTTGAGCATTCAAGAACATCTTCATCATCATCACCATCCTCATCCTCATCACCACCACTGTCATCAACATCTTTGTCATCAACATCTTAAAATAATGAATCCATAGATCGACGATATGTGGCAAATCCAATCTCAAAACACCTTTACAATTACTGGAGATAAGAGATAACGCTCCCCACCCCCTTCTCCCTCCCCCTTATCAGTGCATGAGTTTCTCAAATGTCCTTACTCTCCTTGCCTTTCACAATCCCTGGAGGAGAGAGACATGCTACCTAACCCCTGAATGACGTCATCTGACCAAGCTGTATGCCTCTCACAATATCTTCAGAAGGGAGACAATACACCTTATACCTGCATTACTTTCTCAGAGTCATCTCTAAGCATTTGGTAGTCCTTTGAGAAAAGCAAGGTTGAAGGTAGTTTACCCCTGCAAGGCTTTCTCATAGCAAGTGCTTTACAAGTGCTGGAGAAAAATGTAGATTAGAGCTGTCTCACCCCTGCAAGAGTTTTTCACAGTAATTTCTAAGCGCTTTAAAATCCCTTGAGAAAAGTTAGATAGGAGCCATCTTAGCCTTGCATGAGTTTCTCAGCAACTCTTAGTGCTTTATAATCCTGGTGAAAATGTAGATTAGAGCTGTCTCACCCCTGCAAGGGTTTCTCAGAATAATCTTTCAACGCTTTATAAACCCTTGGGAAAAGTGAGATTGGCGCCATCTTACCCCTGCATGAGTTTCTCCTCTGTCTTCTCCAGGTCCACAATCACGTTGTTCTTCAGGCTCTCAAACTCCATGGGGCCCTGGGCCCTGCAACAGGACATCATACAGTCTATATAGCAACAGGTCCACAATGACGTTCTTCAGGCTCTCAAACTCCAAGGGCCGTGCAGCAGCAACACACATCTTCCACTGATGTATATAATTATAACAGAATACAATTACAACAGTATACAATTATAAAAGTGTACACTTATAACAGAATCACCAGTCTTCCATGACGTTTCATTACTATCATCCGTATTTAAAATGACACCAGCGCTAACTTCCCCACGTCCACCAAGCTCAAGTTACTGAGCGATGCCTGGCACATCCTGAGCACTGTCTGCATGGAGGATGTCAGTTTGCTTCAATATGAGGGACAATGTTACCTGTATGTGGACACATCCACCAGGATGAGGTTGCTGAGCGAGGCCTGGCACATCCTGAGCACGGTCTGACATGGAGGACCTGGTCTTGTTTCAACATGATGGACAATGTTTACCTTTAGCTAGGACCACACTCCACCAAGATGAGGTTTGCACTGAGCGAGGCCCCTGGCACATACCTGAGCACATGTCTGCCAAAGGGAGGATGTCAGTTTGTTTCAACATGATGGACAAATGTTACCTGTAAATAGACACATCCACCAAGATGAGGTTGCTGAGCGAGGCCTGGCACATCCTGAGCACAGTCTGCATGGAGGATGTCAGTTTGTTTCAACATGATGGACAATGTTACCTGTACATAGACACATCCACCAAGATGAGGTTGCCGAGCGAGGCTTTTTTTTGGTGACCTCGAGGCACAATACTGAGCACTGTCCACACGACATGGCGCGATGTCCAGTTTTGTTACATCAATACCAGTTCACCACAGGATGGTAGTGGTTGTCCTTCTGGGAGCGGATGCCTGGCAAATCCTGAGCTCACTGTCTGCCAACTAGCAGGGAGGAGCCGTGCATGTTTAGTTACAACATGACATCCTGGACAATAGTGTTGTACTGTAATCCATAGAACAACAGTCCATCAGATGAGGTTGCCCGCATCCCCTTGCCAACTGAAGTCGAGGGCTCCTGAAGCATCCTGAGCGCGTATTCGTGGACAGGCACATCCTGCAGCACTGTCCTGACATGGACAAGGACCAGTTGTTCTGTGTTCAACACTTTACCAGAAACAGGACGTTGTACGTCCGGACAACGATTGTTACCCGTAAACAGGGTAACTATAGACAACTCATGGTGCCATACCATTAGGGCCCCAAGAATATGGTTGCTGACGCGAGTGAAGGCATGGCATCAATCATGAGCACTCCAGGTCCTGTATGCCTGCGCAATCCGTGACACGGAGACCCCAATACTTTCTCGGTTCTGCCCATAGTAGGATGTCAAGTGTTTAGGCTACAACTGATGGAACAATCTGTACTTCGCTATTGTGGGAACACATCTCACCGAATTGAATGAGTTGACACCGAAAGCAGAGGGCCTTGCAAAACCATCCCTGATCACAAAGTCTGCCCAAAATGGAGGAACATCAGTTTTTGTTTTCGAACGATCGATGCGGCACAAATGGTTACCTTGTATGTGGAACACATCCACATACGACGAAGGTTGATGAGCGTACGGCCTAGGCACATCCTGAGCACTTTCACTGCATGGGGGAACGTCAGCTCTGTTTTTCAGGACATGTAGTGACAGACACGAATGTTACCGGTATGTGGGACACATCCAGCCAAGAGAGGTTGCTGAGCGATGGCCTGGCTACATCCTGGAGCATGTCTGCATGGAGGAGTTGGTTTGTTTCCCAGAAGAGACAATGTTACTGTATGTGACACATCCACCAATGATGACAGTTGCACAGGGAGGCCCCCTGGCAATCCTGAGCACGTCTGGTATGGAGGGACGGTGGTTTTGTTTCCAACAATAAAAGAGACAAAATGTTGACCTGGTAAATGGTGGACACCATCCACCAAGATGAGGGGTTGGCTGAAGACAGGCCTGGGCAACATTCCCCTGAGCCAAACGGTCCCCCCCCCCCCCCCCATTGCGTGGGAGGGATAAAAGATTGACCAGTTTATATGTTGTTAGCTATCACCATGGTCAGTGTTACCTGTATGTGGACACATCCACCAGGATGAGGTTGCTGAGGGAAAATGTGGGACACATCCTGAGCACTGTCTGCATGGAGGATGTCAGTTTGCTTCAACATGATGGACAATGTTACCTGTATGTGGACACATCCACCAAGATGAGGTTGCTGAGCGAGGCCTGGCACATCCTCAGTACAGTCTGGATGGAGGATAAAGATTGACCAGTTTATATGTTGTTAGCTATCACCATGTTCAGTGTTACCTGTATGTGGACACATCCACCAGGATGAGGTTGCTGAGCTGGAATGCCTGGACACATCCCCAGTACAGTCTGCATGGAGGATAAAGATTGACCAGTTTATATGTTGTTAGCTATCACCATTGGTCCAGTGTTACCTGTATGTGGACACAACCACCAAGTCTGAGGTTGCTGAGCGAGGCCTGGCACATCCTCAGTACAGTCTGCATGGAGGATTTTCCAGACATGGGCCAGTTTATATGTTGTTAGCTATCACCATGGTCAGTGTTACCTGTATGTGGACACATCCACCAGGATGATGTTGTGGCTTGAGCGAGGCCCCTGGGCAAACATCCCTCAGCCACAGTCTGCATGGAGGATAAAGGATTTTGACCAGTTTATATGTTGTTAGCTATTCAATCATGAAAGAAGAACCCATGTGTTACCTGTAATTTTGGGACACATCCCACCAGGATTGAGGTTTTGCTTGAGGCGAGGCCTGGCACATCCTCAGCAACGGTCTGCGTGGAGCACAAATTGAAGGGGTTGACCAAAGTTTAATGCATGTTGTTAGCTATCACCATGGTCAGTGCTACACTGTATCCCCCACACATCCAAAAACAGGATTCGAGGCCATTGGCTGAAGAATAGGCCCCCAGACATCCTTGAAGCAAACGGTCTGCAAACGAGGCCATCAAGCAGAAGATGCAGGTGCTCCTTGATAAGCCCTCACGGTAATTTATCATCACAAATCCGTCCTTTTTATCGTCACCATCATGGCCGAGAATAGTCCAGACCCCCCCGAGGAAATTAAAACGAGGCATTCCAGCGGCGATAAGGTTCAGTAAATAGCCAGTATAATTATCAATCACTATCGTCATTATCATCCAATCAGCGTGGTTGTCGATTATTATCACTACGTTGTCAATAATAGCCACCAATAATATCACTAAAGTCATTCTCATCATAATCTTCATGGGTGACAAATTGATCCATCAAACCATTGTCATAATCAATCATCATTTCACCATAGTGGTTTATCAGCATTCATCATCATCATCCATCTCACACATATCAAAATCATAGCGGTTTTTGCTAGTTGGTCCTAAAGGTTCTCTTGGAACCTAGTTTGACATTATTTCACTCCTTTTTCATCCATGGCCAACAACAGTGGGATATGCCAGTAAACCTGTGCTGTCATGGCGAAAGAGTGAAAAATGTGAAGTGCATTGAGACCTTAATAAAGCAATGCATGATGACAAGCTATCCTCAAAAGCGTTACAAATGAACCTTCCAACACACACACAAACTGTACCCATGAAAGTCAGAGTATGGCCCGCCCCATGTGGTGGGGCCTTTAAAGCAGCCATACACGTAATCTTCCCAACAATACCATGCGAAATGTTCACATGGCACTGGGTGTGCCCCCAGAGTGTAAGCTGTGGGAACGAAACACAAACAAACCAAACAAACACCACAGAACAATGACCCACATGGAAAAAACAGCAAACTGTAAGATACAACAATACAAACTCACAGAGGAGTAACGATGAGACGAACCACAAAGATTTGCAGAGGCTGTTCGTGTAAAGACAATCAATCAAAGTACATCAATGAAGCAACAATATGTAAGATATACCAAAAGACAGGAGTAGGGCCCTATTCATAAATATAAAGGGAGCAGGAAAAACATAAACAGATTTTACAGTCAACAACCACGTGAAGACAGGCAACCAGTAAATAGAACTTATCCCAGCAACAATACTGTCAAGGGAAGCAAGGAAATTGAACTTAACAGCAAAAAGGCATGTATTAAGCGAATTACGGACGCACTAGCTATTGCAGTCCTTGTGGGGATACCGGGGGGGTCTCCTTTTGAACAAAAATAATAAATAATAATAGTGAAGCATTTACATAGCGCACTACAAACCACCCAATGGGACCTCTATGCGTTAAATACAAAAAAGCATATCCACAAAACAAAAAAGATCACCAAAGATGTTCAACACATAGAATATATGATCCACTCACACATACGGCGCAAATAGTTATCTCCATGGGACCCCCATTTTGTGAGGTCGATGAAGCACTAAAATCATAAAGGTCAGTCTGCTTAAAGAGGAAAGGGCGCGGGATGCACTAAAAAACATTCTTTTTAGAATTATGCAATGCCACTGGCGGGACCCTCTTATCTCTATGCGGCAAGTGAACCCCGAGAACCTTGTTTAGCGAGGCACGTTTGGGTAGCCCGCAAGGCCCTACCAAAAATCTAGAAGTTCTTGATGCTTGAATTTTATTTATCTAGCCATCACTCTCGTGACTCTGCCTTTTTCCTTTGCCTTACTGTATTTACAACCTCTCTGCATTACTCGGTCCGCAATTCTCCTTTCATGCTTTTTTCTAAAAAAATCAAATAAACTATTCTCCACCCAGTGATTATGTCGGACATAATGAGGAGGGGGCCCAAACTACGTTCATAAACATTAAGAGAGTGCTTTAACGGAGCAAGCAGGAGTTCATGACGTTCCATATATAAACAAGGAAGGTGTCTCGAGCGCGCATAAGAAAACGTCCATTAAGGACTGTCCACGAGACCACATCAAGATGGACGCTTAATCGCAGATAGACTATCTATCAGAAAAGAAGGGCACAAATCTCCTATTAACCCAAACTCCAAGGCCATCTTTGTAAATTAAGTTTTTGGAATGTTGCATGGATATGACGATATCAGGGACAACACCACATAAAATGACCCCAAGAAACACACATAGATGAGCAGAAATAAAGCTTTACAACATATACACTATTTCATCGTACTTTTCCTAAATGATGCCAGTACCAAACCCATATGAAGGCAAATAGGTCCTCTGATTCTGAGAGAAAAAGAAAAATGCCAATACAGTCAACCGTTCTATACCGAGTATGGGCATCGCCTTTGGAAAAATAAAACGAGTACATACCGATCTTAGTTAACGATTGTCCAAGAAAATACCTCAAAACATGAACAGTTGTTTGAGAATAAAAAGTGTTTGGGAAGGGAGGAAAAAAAAAAACACCTTCCGGGAGGTGGTCTACATCCACTAATCTATCGCTTTTAAGGAAAATGAATTTAAACAAACATTAGAATGCAAATGAGATAACTGTATGAAAAATAGATAGAAAAGAGACAATTGTTTTACATTTTACACGAACACGGTTCTAAGACAACATCCATTCCCGCCCATGGTCACGTCTTCGGTTCCACAATTGAATATTAATGCAAAGTGCTGTGAAGATTAAAAAAAAGTGATATGCCTTTTTTACGGTTCCAGTTACAAATATGAGACAACCTTTAGAAGTAATGCAAAAGTGTTTGAAGAAAGTAGGAAAGAAACATGCTCTAGGCTCTAGCTAGCACGGCAGATAAATATGTGCCAGCACAACAACCTCAGAATGCAGAATGAAAATCTAAAAAAAAATCTTAAAACCAGATCTGAACATTACAGTTTTACACACAACTCATCTTTCCTGACACGACACGAGATTGAAATAAATCTTGAATTATAGTCGAAGAACGCATTGGTGTTGGTGGTAGTTTTCGAAGCAATGAACATGTTCTATCATTTAATGAAGATGTGAAAAAAAAAAAAACATTCTTCCTTTCTTTCTACCTGTAAAGTTTCTGAAGGCACAGTCACACTTGGACCTATTCTGATCGCCCTTAAAACGTACATGGAGGATAATTTGAAGAAGGCTAAAAGCAAAACCCTTTAGAGGTAAAAATAGAAAAACATAGATTAGGTATGAGAGAAAAAAACCCACCTTGCTCGTTCTAGCTAAGACAACAAATCTCTTCACACGAAAAAACATGCCTCGAACACTGAGTACAGCACACAGAAAAATAACTCCCCACGTGCCAGAGACTTAAATAAAAACACAAATACGTGAACATTTCTTAGGCAGAATTGCAAACACACTGTTGTGGATATAACATTGACAAACTTGGATCTATCATGTGGAGGGAAAGGAAAAAAAAACGCCAACATAGATCAAAATGATGTACAAAATTTGAGGAGAAGAATGAAATGCCCACACATACTCGCGATCCTAGACTAACAGAAAAAAACCAGATGTCACAAAATGCGTAGTGCACACTTCGATATGAAAGAAAGAATGAACAATATACTCAGGTCTTGGCAAGAACTCGGGGCGGCAATGTGGAATTTCAACAGCAAAGTTGCCAATAACACCTTATATTTAAAATCAACACATTGAAAAACAATACCAAAGTTACCCTTTTATGACTGTCATAACAACACACTGAAACACAATACACAAGGCAAATACCCTTTATATTCATAGCACAGCACATAACACATGAAAAGAACACAAATACCAAAACACCCTTATAGATCATAACAACCAGATTGAAACACAAATACCAAAGTACCCTTTATTAATCCACTAAAAACCAAACACATGAAACACAATACTCAATACCCTTTATTGATATGTCATAACAACACACTGAAAAACATACCAAATTACCCTTTGAATTATCTTTATTCATTTACACAAAACACATGAACACACAATATGTATCCAAATTCACACCCTTTATATATATAGTATCGATAAAACAATCCACTGAAACACATACCAAAACTTTACCTTTATCTCTATTCCGCAAACAAAAACATTGAAACACAATACCAAAATTACCTTTCTGGTATATTCATAACAACACACTGAACAAATACCAAATTACCTTCAGATTTATATGTTCATAAACAACACATTGAAACACAAAGTACCCAAATTACCTATTTATATTACCATAACAACACATTGAAACACACTACCAAAATTGACCACTTTATATTCATAAACAACAGATGTTGGAACCACAATACCCACAATTACCCTTTATGTAGTTATCATAACAACAAACTGAAACCACCTAGTAACCAAAATTACCCTTAAATATTCAAACGACAAAAACACATTGAAACACATACCAAATTGACACTTTCTAGTCATAACGAATACATGAACACAATAACAAACAAACGATATCATACCGTGGCTACGAGGATGAATATTTATAGCAACACACTGAAACACAAATTTACCAAATATTACCCCTCTTATCTTATATTTAAAAAACAATACAATTGAAACACAACTACAAAGATTACCGGTACTCTACTCGAAAGCGTCAGGAATTACTTAGACGTTGACCTAACGGGCTTCTCTCACTTTACTAGCTCTAGTTTCTAATGTGGTGCGAGCTTTCACGTATGATTTTTGAGATGTCTCTGATGCGTAAAGATCGACATTCTGTACGTTTCGAACAGCCCTGCCCAAAAAGTAACACATGCATAGTCACAAATGTACAGCTTATATTTGCAACACAACAAAGTTGAAAAACAATATCCAAAGCCGGTTGAAAGGCGACCTTTCCTCAGGTAGTAACTCCGACAGGTTGACCCCACGGCTCCTATAAATCATCCCACAGTGATAAAAACTTTTGAACTGTTTGGCACTTGCATGTCATTGGGCCTGCCAGAGAATTCCAGAGATTATAGATTAATATGCAGTTGTTGATTATTGTGGTAGTGTTTGTTTAGAACTCCTCGTGATTCAATCAACTTTATAAGTTACTGTGTACTTAATTGAAAAAGACCATGACAATCCAAAACTGACCACAAATAGCTGGCTGAGCTGAAAAAAAAAAAATCTTCAGAAGACACATTTTATGCTTATACGAACAATCTTTTATCTTGAACTGCCAAGAGGACCCCAAAAAAGGTAATGAGCCTCCACACACCTGAGAACCAGAGAGAGACTTCAGAACCATATGAAACAATCTTTTATTGTTTGCTATGAACTGGAAGAATATATCAGATCATAGAAACAAATTAGACAATTTAAAAAGTAAGCATATAATAAGAATCTATATGGAACCATCTATATGAATTGATTAAAGTTAGCTCAACATTCTCTTCAGCGAGGTGAACAATATTTTTGCACCACTACAATTGAAAGCGGTGGAAAAGCATCTGTCAGAATATAGACAATTATATTATCAACAAAGGAAATCTTGTTCGGAATGTTCCGGGCGATTAAGCTTGAAATGCGATCCAAGTCTGTCAATAAAGCAATTAACCCTTTCGCCGCCAGCATTTATCAAGCCGAAAAGTAAAAATGCAATACCCTTAAATTAAAGCTTAAGGGATTATAAGAAAAAAAAATGAGTATGCTGTAATTATCAGTGAGTGAATTCATTCAGTAACATGCAGGGAAGTCTACAAGTAAGGGCATGATCATTACCTCCAAAATATAAGGAAAATGAGAGACAGAGCAGGTTTTCGTGCCGATAAACAGGCTCCTAATTTGATGCCTTCGGGTGGACATCCTTTAACAAAAAACAAAAACGAAGGACACAATAGCAACGTGAATGAGGAAAGTAACAAAAGACATACTGCGGCTCTGCGGGGGGTGGGCCTGCAGACATATCTCAACCCCTGATCTTACATCTCTTTTTTTTTTTGCCTACGGGCTTGATCAGCACGTGTTGCACTGAAACACCAGAATGCATTTTATAAAAATAGTTTAGTATTAGGAAGTTACCGTATTTCTTCCAGACTATAAGGCGATACTTTCCCCCAGCAGAATACGGAACAGTATTAGGATTAGATATTGAATAACGAGCAGACCCCCGCGCCACAGTTTGACAAACCAGGAACTACCCATGGACTTTTCATGGAGCAGTGAAGTGGAGACAGCGTGGCACTGAGTGAGCACACACACAGGCTACACACACACACACACGGACAGATTAAAAAAAGCTGTAGCTTAATCTTTATCGTCAATAAATATAATTTTGAATTGACTGACTTCAGCACGAGAGCACCAAACACACACACACAGAGATGACAAAAAAAAACTTGCCTTGGTAGGTATTATATTTTACAGTTGGTCAATTAAATATCATTTTGACATGACTTGACTTGACACACACAGACGATGACCCTTACCCATCGGGACTTGTATTCATGGGAATGCTCAGTGAAGTTGGGAGTTCACCTCGGTGCGAAGAGCTCCGCATGCCTTCCGTTCAGGCTCCGGCTGCGCGAGCGCGACAGGTGAGAGGGGGGAAGATTCATATGGACGCTTCACGAGACGCTGTGCTCCGCCAAACGACTGCGTGCAATGTGACTATGGCTGGCCCCGGTCAACTTGTTGCTATGCACGCTGCCCTTTAGCTACTCGGTAGTTCAACTGACATGGATAAATCATTATGATGCGATTGGATGTGATGATGAGGGAGATTGGTGATGATGGATGCGAATGATATCAGGTGAGGGGGGATCATCCTGGACGATGTGCTCCGCCCCACGCATTCCCCTGCATGGGACTATGGAGCAGCTATTTCCTGCTACCTAATTCCCCTTTACGGTGAGTTGGTGAGTCAGGTTAATGCGTAGTTCCACTGTAATGATAACCATGTGATGATGAGATCATACCAGGTATGGAGGGATCATCTGCATAAATTATACACTCCGCCACGATTTGGCTCGGCATGGGTGATAGTTATGGACGTATCCTATCCAATTGATGATGAGATGATGATAGATTATGATGGATGATTGATGAGAAGAGAATGAGCTGATGATGAGTGATGGATGAACGATGGTGGTGATGATGTGATGATTGTAACACACATGATACCAGGTTGAGGGGGATCATATCACAATGTACTCTACACGCACGAAGCCTGCTTGGGGAGACTATGGTGCCACTTGCACGCTGCTTAGCACCAACACACCAAGCTGTTCCAGAAAGGGTAAAAATTTTAGTTCACCCTACTATTTTAGAAGCTTTTTTCTAACCCTTTCAACGCCAAGGGTTCCGTGTGCTAACACCCAATGTTACTAGATGAAAAGGATGAAATCAGGGCTTGTATCCGGAGACCCTTATTTATCTTTAATGTTGGGGGTAGAAGGTATGGCGCAATGTTTACATGTGATTACATAGAGAATTTCCCAAAAAACCATTCTGGACACAGTTAAGTTTAATGGTAATTTTTTGTCTGAGAGAGAATCGGCTGTGGCGGTAGGAAAGGGTTAAGCACCAATTTTAGCTTTAAAATAAAATTACCCTAAGTACTTCACAAATAAGCTTCAAGAAAGAATATGTTTTAAGTATGTGCGGAAGAGAAAGTGCTATTCACATGTGCATCTGCTAGATGTTTGAAAAACTCGATGGGAATTTTTTTCTTTTATTCCATGTT
>CM065696.1:12955875-13050875 GCA_017654935.2 Phymorhynchus buccinoides
GGAGGTTCCACTGTATGTAGACATAATAAATTCACACACGCCCTCAGGACCAAATCACAGACTTTTGAAGGGGGGGTGCTCGAAACTTTTTTTAGGCCGGGGTCCAGGGGCCGCCTAGTGGGGTCCAGGGGCAAAGCCCTGGTGGGGGGTTCAACATTTTAAAACTGTTTTGTGGCATCTCCTGTGAGCTCAGAACAGAACTTCTTAAGAGCGTTGACAGCCGAGGGGGGGGGGGGGGATGATGCAGCACCCAAAGCACCCCCTCTAGATCCGGCCCTGGCCCTGTTAAGTTAGAAAATAAAACGTGATGATTAGGGTGGTTCAAATTCAGATACGTTTTCCTCTTCACCTTAGTTTTTTTAGAAACACACCACCACCACCACCAACAACACTAAATTGCATGCATTGCGAATAATAATAATAATAACAATAATAATAATAAACGGACACTTACATAGCGCTTTTTATCGAGCACAAAGCGCTTTACAATCACATACGCATGGCGCTTTGCCTTTGTCTTAGACATAGTCTGCATGCATACAGAGCTCATCACTTCCGTTCACTTAGTGTGTAGATCCCACTAATGTCATCCCTCCTTTGAGGTTATGCAGATTATACGTGCCCTCCCCCACCCCACCCCACCCCCCACCACCCCACCCCGCCCCCCCCAAGTAAACTTGTTGAACACACTGCTTGATATAAAATCCACATAGTCTGTTCACTTTGTGGATGCATGGCACTACATCTCCGCTTCATTTCTAGGATGATGTTGGGGTTTTGTTTTCCATCATTTTTATTTGGGGGGGGGCAGAATTTGTTTTTCTAAAGCAAGAACATGTTTATTTATAAGATAAACATGAAAATGTTGTGTGCAATTCCGACAGTATCACAAAACTTTTCAGTTTTTTTCATTTACCATCTAGTATGATGGGTTATGGTTCTGGTTATGGTTTACATATAAACAGACAGACAGACACACATACACGCTTGTAGGCATGCGAGCACACGGACACATTCTCATGACACAATGAGCAACATAGGACGCACATTTCACCACCAGGGGGCAATCAAACCGGTAGGGGCTTAGCGCGTGATATTCTTAGTTGTGGGTAGTGAGAGAGAGGGAGGGACTGAAATGTGCATCCTAAGCAGACCATTATCACACCAATTTATCATTCTTCATTTTGTTCCGTGATTCATTGTTGTTTAGTTGTAAAAAATTAAGTTTCTTCTGGGTGGTTTTTTTCTTTTTCTTTCTTTCTTATCATTATACACCAGTAGAACGTAAAAAGATAGAATAAACCTCAGCATCCATAGTGAAGACAGAAAGAATAGTGCACCAGTGTGTGTGTTTGGTGTCTGAGGCTATTCATGGTTTGCATGGGTATTCTTCACCAGCGTTGAATAGAATATAATCGGTGTTTTTTTAGGTTTTTTTAATGTCTGACTATTTTCTGTCTGTCTGTCTTTCTGGTTATATGTCTGTCTGTCTCTGATTGTCTGCCTGTCGGTCTCTATCTCTCTCTCTCTCTCTCTCTCTCTCTCTCTCTCTCTCTCTATCCCTCTCTCCTCTCTCTCTCCCTCCCTCCCCCCCTCCCTTCTCTCCCCCTCTCTTTCTCCCTCCCTCTCTCCCTCCCTCCCTCCCTCTCTCCCCTCCTCCCTCCCCCTCCCTCCCCCTCCCTCCCTCCCCTCCTCTCTCCTCTCTCCCCCTCTCCCCCCCCCCTCCCCCCCCCTCTCTCCCTCCTCCCCCCCCCCCCCCCGCTCTCTCTCCCTCCTCGCCTCTCTCTCTCTCATCTCCGTCTCTCTCTCTCAATCGGCTCCTCTCCTTCTCTCTCCCTCTCTCTCTCTGTGGCTGTCAACTTTTATCAGTGTCTGTCTCATTGTGTTCATTAAGCCCCCTGTCTCTCTCTCCGCTCTGTAGTGTTTTTAACAAATGCATTTTGTTTCTGCCACTCTGAAGATAAAACGGTAAGAAAAGAAAACCTTTCTTTTTCTTATGTTGTGTTCTATGTCAAGACACTCTGTATATTGTTCGATATATATCGTGTTCTTTGTCAAGACACTCTGTATATTGTTCGATATATTTCATGTTCTATGTCAAGACACTCTGTATATTGTTCGATATATATATCATGTTCTTTGTCAAGACACTCTGTATATTGTTCGATATATTTCATGTTCTTCTCTTCCTGGGTTTTAAGGATGGAAATTTACAACGGTCGTTGTTGTTTACAATGAAAGGACACAACATTATATGTCCTGGATGTGGGGTTTTTTGTGAGCAAAGTCTTATCTGATGTTGGTATTGCCTTTCAATTTTGTTCCCTAAACAATAAGACTCTTGGGTGCTCTGCAACAGCTACCAGGAATCGAAGAAAATCCTGCTGCTTATCACAAGAATTGGTCTGATCATGAAAGGACTTGTGAACGACAAGACGAAGGACTTGAAGACGTCTTCAGAAATATTTCATTTTGTCGCTTACAGCAGGTGTGGACATGATCCAGCTTGGAGACAATGTGAAGCTGAGTAGAATCAAAATGTTGTAGAGGTGTGACTTGTCTTGTTAGCTGACTTGACTATTGAGGTAGATTTTGTCATTTTCTTTACAGGTTTCCTTACCTATTCACACCGTAAACATGTGTAAGTATTTGATTTTAGCCCTCGCAGCTGGGGAGGACATGGTCTATCTTGGGGACTTGTAATGTGATAGAATGCTCACAGGACTCGAGGTAGACTTTACCGTAGCTTTCGATAGTTACAAGTTGCCGTGCATGCTCACGCCTTGAACACATGAAGACGTTCTATGTCCTTGCTGGCAGCTGGCGTGGACATTATTTGGTTGGGGGACAACGTAGCTACTCTCAAGACTTGAGTAAAGTTGTCCTTCATATTCATCATATTCTATATCATACTTCATATCATTGCTGGCAGCTGGCACGGACATGGTTCATCTGGGGGACAATGTGATCAAGTGCTAAGTTAGCATCTGGTATAATTGCAGGCAGCTGGCACGGACATGGTTCATCTGGGGGACAATGTGATGGAGTGCTAAGTTAACATCTGGTATCATTGCTGGCAGCTGGCATGGACATGGTTCATCTCAGGGACAATGTGATCAAGTGCTAAGCTAACATCTGATATCATTGGTGGCAGCTGGCATGGACATGATTCATCTCAGGGACAATGTGATCAAGTACTGGCAGGACTTCAGCCGAGCTGCAGATTGTCAGGGGCCCGGGTCAATGACCCACATTGACCTCTCATTTTGTGCAGCCATGAGGTCTGCACTAAAATTTAAGTTTAGAATTATGGTGACACATTACTGGCCCGTTATTTTGGGAATTGACCCATTATTTCCTGTAATCAGGGGTCATTTGACCCTTGAAGTTTAGAGAACAGTCTCAAGCTCTGCTTCAGGAAAGTTTTCCTTCATATTCATGATATTCTACATCATTGATTGCAGCTGGCATGGACATGGTTCATCCTGGGGATAATGTGATGGTGTGCTAAGTTAGCATCTGATATCATTGCTTGCAGCTGGCATGGACATGGTTCATCCTGGGGACAATGTGATGGTGTGCTAAGTTAACATCTGATATCATTGCTTGCAGCTGGCATGGACATGGTTCATCCTGGGGACAATGTGATGGAGTGCTAAGTTAACATCTGATATCATTGCTTGCAGCTGGCGTGGACATGATCCGCCTTGGGGACAACGTGATAGAGTACTCTCAGGACTTCAGGTTCTACATCACCACCAAGCTGAGGAACCCCCACTACCTGCCAGAGCTCTCCACCAAGGTGTCCCTGCTCAACTTCATGATCACCCCTGAGGGGCTGGAGGACCAGCTGCTGGGAATAGTGGTGGCTAAAGAAAGGTGAGTGATCATCCTCATCATCATCATTGTCATCATCATCCTCATCATCATCCTCATCATCATCCTCATCATCATCATCCAAGGTGTCCCTCCTCAACTTCATGATCACACCTGAAGGTTTAGAGGACCAGCTTTTGGGAATAGTTGTGGCTAAAGAAAAGTGGGCCGTCATCTTTATCATCATCATCATCATCATCATCGAAGGTGTGTCTGCTCAACTTCATGATCACCACTGACAAAAGGATCTCCAAGAAACAAAAGGTCAGTGCTTAGCGAAAGATAGGGCTATGTAATTTCAGGCCAGAGTTAGAGGAGGAGCGACAGGCGCTGATACTGCCCAGTGCAGCAAACCGCTAGCAGCTGAAGGAGATTGAGGACAACATGGCTGTGTGTGTCACTCTGTGTTTGTGTGTCATGTGTCACTCTGTCTGTGTCTGTCACTCTGTGTTTGTGTGTCACGTGTCACTCTGTCTGTGTCTGTCACTGTGTGTCTGTGTCTGTCACTCTGTTTGTGTTAATTTCAGGCCAGAGTTGGAGGAGGAGCGACAGGTGCTGATCGTGACCAGCACAGCAAACCGCAAGCAGTTGAAGGAGATTGAGGACAACATGTCTGTCTGTGTCACTCTGTGTTTGTGTGTCATGTGTCACTCTGTGTTTGTGTGTCATGTGTCACTCTGTGTCTGTGTGTGCGTCTGTCACTCTGGCTTGGCCAATTTCAGGCCAGAGATGGAGGAGGGGCGACAGGCGTTGATCGTGACCAAGCACGGCAAGCCACAGGCACCTGAAGGAGATTGAGGACAACATGTCTGTGTGTGTCATTGTGTCTGTGTGTATCTGTCACTCTGTCTCTGCCAATTTCAGGCCAGAGTTGGAGGAGGAGCGTCAGGCGCTGATCGTGACCAGCGCAGCAAACCGCAAGCAGCTGAAGGAGATTGAGGACAAGATCCTGCACACGCTGTCAGCCTCCGAGGGCAACATCCTGGAGGACGAGAGTGCCATCCAGGTCCTAGACTCCTCCAAGGTGCTCTCCGATGAAATCTCCAAGAAACAAAAGGTCAGTGCTTAGCGAAAGATACACAGAGAGAGACAGACAGACAGAGACAGACAGACAGAGTATGCCGTCCAGGTCCTTAAGACTCCTCCAAGGTGCTCTCCGATAAAATCTCCAAGAAACAAAAGGTCAGTGCCTGGAGAGAGAATTATGAATGCATATGTTTTATTGAGTTATTGTTTTGGGGCCAAAGTTCGTTTTTCGCAGAAATCCACGAATTTGTGAACTATTAACAAGCCTGCTTCAAGAGCTTCTTTGCACCATGCTCTCTCACATACACATTCACACCACGCATCACGAGAAGAAACATTCAAAGAAAGAGAAGCGAAGTCAAGAAAGGTACGCACAAAAAGAAGCACATGAAATAATTGAAAAAATGGAATTGAATTAAAAAACCAACAATGAAAACATATATGAACAATGGTGGTTTGAATTGAATTAAAAAACAAAATTGGAAACAGTTATGAGCCAAAGGAGAATTATTGAATAGAATAATAGCATTTTTTAAAGAAAAGGTTTACTGACTCTATGTGACCTAGCACCACAAAAGGGACATTAAGTCACTGGGCTAGTTTCTCACAACAGGCTTGGAAAGTCAAAATCTCATTTTTTATCAATTTTGAGTTATGGTGTATTTTCATGCTCTCTAACATGTCATCTTTCATATATTTAGGACAATCTTTGTTATGGTCTCTAAATACTACAAACAGTGCTTTAAAATGAGGAGGTTGATGCATTTTCTACAGCTAGGCTAAACTTAAGACTGATTTATCAAAATGGCCGCCAGTCACCCTACCAACTTTACATGCTCATAACTCTAAAACGGAACGAGTTACAAGAATGGTTCTTATATCATTTGAAAGAGAATTGTCTGACGTTTCTAACTGTATCATTTTCTCAGAATGTGTCATTTTGACACTTAATGTCCCTTTCGTGGTGCTTGGTCACATATTATATAACAGGTGGTTTAATGACTATGTATATAGTACAGTACTTAAGCCCTGAGGAAGTCAATTAAATGACGAAATATTGGAACGTTTGTATCCTGTTTGTGTGTTTTTAGCCCAAATGTTTTAGTACAGTACTGTGGAACCTCCCTTATAAGACCTTCAAAAATCATCCAAAATGAGGTCTTATAAGGGAGGGGTCTTATAAGGGAGGCAATTTTAATACTTACAAAGAAGGGCAATGTCTCAGAAAAGTAGGTCTTATATGGGAGGGAGTCTTATAATGGGAGGTCTTATAAGGGAGTTTCCACTGTACTGATATGCTTACTGCGTGATGCCAGGTGGCAGAAGAGACGGAGAAGAAGATCGAGTCGTCCCGCATGGGGTACCGACCCATCGCGCGCCACTCCTCCATCCTGTTCTTCTCCCTGACCGACCTGCCCAACATCGACCCCATGTACCAGTACTCCCTGACTTGGTTTGTCAACCTCTTCATCATGTCCATCCACGACAGGTATGTGAATGAAATTCTGCTTAACGTCCCCAGGTCTGGAACAGACACATATGGGACATTAGTATACAGATGATGGGAACGATCCTGGAGGCAAACATTGTCAAATTGATGAGGAGGATGACGATATTTGAGAACTAGAGCGTTAAGACGCTATATCGCCAGATGCGCAGCACATTTTCTGCTCCAGTGACCTTAACCTTTGAACAATGACCTCAATTTTCGAGCATGGTCTAGATAACGTAACAACCTATACGCATGCAAAATGTGAGCCTCCTAGGTCCCTCCGTTCAAAACGTTATTGTGTTAATAGCCTCCGTAATGGCACATTTCTGCTCCTGTGACCTTGACCTTTGAACAGTGACCTCCATTTTCGAGCATGGTCTAGATAGCGTAGCAACCTATACGCATGCAAAATGTGAGCCTCCTAGGTCCCTCCGTTCAAACGTTATTGTGTTAATAGCCTCCGTAATGGCACATTTTCTACTCCTGTGACCTTGACCTTTGAACAGTGACCTCCATTTTCGAACATGGTCTAGATATGCTAACCACCTATACACATGCAAAATTTGAGCCTCCTAGGTCTGTCGGTGTAAACGTTATCTGAAAACGTTACCCTTTTCGCTCCGCGGCTGGTAAACATTGTCAAATTGATGATGATGATTAGATATGTGTGTGTGTAAATGTGTGCTTGTGCATGCATGCATGCAAGTGTGTATGCACGCATGTGTGTGAATGTGCTGGCCAGTCTAATAGTTACTTCGTGTTTATTATAAGGCGCACTGTTCACAGTCGGGGAAAAAAGTACTGAGCGCCAGCTGTACAGTATATAGTTGGAAAAACTGTGGTACACGCCCTAGTAGCCGTAGAGCGATGTGCGCAATGATAAATCCAAGATCCACGAGCGTCGGCTGTACAGTATATAGTTGGAAAAACTGTGGTACACGCCCTAGTAGCCGTAGAGCGATGTGCGCAATGATAAATCCAAGATCCACGAGCATCGGCTGTACAGTATATAGTTGGTCATCTGTGGTGCATGCCCTACTAACCGTAGAGCGATGTGCTCATCAGTAAATCCAAGATCCTCGAACATCAGCTGTTGTTGGTAGTTGGTAAACTGTGGTGCACGCCCTACTAACCGTAGAGCGATGTGCTCAGCAATAAATCCAAGATCCTCGAGCGTCGGCTGTATAGTATATAGTTGGTAATCTATGGTACATGCCCTAGCAACCATAGAGCGATGTGCTCAGCAATGAATCCAAGATCCTCGAGCGTCGGCTGTACAGTATATAGCTGGTAAACTGATGCATGCCCTACTAACCGTAGAGCTGTGTGTGCAGCAATAAGTCGAAGATCCTGGAGCGGCGACTCCGCTACCTGTCGGACCACTTCTCCTTCCAGCTGTACGACAACGTGGCCCGCTCCCTGCTGGCCAAGCACAAGCTGGTCTTCTCCTTTCTCTTGTGTGCGAACCTCCTGCTGTAAGTAACTCACTCCGCGACAACAACGATTAACCGCTGGGCCTTGTTTTCAGGGGAAACCACCTGTGCCTGGTAGGAACTCTCTGGGTGATGATCAGGGGGGAAGGGTTGGCTTGACTTTCTGTGTTTGTCTCTGTGTGTGTTGTCGGTCTGCTTTGTTGAGAAACGGGCTGCTCTGTGGGGTCTACTGTCGGGAGAGAAAGGCTTGCCAGGAGCAGGAGGACAAGGTTTTCTGGGTGCTGATTTTTAACAGGGGCAGACGCTGAAGGTGGCGGACCATGCTGAGTGTGATCTGCTGGTGGATTGTTTTCGCTGTCTTCTTGGTGTTCGATTTGTTTTGTTGTTTGTTTTTCGTCTTTTTTTTTTAATGAAAAGCCAATCCTTCTCTCGTATCCATGCTCATCTCTCAAAGTTTAGCACTGTTGCCTTAACCACCATAAGCTGCACAAATGGCCGTTATTTTTTCTTTTTTTTCAAAAATGCGACATAACAAAGAATACTGTAAAAAAAAAGGTTTTTTGTTTGAAACTGGAAACTATTTTGTACAACATTAAAGAGTCTGTTCATAATTTTTTCTTTCTTTCATCAAATATGAAGCAGCTCTTTTAAGCTTTTGGTTTTATGATGCAAAAATATGGCGTCAAGATATTTAATTTTTGAAAGAAAAAAGCAAAACACGAAAACTAAACATCTTTAAGTTTGACCTTAATTTGTGTTGAAGAATATAGCGTTGAATTGAAAACCTAAAAAAACAGAGACAAAGTTGAGGAACGTCTGTCCCATTTCCCAGTGCATTGGTGCAGTTTTTGTTGGTGGAAAAGGCAAGGGAGACAAAAAACCAACAACAGACAACAACCATGCAGCTGTTGGGAGAAAGCCAACCAACACCAGACAGAGGCCCAGGCCGGGGACAGTGCTGCTGCGCTATGATAATAGAAAAGCCCTGTGTGTCATGGTTTTTGTTTTTTTTCTCCCAGCAACAAATCCAAGATCCTGGAGCGGCGGCTGCGCTACCTGTCGGACCACTTCACCTACAATCTCTACTGCAATGTCTGTCGCTCTCTCTTTGAGAAAGACAAGCTGCTCTTCTCTTTCATTCTCTGCGCAAACATCCTGTTGTGAGTAGCTTGCCCTCCAACCCCCCAACCCCCATCCGTCTCAGCAAAGGGCGGACGATTCCTTGTGGGCAGAAATGTGACAGCCTTTTTTTCCAATTATCTGCCCTTGAAGGAAAGTTTGTGGGGCCGTGTTTCTTTCGCCTTGCTTTTGCCTTGTGGAGAGAGTGCGTGGGCTGTGATGTTTCTGCTCATTTCTCCCCCCCTTGCTTTTGCATTGTGGAGAGAGTGCGTGGGCTGTGACGTTTCTGCTCATTTCTCCCCCCCTTGCTTTTGCATTGTGGAGAGAGTGCGTGGGCTGTGACGTTTCTGCTCATTTCTCCCCCCCTTGCTTTGCATTGTGGAGAGAGTAGTTGGGCTGTGACGTTTCTGCTCATTTCTCCCCCCCTTGCTTTGCATTGTGGAGAGAGTAGTTGGGCTGTGACGTTTCTGCTCATTTCTCCCCCCCTTGCTTTTGCATTTTGGAGAGAGTGCGTGGGCTGTGACGTTTCTGTTCATTTTTCTCCCCCATGTTTTGCTCTGTGGGGTGGGGTGACTGACTGGTTGGTGTGTAGCCAAGTGTCTAAAAGTTGGACGTATAAGAGTGTTTGTGTGTTGTGGGCTGATTGTGTTTAACTCTGAACTAACTCTTGTTTTGGTTCTAGCAGTGTGTTTTGTCTCCAATCCCTTGCCCGTCCTCCTTCCCCCCCCCCCCCCCTTCAAAGTTGTCATACTACTCTATATATAGCGTTTGTGATACCAGTCTACATTTTACCCATTTTGTGGTGACGTGTGTTGAAATGATCTGTGATGTGTGGTACCCCTGACTGTTTGTTACCTTTCTATATCCCTTCTATCTAATGAAAAGTTAAACTTTTCTTCTTTCATATGTGATTAAAATCCTCACAAAGTGGGTTCTTTATTGCAGTATTTAACCCTTTCACTGCCAGCCATTTTTCAGTGCAACAAAATACTATTACACTTACCCGGGTAGAGAAGGGGAAAAATCTATAATATTGCGAATTCTCTGTCACATGTATAATATTAGGCCTATCCTTACCTTCCAAAATTACGAAAATAAGGTCTTCAGATAACAGGCCCAGATTTACGCCTTTTTGTGACATGGGTGTTAAACCATTCTGGTGCAAAAATGCGACATTGGCGGTGAATGGGCTAACACTTAAATATGTCTCCTCATTGCATACAGGGAATGTTTACAGTAAAAGTCTTAATGTCTAATTTTCTTTTTGATCATGGGCATAAGTATTTGTTTGGGAACAGTGAGTTTTGTTACTCTTCTTTTCTACATCTAATTTCTTTGAAGGAACAGTTGTGACTTTGTACATTTGTTCTGTGTAGAAAAGTAGCTTTGATGCAACACACAGTGAATACAAATCTCACAATTACCTATTACGTTTTATGTCACTATGTTTATAAATGCAGCTTTTATGCTACACACACAGTGAATACAGGACTCACAAATACCTATCGATGGTACTAGCATCTGCTTCTGATCGTTTTCTAAATTATATCTGTATGACAATTATACTTTTTTCTTATTTTTTAATCATGAGAACTGTTAGAAGAATATACTACATGTATGTGCAAAATTCAGTTTAAAAATTGCTGTTCACATTGATAAGGAATATCTTCTTTTTTTGTCTGTAGTGTATGTGGATTGTTTTTTCAAACCAAGGTAAAGCTTAGCGGGAGACATTGATTTCTTTCTCAATGGTTGGTTTAACGTCTAATTAGGTGTAGCCTCTTATGGACAGCGATTTGAATGATTTCTTTTCGCCCCTCTTCCTTTTAAACCTTTCACCCCCTCTCTCTGTTCCACTTTAAGACCCCCCACCCCCTTTTTATTGTAAGCTTCTAATGTGATCAGGAATGCAATGCTACATTTATTTTTGCATGTGGCTTATATCATGCAGACTTTAAGCAGTTGCTGACTGTTCTTAGATCATTTCTTTTTGTATATCTGCTACAGCTTATAACAACAATTTATAGAAGTGTTGATTTTGTCATTGGAAAAAAAATTCCATTGTGTGTTTTTGATGAATGTATAGGATTCACATATTTCTATTATTGGCTGAGAATTGTTCTTTTGGTACAACTAAATTAATAAGACCCACACGCAGAAACACTTTCGTTTAAAAATGACACAATGGTCTTTGTAAATATCAAGGGACGTTTTTCAAGTCTAAGCAATTTATAGGACTATGTTTTTACTGTTCCAAACATGGAATAAGTTATGAAAAAACAACAACTACTATATGTATTTTTTTTAAAAGGCCACAGAATTGTAAAGCGAATGAATATGAAAGTTTTAAATGAAAGACATAACATTTTTCTCCAATAATCACTAAGAAAAACATTAATTTTCAAAATTTGTATCAATGTTGATCTTTAAAAAACATGTACATTTGTTAGGTAAAGACATTTACAGTGTTTCTCTATGCTTTTCTGTCAAATATGTTTTCGTAATGTGTGTCAATCCCTTTCCTTTCTAAACAAAATAATTATAAAAAAAAGACAAATGAACTAAAATCACTCAAGGTTAAGGTTACTGTAGTCCCTTGCATTGCATTATTGACCAGTTTGAATAAATATGTTCTTCTTCATGCACTGTCTTAATAGACGATTTTCGGGGGAAAAATAGGGGAAAGCACTTCGTGAAAATTACAGTTGTTTACCTCCATTACTCTGTCAAATGCCATAGCAACAATGCAACAATGGCATCAAAGCTTGAAGCCGCAGGATGCGATTCAGCGACTTGCAAACATTTTTTTTAGAAACATTAGGGGTGGGCAATGGCCACAAACTGATAAAACTTGCAAAATGTGACATAAAAATATAAATGACATAATTTTTAGAATGACGCACGGTGTTCTAAGTGCTGTATGTCTGCTCAAACACACGAGTCGATAGGCTACGAGAGCTGATGGTAGAGTGACTTCCCCTGTTTGACCGATTGAATTAGGCAAGATCACTCCCACACACCATGAAATTACTCCCCTTCATTATTTCCGAACAATTCCTATAGTGTCTGTTGTTACTTAGCTACGCAGTTTGCATTGCCCTGGTTGTTTCTGTTGCTATTTAGCTATGCCTTATACATTGTCCTGATTGTGTTGTTATTTTTTCTACCATATTTTTCGGACTATAAGGCACACCTTATTATAATGCACAACACCCCCCCCCCACACACACACACACACACACATACACACACACACACCCATCTTTGACACAAAAATCAAATTTTGTTATTCTATTTTCATGGAATTCTGATCGCTTCTCGGCCTTTTGGCTAAGACAGTGATTCAGGAACATAAATTTTTGTTTATGCCCTGGTTGGTTTGTTCAGCCCGTCGTACATGGCGAAAGCCGATATGTGACGTTAAACTGAACTTCCATCCTTCTATTTTCTTACTATTATCATTAGTGATATTATAAGACTCAGGGGTCTTAGTCTGAGAAAATACAAGTACTGCCTTATAGTCTGAACAGTACGGTACGCATTGTCCTGATTGTTTCTGTTGTTGTCTAACCATGCGTTATGAAATCAGCGTGGCTTGGGTGTGATCATTGTGGACTAATACTGATGGCTTTTAATCTTTTTACAGCAGTGACTTTTAACAGGTGTGGACCCAGCCCTTGGTGCTGTGATGTGTGTGTGTGTTATTGTTAACCAACATTGGTGGCCAACAGCGATGCTTTGATGTGTGAAATATTCCCTGTTAGATGTGACTTGTGCAGGGCTCCCAGTTGTCTCGCAAAACAAAGAGTCCCATGGCCCAGGGACCCTTTAACTTATAGTATAGAGGGTCCCAGAGGACAGATAGGGGGTCCTCATTACGCCGTGAATTTAAAAAAAAAATTACATTTCAAGTGCATCTGATGAGTAGCGTGATAGAAGTTTTAATAAAATCAATGTGCGCTAACATGAACACACACACTAAGCAGTGAAACACACACACACACACAGAGGCAAAAGAATAGGTCAACTGAATGACAGTTGGAGAGAGATAATGCAAGAGGCAAAAAACTATAGAATTATTGTGTAGTTAAAACAGTGGATGGGGAAGGGTCCTCGATTGGAGGTCCTAAGTTGCAATGCCAAGACCATGGTTTGTTATTTTGATAGTGCATCCCTGGGACCCCCTACTCATTCTCTGAGAGGGTCTTTTTTGCTTATAGTATAGTACTTCATAGAACCTCAAATGAGGGTCCCTGGGAGCCCTGCGTGTGTGTTAACCGTCTCTGACCAACAGTGATGCTTTGATTGATGTAGGAAATAGTCATTGTTAGATGTGATACTTTGTATGCCTTGTGTAGAAGTTTGTCAGGAATATGTAAGTGTACCGAGTAATGCAACATGTTTTGAATCAGATAAAGTAATGATTGTTGGTGTTATTGTATTCATACGTGTGGAGCTTGTTGTATGTGTTATTTAAGTTAATTATCATAATAACGATAGTAAGTATTTTTCTTTGCTCTTAATCTTTGGAAGCCCTAAGCATTTATGAAATGTTAATTTCTATCGTACAACTCAAAGTCTTTCAATAAAGTTACTGTGACAACTAGTCATTTAATAATTATATGGGTATAATATTTGATAATGATTTATATTTCCATTTATGTTGTGGCTGATTTGAAATTGGTTGATATGGCATATTTTTTGTATTGATTCTCATGATTGATATCTTTAAGTATATATTTAAAGACCCCGCACGTCACATGTCCAAATCACAGTTTTCACGTGTTTTCCCTCTTATAGCTAGTAAGGAATCTTCAGAAATCTTCCTAGTATAAGAGGGAATGTGACACGTGATGTGCAGGGTCTTTAAATGTAATATTTATTGTATAATTCTTCATGTATTATTGCATCAGTTTAATTTTGTAATAGTTCAGTGTAATGTCATGGGTCATAAACGTCTGAATAAACGTATACATGGGGTGACACATTTGGGCATTTGGAAACATTCTAATTATTTTCAATTTACAAACTATTGACTCTTCTTTTGTAGTATTCTAGTCGAAAGAAAGTGTGTTGACATGACTACTATTGACAAATTAACAAATCTAATTTTATATTTAAAAAAAAGATAAGATGGAAGAATTAACAAATATTTCATTTATTAAAAAAACATATCAGGTCTTTTACATTTTATGACCCTGCAAACGTTTTGATGGTCTATTAGAAAATGAACAGAACGTGTAATTGATTCATTCTGTTACACGATGACGGTTTACTTTATAAGCAAACTCATTATGCTATGTACCACCATGTCCAAATGTATGTGATCGTATATTAACCCTTTCGCTGCCAGCCATTTTTCAGCCCCCAAAATACCATTAAGCTTAACTGTGTAGAGAACATAAAATATCTGCAATATTGCTAATTCCTCTGTGACATATATAACATTAGGCCTATCGTTACCCCCCCCCAAAGTAAGAAAATAGGGTCTTCAGGTAACAGGCCCTGATTTGATGCCTTTTAGTGACATGGGTGTTAAACCATTGTGGTGCTAAAATGCAACATTGGCGGTGCAAGGGGTTAATGGTGTTGTTATTAGAAGATATTTTTGTATTATTTCTTTGGGAATGTGTTTTTTCAAACCAGTGACATGACTGACCTAAGTCATATTATTGTAAAACATTATTGACTTGAAAAGCAGTGGCTTTAAACCAGTAACTCATGTCACGTTGGTCTAAGCGCGTTGCGTGGCACTCAGGGCCAATTGAGTTATATTATGAAAGCAGTGACGTCAAAGCAGTGACATGACATTGACCTAAGCGTGTTTTACAGCATGCGGGGCCAATCAGTAGACGATTTTCGGAGAGAAAAACTAGGGGAGAGCACTTTGTGAAAATTAGAGTTGATTACCTCCATTACTCAGTCAAAACTATAGCAACAATGGCGTCCAAGCTTGAAACCGCAGGATGCGAGTTAGCGAATTGCAAACATTTTGTTTAAAAAAATGAGGGGTGGCCAGTAGCCACAAACTGATAGAACTTTGCCAAAATGTGACATTAAAATATAAATGACATCAATTTTAGAATGACGCTCGGTGTTCTAAGTGCTGTATATCTACTCAAACACACGAGGTGAGAGCTGGGGATCTACCTGATGGTAGAGTAACTTCCCATGCTTGACCGATTGAACTAGGCAAGATCACTCACACACACCAGGAAATGACTCCCCTTAGCTATTTCCGAACAATTCCTATTGAGTGATATTGTTGGAAAACATTGATTTGAAAAGCGGTGACATGACATTGACCTCAGCGTGTTGGAAAACATTGATTTGAAAAGCGGTGACATGACATTGACCTAAGCGTGTTGGCGTGGCACAACAGGGCGCGCAAGGACCTGGACATGGAAGAGTTCATGTTCTTCCTGACGGGGGGTATCGGGTTGGAGAACAAGCTGAAGAACCCTGCGTCCTCTTGGCTTCTGGACAAGAGCTGGGACGAGATCTGCCGACTGACCAACCTCAGGCACTACAAGAAGTTCAGGTATCTAACACTACATTTATATATAAATAGTACAGACAAACTTCTATTTTAAGACTTCCAAAATGTCCGGAAAAATCGGTCGTAAATTGGAGGGGTCGTATGACGGAGGTTTTCACTGGCAGCCGTAGAAAGAAAAAGGTCAGCACAGTTCATACTCTCTTCTTCATGCACACATACAATGACATATTAAAACTGGATTTGGGTCTTTCCAACTCCATATGATTGTGCAATCGATGTATTACAGTTTCACTTCGCCGACTTCTGTTAATCACCTCCACTCTCGTCCAAAGTCAGTGGTTTTCTTTTTCAAAGTCAGTGGTTTTCGTGCTTTTCCTATGCTTTCCGCCATCTTTTCTACAACGAGGGAAGCGACTCCGCTTTCAGGCCCTTGCCCATGGTTGTTTCCCTTTGCTCGAAGTCTATGCAGATGACAACAACGGTCGTAAAAACCAACAAAATGGTGGTCGTAAGTCGCGTTTTAGAGGAAGTCGTTTAAGAGAGGTCGTTTACATAGTAAAATGCATCCGTGCCAACAAATCCGGTCTCAAATGAGAGGTGATCGTTTAACAGAGGGTCGTAAAATAGGGGTTTGTCTGTAATTTTGTTTAAAACTTTTTTGTCCCTATGTGTTTGAAATGAACATTAAAACCAAAACCAGTTATATTAACTTGGTATTTTGATCTATGTTCTAAAAAAACACATAAAGAGTGCTAGCTTAGTTTCTCCTCCTTATTAGGGAGGCATTGGCTGAACCCAGCCGAGGACAACTGTTTCGACTCTGGGGAGTAAACTGAGATTTGTTCATACCTATATATATAAATAAATATAAAACTGCTGACAAGAGCTGGGGCAAACCCTCAGAGGAGGACCTCACTCACGCTGGCTTCACGACGACTATTGTCAACAGTAGGGGGCTTAGTAGGTGGTGTCCTGCATGTGTCAACTCAGAACAGGCTCCACAGAACTCCGCCGAGTTGTCTCAGCAGCAGTGCAGTGTCTCCTCTGGTGGTTGCCTCCTGACGGCCTGACATAGATTCGCTCCCCTGGACTGCTGATTTTAGGATTCTGCGACATGACAAACCAGGGTGTGGCTGCGAGTTGGAACTCGGAATGAGCGATATGGCCCAGAAGATGGGTCAGCAAATTAACCCAAAACAAACAACAAGAAATTGTTGTTTTGTGCAGGGAGAAATTTCAAAAGAATGTGGACAAGTGGCAGGAGCCCGCGTAAATGTTGATGTGTGTCTGTGTTGTGTTATGGATGTTGATGTGTGTCTGTGTTGTGTTATAAATGTTGATGTGTGTTGTGTTATAAATGTTGATCTGTGTTGTGTTATGAATGTTGATGTGTGTCTGTGTTGTGTTATGGATGTTGATGTGTGTCTGTGTTGTGTTATAAATGTTGATGTGTGTTGTGTTATAAATGTTGATCTGTGTTGTGTTATGAATGTTGATGTGTGTCTGTGTTGTGTTATGAATGTTGATGTGTGTCTGTGTTGTGTTATGAATGTTGATGTGTGTCTGTGTTGTGTTATGGATGTTGATGTGTGTCTGTGTTGTGTTATGAATGTTGATGTGTGTCTGTGTTGTGTTATAAATGTTGATGTGTGTCTGTGTTGTGTTATAAATGTTGATGTGTGTCTGTGTTGTGTTATGAATGTTGATGTGTGTCTATGTTGTGTTATAAATGTTGATGTGTGTCTGTGTTGTGTTATAAATGTTGATGTGTGTCTGTGTTGTGTTATAAATGTTGATGTGTGTCTGTGTTGTGTTATAAATGTTGATGTGTGTCTGTGTTGTGTTATAAATGTTGATGTGTGTCTGTGTTGTGTTATAAATGTTGATGTGTGTCTGTGTTGTGTTATTAATGTTGATGTGTGTCTGTGTTGTGTTATAAATGTTGATGTGTGTCTGTGTTGTGTTATGAATGTTGATGTGTGTCTATGTTGTGTTATAAATGTTGATGTGTGTCTGTGTTGTGTTATAAATGTTGATGTGTGTCTGTGTTGTGTTATAAATGTTGATGTGTGTCTGTGTTGTGTTATGAATGTTGATGTGTGTCTATGTTGTGTTATAAATGTTGATGTGTGTCTGTGTTGTGTTATAAATGTTGATGTGTGTCTGTGTTGTGTTATAAATGTTGATGTGTGTCTGTGTTGTGTTATGAATGTTGATGTGTGTCTGTGTTGTGTTATAAATGTTGATGTGTGCCTGTGTTGTGTTATGAATGTTGATGTGTGTCTGTGTTGTGTTATAAATGTTGATGTGTGTCTGTGTTGTGTTATAAATGTTGATGTGTGTCTGTGTTGTGTTATAAATGTTGATGTGTGTCTGTGTTGTGTTATAAATGTTGATGTGTGTCTGTGTTGTGTTATAAATGTTGATGTGTGTCTGTGTTGTGTTATAAATGTTGATGTGTGTCTGTGTTGTGTTATAAATGTTGATGTGTGTCTGTGTTGTGTTATAAATGTTGATGTGTGTCTGTGTTGTGTTATGAATGTTGATGTGTGTCTATGTTGTGTTATAAATGTTGATGTGTGTCTGTGTTGTGTTATAAATGTTGATGTGTGTCTGTGTTGTGTTATAAATGTTGATGTGTGTCTGTGTTGTGTTATAAATGTTGATGTGTGTCTGTGTTGTGTTATAAATGTTGATGTGTGTCTGTGTTGTGTTATAAATGTTGATGTGTGTCTGTGTTGTGTTATAAATGTTGATGTGTGTCTGTGTTGTGTTATAAATGTTGATGTGTGTCTGTGTTGTGTTATAAATGTTGATGTGTGTCTGTGTTGTGTTATAAATGTTGATGTGTGTCTGTGTTGTGTTATAAATGTTGATGTGTGTCTGTGTTGTGTTATGAATGTTGATGTGTGTCTATGTTGTGTTATAAATGTTGATGTGTGTCTGTGTTGTGTTATAAATGTTGATGTGTGTCTGTGTTGTGTTATAAATGTTGATGTGTGTCTGTGTTGTGTTATGAATGTTGATGTGTGTCTATGTTGTGTTATAAATGTTGATGTGTGTCTGTGTTGTGTTATAAATGTTGATGTGTGTCTGTGTTGTGTTATAAATGTTGATGTGTGTCTGTGTTGTGTTATGAATGTTGATGTGTGTCTATGTTGTGTTATAAATGTTGATGTGTGCCTGTGTTGTGTTATGAATGTTGATGTGTGTCTATGTTGTGTTATAAATGTTGATGTGTGTCTGTGTTGTGTTATAAATGTTGATGTGTGTCTGTGTTGTGTTATAAATGTTGATGTGTGTCTGTGTTGTGTTATAAATGTTGATGTGTGTCTGTGTTGTGTTATAAATGTTGATGTGTGTCTGTGTTGTGTTATAAATGTTGATGTGTGTCTGTGTTATGTTGATGTGTGTCTGTGTTGTGTTATGCATGTTGATGTGTGTCTGTGTTGTCTTGCTCAGGGAGCACTTTGAGAAGAACGTGGACAAGTGGCAGGAGTACTACAACTCCAAGGAACCCCACAAGATGGAGCTGCCTGAACCGTGGCACAGCCAGCTGAACGAGTTCCAACGCATGATTGTACTGCGCACCATTCGCCCTGACAAGGTAAAGAGAAACTGGACAATGGTCAGGGTAGAGAGAAACTGGACAATGGTCAGGGTAGAGAGAAACTGGACAATGGTCAGGGTAGAGAGAAACTGGACAATGGTCAGGGTAGAGAGAAACTGGACAATGGTCAGGGTAGAGAGAAACTGGACAATGGTCAGGGTAGAGAGAAACTGGACAATGGTCAAGGTAGAGAGAAACTGGACAATGGTCAGGGTAGAGAGAAACTGGACAATGGTCAGGGTAGAGAGAAACTGGACAATGGTCAAGGTAGAGAGAAACTGGACAATGGTCAGGGTAGAAAGAAACTGGACAATGGTCAGGGTAGAGAGAAACTGGACAATGGTCAGGGTAGAAAGAAACTGGACAATGGTCAGGGTAGAGAGAAACTGGACAATGGTCAGGGTAGGACAAACTGGACAATGGTCAGGGTAGAGAGAAACTGGACAATGGTCAGGGTAGAAAGAAACTGGACAATGGTCAGGGTAGAGAGAAACTGGACAATGGTCAGGGTAGAGAGAAACTGGACAATGGTCAGGGTAGAGAGAAACTGGACAATGGTCAGGGTAGAGAGAAACTGGACAATGGTCAGGGTAGAGAGAAACTGGACAATGGTCAAGGTAGAGAGAAACTGGACAATGGTCAGGGTAGAGAGAAACTGGACAATGGTCAGGGTAGAAAGAAACTGGACAATGGTCAGGGTAGAGAGAAACTGGACAATGGTCAGGGTAGAGAGAAACTGGACAATGGTCAGGGTAGAGAGAAACTGGACAATGGTCAGGGTAGAGAGAAACTGGACAATGGTCAGGGTAGAGAGAAACTGGACAATGGTCAAGGTAGAGAGAAACTGGACAATGGTCAGGGTAGAGAGAAACTGGACAATGGTCAGGGTAGAGAGAAACTGGACAATGGTCAAGGTATGGACAAACTGGACAATGGTCAGGGTAGAGAGAAACTGGACAATGGTCAGGGTAGAGAGAAACTGGACAATGGTCAGGGTAGAGAGAAACTGGACAATGGTCAGGGTAGAGAGAAACTGGACAATGGTCAGGGTAGAGAGAAACTGGACAATGGTCAGGGTAGAGAGAAACTGGACAATGGTCAAGGTATGGACAAACTGGACAATGGTCAGGGTAGACTGTTGTAGTTGATGTTGCCATGGCACAGCCAGCTGAATGAATTTCAGTGCATGATTATCGTGCACACCATTCGCCCTGACAAGGTAGAGAGAAAGCAGGACAAGCGGAGCGTGGTAGAGGGACATGAATACCATAGAGACTGGATAGGTGTGACAGACCTGCCTACTCTATGGTTTGACCATAAAAAACTACAGTTTGGACCAAACTACTCTACTACACATTGTTGAGTGTGACTATGCATTTTGGAGTGCGCTGACTACTCATGTATGAAACTGAACCTGACAGAAAAACATATTTCCTAAGCAATTTTAAGTGTCGGATAAATCATAAATTAAGGCATGATGAGTGGTGCCTTTGTTTTAGAGAAGTAAAAAAAAACATTTATGTTTCTTCTGTATTCTTATGTTCTTTGCTTATCTGACCTGCTTATTTGCAATAAGTCACATTAACATGGAACATACCGTGAAAATGATGAGCAACAAAACCAAAATTCAGTACTGAACAAGCACCGGAACATGACTAAATGACGTAAAAGTTTTCTTATTCTAAACTACACATTTTGCTGGTAAACTACTAATTTTTTGTTGTTGAAACTACTCATTTGGATTTCATGAACTAGGCAGGTCTGGTGTGGAGACTGGACAGGGTAAATACAGGATAGGATAGGGTAGAGCCTGAAGAGGTTAGAAACAGGATTGAGGACGTAGGGCAAGGAGAGTGGGAAATGGGGAAACTGGATACCATGGGGGTTAAATATGTGTGTGAGAGAATTGTGCATTTGCCCAAAATGTCCAAAATATAATGAAATTCGTGAAAAATTCATTCCTAAGAAATATCTGAAACCAAAATCTGTTTTAAATTTTTGTAAATTATTTTGAAAAGGACGAGGCATTTTATATATTAGCAAATTTCTAAAAGTCGAAAAGACAATTTCTAACATTTTCTCCGGCAATGAAGGGATTAATATGACACTTTTGCGTTTATGTAATATTTATAAGATTGATCGCAACAAAGAAATTGTTCCTTTCATTGTTAGTGTTATATTTTATAACATCAGCTGTGGCACTGTTTAAGTTTATGATGGTGTCGTTTCACCACGCAGACCGCCATGGCGATAACGGACTTTGTGATGGAGAAGCTGGGCAAGAAGTTTGTGGAGCCGCCGCCCTTTGACCTGGCCAAGTCGTACAACGACTCCAACTGCTGCACCCCCCTCATCTTCATCCTGTCCCCCGGGGCTGACCCCACCATGAGCCTCCTCAAGTTCGCCGAGGACAAAGGGTTTGCCGGGAACAAGTTCAACTCCATCTCCCTGGGGCAAGGACAGGTGAGGGGGTGAAGAGACAGAGACAGAGAGAGACAGAGAGAGAGAACATGAACACGAAGATTTTCTTCATTGAAGACAATAAATACATTTGATTGATTGATTGATTGACGAGAGAGAATGACTTTTAATGGCAATTGCAAAAATGCCGGTGTGTGTGTGTGTTGTGTGCACATCACTTTTTTTGAGAAACCAAATCAAATAACCAAACGGAACTTTATGCAACATGTCAGCTTATAGATACATCACACAGAGAGAGAGAGGGGGGGGTGGGGTGTGCCTGAGAGATGATATAGCGCAATGCAATGCATTTCACTCTCAAATAATTAAAGGAGAATCCAAGACACATAACGTATGTAGAATGATACAGAATCGAACTGGATCATAAAATCTGAGTTTATTGGAAGTCATAAACATACATAAATCTGAACGTGATCAAGCCCATAGCTTATAATTTGCAAAAATGCATGTTGCTGTTCGCTTGTGTTTCATCTGCTTCTATAAAGTCTCGTTTACAGTCAAAAGAGCTGTGACATCATCGTAAGACAAGATCCCAAAGTTCAAAAGCCTGTCATGTTGTTGTATTTTGACGTCACAGCTGGTCCAAGGATTTATCGCACAAGTCACATTCTATGAGACTAATGGCCGGTTGATCCCTGGCTCTAGGTCTGCGGCAACATGAGAGTGATTTTTTTAAATGAAAGTAAAAGTGATCACTTTATCTTGGAGAAGAATGTGACATAAAAGGTAGGTTACAGCGATAGACTTTGTAGATCATGGCTTTGTATATCACGAAACGATGCTGTGACGTTTTCGAGAGCTTTTTTTTATATATCTGAACTGAGCATCTGATTCTCCTTTAACTCTGAAAGACAACACATTAGATCCATATTTCAGGGCCCCATCACAGCTTAGATGATCACCCAGACATATAAGGAGGAGAACACCTTGGTGATGATACAACACAATACACTATGTCACATTGTGTTATCAATCCATGTTGCAGGGCCCCATCACAGTTTAGATGATCATCCGGACCTATAAGGAAGAGAACACCTTGGTGATGATACAGAATATAATACACTATGTCACATTGTGTTATCAATCCATGTTGCAGGGCCCCATCACAGCTTAGATGATCATCCAGACCTATAAGGAGGAGAACACCTTGGTGATGATACAACACAATACACTATGTCACATTGTAATATCAATCCATGTTGCAGGGCCCCATCACAGCTTAGATGATCACCCAGACATATAAGGAGGAGAACACCTTGGTGATGATACAACACAATACACTATGTCACATTGTAATATCAATCCATGTTGCAGGGCCCCATCACAGCTTAGATGATCATCCAGACCTATAAGGAGGAGAACACCTTGGTGATGATACAGAATATAATACACTATGTCACATTGTGATATCAATCCATGTTGCAGGGCCCCATCACAGCTTAGATGATCACCCAGACATATAAGGAGGAGAACACCTTGGTGATGATACAACACAATACACTATGTCACATTGTAATATCAATCCATGTTGCAGGGCCCCATCGCAGCGAATATGATCAGCCTGGTCAAAGAAGAGGACACTTAGATGATGATACAACATGCTACTATATATCACACTACAATATCAATCCATGTTGCAGGGCCCCATCGCAGCGAGGATGATCACCCAGGCCAAGGAGGATGGCACCTGGGTCATGCTGCAGAACTGCCACCTGGCGGTGTCCTGGATGACGGCCATGGAGAAGATCTGCGAGGACTTCGTCCCGGAGAACACCCACACAGACTTCAGACTGTGGCTCACCAGTTATCCTTCACCTAAGGTAAACTGTAAAGGTGTTATCATTGCTTGTACCAGTTGTAGTAACAGTGGTACTGTAGTAAAAGATCTGCGAGGACTTCACCACAGAGAACACCCACACAGACTTCAGACTGGCTCACCAGTTATCCTTCACCTAAGGTAAACTGTACCAGTGTTATAATTGTTAGTATCACTTACAGTAATAGTGGTATTGTAATAGATCTGTGAGGACTTCGCCACCGAGAACACCCACACAGACTTCAGACTGTGGCTCACCAGTTATCCTTCACCTAAGGTAAACTTTAAAGGTGTTATCATTGTTTGTAGCAGTTGTAGTAATAGATCTGCCAGGACTTCACCCCTGAGAACACCCACACAGACTTCAGACTGTGGCTCACCAGTTACCCTTCACATAAGGTAAACTTTCATGGTGTTATCATTGTTAGTACCAGTTCTGCATTGGCCCTGTGATCTGGAACAGCCTACCTTTCCCTGTCCGTCATGCACAAACTCTGTCTTCTTTCAAATCGAAACTCATGACTCAGCTCTTCTCTATGTCATATTCTTTTTAGCTGTCCTCGATTACCGTAATTCTGCTTGTGTGTTGGGTGGTGAGCCTTTTGACAGGATGATTGTTTTGTTGTTTTGCATTATGTGTTGTGTGTGTGTGCGTGCGCGTGCATGTGTGTGTGTATGTATGTGTGTGTGTGTGTGTGACTATCTGTGTGTGTGTGTTTGTGTGTGTGCTATTCATTCAGTTCCCAGTGACAGTGCTGCAGAATGAAGTCAAGATGACCACAGGCTCTCTTCAGTCCTATCCACTGGTTGCATCTGTATTATATATATATATATATATGTATGTGTGTTTTATTATTGCAGTTCCCAGTGACGGTGCTCCAGAATGGAGTGAAGATGACCAACGAACCGCCCACAGGCCTTCGTCAGAACCTGCTGCAGTCCTACCTCAATGACCCCATCAGTGATGAGACATTCTTCGCTGGGTGCCCAGGCAAAGAAGCTGTGAGTCACGCACACACACAGGGCATGTGTACGCACGTACGCACGCACTCATGCATGCACACACACATGCACTCATGCACACGCACACACAGAGCGCATGCACACACACACACACACACACACAATCAGTGATGAAACCTTTGCTGGCTGGATGCCCCGACAAAGAGACTGTGAGTCATGCACACACACAGCGCACACGCACACACAAACACACTCACACACACACACACACACACACACACACACACTGAAACTTCTTCTTCTGCTTTCCCAGGCCATATGGCCATAATGGGTAGGGTATGTATGTGTCCGGTTTTCACTGATCTCCCTGCTGCATACAGCCAATTCCGATTTCGGAGGAGCTCAAAGGAGAAAGATTATTTGGAAGATTTTTTTTTTTTATAAAGGCAGGAGAATGGGCCATTAAGTCAGAAAGATAGTAGATGATAGAAAGCAAAGGGAAAAGGCAGAGTCAAAGAGAGTGGCAGATTACAGGAAGTTACAAGCACAGAACTTCCAGAAGGTGGGGGAACTATTTTTATGAAAGACCCCCCGGTATCCCCACAGGGAGACACACTGAGACATACCCCTTGACTGGATGCCCCAGCAAGAGGCCATGAATTGTGCATGCAGCAGTTTCCATGGATCCAACACCGTAAAGAAAAGGCTGCATTCAGAAAACAGTGCTTAGGAAGGAGTCCATAAGTTGCGCAGATAATTTTGAATGAATAACGATTTTTAATCAGTAGTTTGGTACCCCCCCCAAAAAAAAAAGGTGGCACGCCTCTGGCTGCGACGCGCTCTCCATGTGGGAGTAACCCGAATTTCACAGAGATGCTGTTGTGACTATAAACATACCAAATACCAAAAACAGTTTAAACAAAAATTGCTGAGAAAAAGAGATTATACGCAGATATGATATTATTTTCTGTCAAACTAAAATATGGTAAGTTGGTACAGTGGAACCTCCCGTATAAGACCTTCAAAAATCATCCAAAATGAGGTCTTATAAGGGAGAGGTCTTATAAGGGAGGTAATTTTAATACTTACAAAGAAGGGCAGTGTCTCAGAGAAGTAGGTCTTATGTGGGAGGGAGTCTTATAATGGGAGGTCTTATGAGGAAGGTTCAACTGTATTATTTTATAAAAGGAGCTGGAGCTGACCTTAACCCTTTCACCGCCAATGTCGCATTTATGCACCACAATGGTTTAACACCCATGTCACTAAAAGGCATCAAATCAGGGCATGTTATCCGAAGACCCTATTTTCTTAATTTTGGGAGGTAAAGATAGGCCTAATGCTTAGACATGTCACAGAGGAATTCCCAATATAACAGACAAAAACAATTCTCCTCCCAGTTTGGCTTAATGGTATTTTGGGACTGAACAAAATGGCTGGCGGCGAAAGGGTTAAAGAGAATTGTTTAAAAAGGCGACTAATTTACACATCGTTTTTTTTTAAAGGACTATATTTGAAACTTTTAAGTTCTATTGATCTTGATTGAATCAGTCGAAAGCACCCACTTTGTGGCATTATATCGACAAACTTGGGGAGAGCACATCTCATAAACAAAAATCAAAACCTAACCTAATTTGAGTGACCTGGCCAGCCAGTGACCGTTGAGCGTGTCACCAACATTGATGCCACGATTGCAGAACTCCATGAGTTTTATGTGTCAGCTATGAGTTTGATGTGAACCTTTTACTACTTTACTCAGTCCATCAGCAACTGGGGCTGAAGGGGCACCACTGATGATCTGACAACCCTTCTCCATCCGACCCTGTCCTCAGCCAGCCTCATAGTTCTGGTTCTGGTATTAGGTACTTTATTGTCACAGAGGCGTCTCTGTGAAATTCGGGTTGCTCCCACCTGGAGAGCGCGTCACAGCCAGAGGCGCGCCACCCAATTTATAAAAAAAAATTGCATGCAATTTTTATGTGATTGATGAGGAAGGAAAAGGGGTGGTGGTAAATTTTGACCAAATGACAACTTTTTCGTTGCCACTGGGTTTAACGTATGCTAAGTGCATGGGCACACGGGACCTCGGTTTATCATCTCATCCTAAAGACTCCATGTTCAGACTGTAAGGCCTAGTGCAAAGTGAGAGGAAAAATCCCCTGTAGCCAGGTTCGAACTTGGGTTTACTTGACACGAGGCTAACGCTCTACCATTGTGCCATTGTGCCACTCTACACTGTATGTGAACTAGAATAGAATAATCTGCCTATGTGTTTTGGGGTTTTCTCTCCAGAGTTTTGAGAAGCTGTTGTTCGGCCTGTGTTTCTTCCACGCCCTGGTGCAAGAGCGGCGCAAGTTTGGGCCTCTGGGATGGAACATTGCTTACGGCTTCAACGAGTCTGACCTCCGCATCTCCATCAGACAGCTGCAGGTTTGTACTTTATCACTGTTAAAAACCCGCGATATTGCAGGAATTTGACAGACTCCTGAAAGCAAAGAGAAGTATATCGAGGGGTGCCTGCCAGAACGGTCTATCTCAAAAGGAATAAAGAGCACAGATGGGCAGTTCTGGCATTCACCCCTCGATATGCAGTCAAGAAAACCAAGATCTTGTCACCTTACGGCTGGGTTCACATTAGACACATAAGTTCCGTATGGAAAACCCAAAATAAGTGGAAGAAAGAAGAATAAAAGTTTACGCATGATGGGGAAATTGGGACACATGCGCAAATCTTTTCCCTTCTTTGTTTCACTTATTTATGGATAGCGCATGGGTTTCCGCATGGAATATCCGCTTATGTGTGTACACGGCCTAACTCTTGACTGTAGTGTTGACTGTAATTGATTGAAGGGGGTGTGAAATATTTGTGATAGTATTAGCTACTCCTTGTTACAAGTTTCCATTGTATACTTTGATTTTTGTGTCGCATGATTTGCATTCCATGTAAATGAGATTTATGTCATGCCAACCCTCGTTTTGGGGTGAATTGGAGAGGGTTGAGGTGTGGGTTGGGGGTGAATAAATGAATGCGAGGATATAAATGGTGGGAAAGAGGACAGTTCTTAATGTTTTGATAGTCGCTTGTATCGACTTTAAATATGTCCAACTTCTTGCGAAGCATGATTTGTTGTCCATTTTCCCTTAGTTTTGTTTCCATTCTTCATGCATGCAAATGTGTTTCGTTGCTTGTATTGTGCTTGTACGAGACCACACTGTAATTTCTCCTGACGAGATAATAAAGTATTTTTGACTTTGACTTTGAAAGCACTAAGCTAAGGCATGGCATGGGCAGTGACAAGTACAATTCAGCTTCAGCATGGGGGGGGGGGGGGGGGGGGGGGGGGGGGGGGGGGGGGAGGGGCACTGACATGAAAGTTTCCCCTCTACCCTTCCGGGGACGAGGGGAGTAGTCAGTCCTTGAACCCCTGCTTTTCAGGTTGTCCAGGATTTTGTAGAGACACCCATGCAAGTATCTGTACATCATTACTTCAGGTGTTCATAGATGTTCCCTTTGATGCTATCAGCTACATGACTGGGGGAGTGTAACAATGGTGGTCATCTCGTCATCTATCTATGTATCTATCTATACCTATATCTCTATCATGTCTCTCACTGTTTCAGATGTTCATCAATGAATATGACGATGTTCCCTTCAACGGCATCAGCTACATGACTGGGGGAGTGTAACAATGGTGGTCATCTCTTCACATATCTATGTATCTATCTATACCTCTATCTCTATCTTTCTGTTTCAGATGTTCATCAATGAATACGACGATGTTCCCTTCGATGCCATCAGCTACATGACCGGGGAGTGTAACTACGGCGGTCGTGTGACGGACGACTGGGACCGTCGCTGTCTGCTGACCATCCTGTCTGACTTCTACAACCCTCACGTAATCACCGAGGTCAAGTTCAAACTGTCCCCCTCCGGCAACTACTATGTGCCCACCAAGGGCAGCTATGACGACTATGTCGAGTTTATTAAGGTGAGGAACTCTGTGTGTGTGTGTGTGTGTGTGTGTGTGTGTGTGTGTGTGTGAGATATCACTGAGCCCAAGTTTAAACTGTCTCCCTCTAGGAACTATTATGTGCCCACCAAGGGCAGCTATGACGACTATGTCAAGTTTATTAAGGTGAGGAACTGTGTGTGTGTGTGTGTGTATGCGTGCGAGCAGACATGCATTGTTTTGGGAGGTTGGGTGTGGGGGGGGGGGGGGGGGTGGGGTAATATTAAAGGTGTTTCCTTACAGGCTGTGGCAATGAGGATAAACACACACACACACACAACACCACAGAGCACACACACACACTTTGTATTTATTTGCGTTAATTGTTTTTCTTATTTATTTATGACGACAGGATGTAAAAAAGCTTTATCAAGCTTACTCTTTTATCGTCAATAAAGATCATTTTGACTTGACTTGACTTGACTTGACACTTCACTCTCAATTATACATGTACTTTGCTCTCTATTTCTCTCACACACACACACACACACACACACACACACACACACACACACACACACACACACACACACACACACACACACACACACACACACACTCACACACACACACACAGTATGTCATAATCTTCCCCTCTATGTATAACAGGACTACCAGTCACTCAAGATCTGGAGGGTTTTGGCATGTATGAGAATGTAGATATTTCAAGAGAGCTACAAGGGGTTCACACACACTATGTCCTAATATTTCACCCCTGTGCTACGGGCACAGCGATGCCTACCGTGACGGAACACCAATATTAGTCCCGGAATGGGGCAGTGGGTGGATGCCTCATGCCTCCATACGGGGAGCTGGACGACCCCGCCGCCTCCACGAGTCTCTCCCCGTGGGGATACCGGAGGGGTCTTTCGTAAAATTAGTTCCCCCACCTTCTGGAAGTTCTGTGCTTGTAACTTCCTCTAATGTGCCACTCTCTTTGACTCTGCCTTTTCCCATTGCTTTCTATGATATACTATCTTTCTGACTTATTGGCCCATTCTCCTGCCTTTAAAAAACAACAACTTACAATTTTCTTTCCTTTGAGCTCCTCCGAAATCAGAATGTGTCTGCTGTGCGCAGTGGGAAGACCAGTGAAAACTGAAAACCAGACACACACGTGCCTTATTTATTATGGCCATATGGCCTGGGAACAGGGAATTGGGGTTGGCATCTCTGCAGGCATATCATATATATATATATATATATATATAGTTTGCTTTGATAAAACTTTTCTGTGTCCAATGTCTTTATTTATGAACCTCAGAAACAAAACCAGTTAATGTTAACTTTGAGTAATGTTCCGTGTTAAAGAAAAAAAAATTATATAAATTATATAAATCGTGCTGATTTACTTTTTCTCCCAATATATATATATATATTCTCTATGTATTACAGGCCCTACCACCGACTCAGGACCCCGAGGTGTTCGGCATGCATGAGAACGTGGACATTTCCCGAGAGCTTCAAGACGTGCGTCTGCTGTTTGACTCGGTGCTGCTGACACAGGGGGGGTCAGGAGGAGGGGGAGGGGGCAAGAGTGACGAAACTCTGCAGGCCATCGCGTCTGACATCCTCAGCAAGGTGGGATTTGTTTGGTTGTTTTCTTCACTGTCTTTGGGCGTTGGAGGGTTAAAGAAGGTTTGGGGGGTAGGGGGCACGTGTGACGGAACTCTGCAGGCCATCGCGTCTGACATCCTCAGCAAGGTGGGCTTTGTTCTGTTGTTTTCTTCACTGTCTTCGGGCATTGGAGGGTTAAAGAAGGTTTGGGGGGTAGGGGGCAAGAGCGACGAAACTCTGCAGGCCATCGCGTCTGACATCCTCAGCAAGGTGGGCTTTATTTTCTTGTTTTCTTCGCTGTCTTTAGGCGTTGGAGGGTTAAAAAAGGTTTGGGGGGTAGGGGGCAAGAGTGACGAAACTCTGCAGGCCATCGCGTCTGACATCCTCAGCAAGGTGGGCTTTGTTTGGTTATTTTCTTCACCTCCCTAATGTTCACTACTCTCAATCTCAAAGTCATTATTTGTTGACAACCTTGTACTTTAAACACCCACCTCATGTTTACGACCCTCAATCTCAAAGTCATTTTTTTTGGCAATCCTGTACTTAAACATCCCCCCTCATGTTTATGACCCTCAATCTCAGTCATTATTTGTTGACAATCTTGTACTTAAACACCCCCCATCCACCCCCGAGTGAGCCTTGAAGGCTTTGCCTCTTGTTTTTGTTGTTTCTTAGAAAAAAGGCTTGTTTTAGAGATCTGCAATATTTTATCATCTTTTGTTAGGATTTGTCTTGTTAGAGCTAGATAGACATTCATTGATTCAATGCATTTCAAAATTAATGCAGGGTTCATTCTTGCCACAGGACATCATAGGTCATTTGACCGGTTGGCAGACAAATCAATAGGTCATTTTCCCAAAACAATAGGTCACAAATTTACCACGGTACATACCCGGTACCATGTTCATGAAGGTTAGCAAACAGATGTGTGGTTGAAGATTTTCATCAGATTTTTTTAATTTTCTCTTCCTCACCCCCCCCCCCCCCCTCTCTCTCTCCCACACACATGCATACACACACACAGAGTGTAAAATGTACCTTGCCATAAAAATAAAGTCAAAGGAAACTAATATTCCTGCTCACAATTCCTGCTTTTTTTAATGTAATCTCATTCTCATTCATAGTGTTTATGCACAGTGAACACACAGACAAACACATGTGCATAACCCCTGGTTGACTACAGAGAGAGAGAGAGGGGGGGGGGAGACAAACAGATTGAGATATGGACAGACACACAAGGCAGACAGACACACAAGGCAGCGTACACACACACTTGCATATTAATGCAGTAGCTTATGTTTTTGAGATCATTCACATCTCTAAAAGAACGGCTTGATGCTGCTGCTTTTTCCCCTGTCGAACTTGCAAAAAATTAACGTCCTATTTTGGCCTACCGTTCAGATTTGGTCAACGAAGAAATCAGACCTAAAACTTGAAGCGCTTCGCTCTCGCGAACAAGCATTCAGATGTAAACAAAGATCGTTTTGGTATGACCGGACATGTGTCTGCTTTAGAAAGGAAAAGCCTGGATGGTCAGAAACAAGACTGACAACCAGGAAAACTAAAGCAAACAGACTGACCGCTGTGGCACGAAGCAAAAATCGGGTTCGGAGTTTTGATGTGGAAAAGTTGGGGTGGCTTGACCTAGTTCCAATGATCCTACAAGTTGCAGACGATGTCTGAGCGAGTCCGAAACTAGGCCTAGCAAACATATTCTTCTGCCCCTTTCCTACTCGTGGCTTCTTTTTGGGAGGCATGGCTGGTTTTAAACACGAATTGTTGTCAAAAGGCCGAGAAACGATAGCACTAGAAGACTAGGTCACGCTGGAACTTTATTTGGTCTTCAAAAAGTTGGATCGGAAAAGCTTTACCGAATGTGCAATGTCGCCATTTCTTCGTTTCGGCGTTCGTTTAGCCAGATACAACTTTTTAGTTCTGATTATGGTCCGAGGCCGCGGAAGAACTTAGCAGACAACAGAATCCTTGAAGTTGTTGACTGCTTTGACGAAAAATCAATCGGTCAGATGACCGCCTGCCTGCTAAAACTATCGGTCAAAATCGAAGGTTTATGCGTCAATGACCGATGACCGACGCCAAGAATGAACCCTGTTAATGTATTAAATGTTCTGTTCAGTGCTGACGGCATATACATACATCCTCTATAGTGCTTCAGTACTTTCCACTGACGTATATCGTCGCTGTCCGATGCTAACCGTGTATCTACAAAATTTGACAAAAATAGATTTTTTACTGAAACTCCTTTCAGTGACCTCACGCAGGTCTTCTATAAATATCTTGTGTTTGCGACCAATGAAAATGCACAAATTTGTCACATGATACCACAGAAATAATCGTGTATGTGGCGGGTTGTTGCTAGTTTTGACGCGATAAGCGTGTAACTGGTCACGCTAATCGTGTAACTGCCGGCAGCTGTCGTATCTCCCATTGTGAGAACAATGCACTAACTTTGTGACTAACTGTGTAACTGAATTATCACGAAAAGTTTGGGTGTTAATGCAACTTTTATTGTGTCACATGTTTACTCATCGGTAAAGAAGAAGGGTCAAGCGTATATCGAATGGGGATGGACTTTGTAGCAGGCGACAATATGTTTTTTGATGCTCCTGTAAAATCACTGATTGTGTAAATACACGGTTAGTGTCGGACAGCGACGATATATACGTCGCCGCTAAGTACTAGCTTGCATGGGTGCAACTTTTCCTGGTATACAAGGATTTCCTGTTTTTTAATTTTACCAGAAAAGGAAGTTCCTTTTTCTTTCTTTTTTTTAAGCAAGATCTGTGTTTTTCAAACACTTTGAAATAAGCATGTGTATAAATTGTGGAAAAAGCAAACTAAAATACCTTCATAAATCAATGTTTTTCGTCATCCACAGTACAGGGGGACATCACCCCATAGACCCCGTTGTGGCGGTGTATTTTTACCTCTATGAGATAAGTAGTCCTAGCCGGAAGTAGTCCTAGCGTAGCCAATCAGAATCGTTTGTTTGTCCGCCATTGTGAATTTTACGAAACTAAGTGCATGGATTTGTACATCGATTTCTCGGCAAATATGTAGATTTACACCCTCCTGCTCTATTTCTTGGTTCTTTCCGTGGTTAGGGATAGGGTTAGGCTTATGGATAGGGTTAGGGTTAGATGGGTACAGTTCGCATGCGAGAGGTAGATATTTAATGACAGGTACTTATTTATCATAACACCGGCCTTTCAGTTCTTTTCATTTTGTGTAGTTGCACCCATGAAGTAGTGATTTTGCCGCGTTCAAAAATTGCGCAGCAAACTAGCGGCGCATGTGCAACTAATAGGCGGCAGTGAAGGGGTTAAAATGTATCATCATCAATACGAGTCAATGTTCAGTCATCCACTGCAGTTGTGTAACTTGTGTTGTTAATATCTACAATTTTACGCCCTTTGTTGCAGGGGGGAGCACAGCATAGAGAAGCCATTCTAGAGATTCAAGTGTTTTTTCAGCTGCTCAAGAACTATGACGTAGAGAAGGCCGTAATATAGAGATACGAATGTAGAGGGTGTTATGATGTGTGTGTTTTCAGCTGTCCAAGAACTATGACGTAGAGAAGGCCGTAATATAGAGATATGAATGTAGAGGGTGTTATGATGTGTGTGTTTTCAGCTGTCCAAGAACTATGACATAGAGAAGGCCATAATATAGAGATACAAATGTAGAGGGTGTTATGATGTGTGTGTTTTCAGCTGCTCAAGAACTACGACACATAGAGAAGGCCATAATATAGAGATACAAATGTAGAGGGTGTTATGATGTGTGTTTTTTCAGCTGCTCAAGAACTATGACGTAGAGAAGGCCATAATATAGAGATACAAATGTAGAGGGTGTTATGATGTGTGTGTTTTCAGCTGCTCAAGAACTACGACACATAGAGAAGGCCATAATATAGAGATACAAATGTAGAGGGTGTTATGATGTGTGTTTTTTCAGCTGCTCAAGAACTACGACATAGAGAAGGCCATAATATAGAGATACAAATGTAGAGGGTGTTATGATGTGTGTTTTTTCAGCTGCTCAAGAACTATGACGTAGAGAAGGCCATAATATAGAGATACAAATGTAGAGGGTGTTATGATGTGTGTGTTTTCAGCTGCTCAAGAACTACGACATAGAGAAGGCCATAATATAGAGATACAAATGTAGAGGGTGTTATGATGTGTGTGTTTTCAGCTGCTCAAGAACTACGACACATAGAGAAGGCCATAATATAGAGATACAAATGTACAGGGTGTTATGATGTGTGTGTTTTCAGCTGCTCAAGAACTACGACATAGAGAAGGCCATAATATAGAGATACAAATGTAGAGGGTGTTATGATGTGTGTGTTTTCAGCTGCTCAAGAACTATGACGTAGAGAAGGCCATAATATAGAGATACAAATGTAGAGGGTGTTATGATGTGTGTGTTTTCAGCTGCTCAAGAACTACGACATAGAGAAGGCCATAATATAGAGATACAAATGTAGAGGGTGTTATGATGTGTGTGTTTTCAGCTGCTCAAGAACTACGACACATAGAGAAGGCCATAATATAGAGATACAAATGTACAGGGTGTTATGATGTGTGTGTTTTCAGCTGCTCAAGAACTACGACATAGAGAAGGCCATAATATAGAGATACAAATGTAGAGGGTGTTATGATGTGTGTGTTTTCAGCTGCCCAAGAACTACGACATAGAGAAGGCCACCCAACGCTACCCTGTGGTGTATGAAGAGAGCATGAACACAGTACTGGTACAGGAGATGGAGAGATTCAACAGGTGAGTGCGGTACTGGTACCCTGTGGTGTATGAAGAGAGCATGAACACAGTACTGGTACAGGAGATGGAGAGATTCAACAGGTGAGATGGAGAGATTCAACAGGTGAGTGCAGTACCGGTACAGGAGATGGAGAGATTCAACAGGTGAATGCAGTACTGGTACAGGAGATGGAGAGATTCATAGTGTGGTAATGCTAATGTTATGTTGATTGTATGATGTGTCGTATCTTTGATATGCAGACTGCTGAGCATCATCGGGACCTCTCTCCAGAACCTTCAGAAGGCCACCAAAGATCTGGTGGTGATGTATTATATCTACGATGCAATGTTATGTATCAATGATGCATTGTATGAAAGAAAACTCTCAGTGAATTGCTAGCATCATTCCCCTAATCTAAAGTTGATGCATTTGAAATGCAGAATATTTTCCTTTGATAAAACTTTTTCTGTGTCCAATGTCTGGATTTGTGAACTGCAGAAACAAACTCACTTATCATTAATTAACTTTATGTTTTGTTCTGTGTTCTACAAGAAGAAATTAAAATGAAATGAAAAGTATCTAACTGGCCTTTACCTCAAATTGCTTGAATCCCTGGTTGACATTGGCCTGTAGAAAGGGCCAATACTAAATGAGAGCTGTACTATAATAATACATGATTTTCCACAGTATTTGAATATCACGGTACAGCTTCGTCTTTTGTGGAAGACTATGACTCACTAACTAGGGGGCATTTGCACTGGCTCAAGTGCTGCAGCCAATGGGATTGGTTGGCCTTTGAGGACCTTCCCCAATGCTAACTCTCATCCTCAAATCCCTTAGGCCGAGAGAGTGGTGATGTACCCTGGGCAAGGCTTTTCCGCTATAAACAAATTGTAGCCCAGCCCGCCGGAATAGCAGCTGCCCCCTCTGCTATCTGGCAGTCATTGTGGGAAACGACAGACAGGCAAAAACATGTATCTATAATACAGTGTAATATACTTGTGATGCTGCAGACTACTGAGCATCATCAGGACGTCCCTGCAGAACCTACAGAAAGCCATCAAGGGTCTGGTGGTGATGTCTGCTGACCTGGAGGCCCTGTATTGTATCTATGATGTAATGTACTTGTGATGCTGCAGACTACTGAGCATCATCAGGACGTCCCTGCAGAACCTACAGAAAGCCATCAAGGGTCTGGTGGTGATGTCTGCTGACCTGGAGGCCCTGTATTGTATCTATGATGTAATGTACTTGTGATGCTGCAGACTACTGAGCATCATCAGGACCTCCCTGCAGAACCTACAGAAAGCCATCAAGGGTCTGGTGGTGATGTCTGCTGACCTGGAGGCCCTGTATTGTATCTATGATGTAATGTACTTGTGATGCTGCAGACTGCTGAGCATCATCAGGACCTCCCTGCAGAACCTGCAGAAGGCCATCAAGGGTCTGGTGGTGATGTCAGCTGACCTGGAGGCCCTGTATTGTATCTATGATGTAATGTAATATCTGTGATGTTGCAGACTGCTGAGCATCATCAGGACCTCCCTGCAGAAGGCCATCAAGGGTCTGGTGGTGATGTCTGCTGACCTGGAGGCCCTGTATTGTATCTATGATGTAATGTAATATCTCTATGACGTTGCAGACTGCTGAGCATCATCAGAACCTCCCTGCAGAACCTGCAGAAGGCCATCAAGGGTCTGGTGGTGACGTCTGCTGACCTGGAGGCCCTGTATTGTATCTATGATGTAATGTAATATCTCTGTGATGTTGCAGACTGCTGAGCATCATCAGGACCTCTCTGCAGAACCTGCAGAAGGCCATCAAGGGTCTGGTGGTAATGTCGGCTGACCTGGAGGCCCTGACCACCAATCTGCTGATCGGCAAGCAGCCTGCCATGTGGGCCAAGCGGTCCTACCCCTCCCTCAAACCCCTGGGATCCTACATCAATGACTTCCTCGACAGACTCAAGTTCCTGCAGGTCGGTGAACCATGAAAGAAGAATATTCCTCGATAAATGACAGTTAGCAGGGTTCGCACAGTCTTTGAAGGTCTTTAAAAGTCTTTTGAGAAATGGAATGCCATTTTCAAGTCTTTGAAAGTCTGAAAATTTTGGAGACTTCTCGACTGTGAAGAGGGGAAGTATTGTTGTGTTGTCTATGTTGTTTGAAAAAGACATTTTTGTTGAAATATTACACGTTCTGTTTCGTTTCGTCAATATAATAACATCACTCTGCACTTGTTGTGTGTTTGTTTGTGTGGTACTGTGAAACTTGGCTTTAGTCTGTGAAAATCGTGAAATGGTTTATGAAAAAAAATCATTACACCTAAAACAAAAGTCATTGACGACATAAAAAATTTTTTGTTTGCTTCCAATTTGTCTGCAATTTAATTTTGCTTCTTTTCCAATATCCACGGTTTGACGATCTAGTTCCGTCTAGCAGACATCCTCAATTTGTCGAGAGTTACTTCCCTTTGCTATATCTGGGACTTTTTGGACTACAACGTACTAGTGACCGTAATTGAAGCAATCGTCATAAAACAAAAGAAGTTGAAAATGCCTAATAGCTGCCATTTCAACTGCAAGTGGTTTCGAAGCCAAGTACAGGAAGTGGCTGTGAAAGCAGGCTACTGACAAACAACAGAGGCCTTTGAAATAAGGATAAAGGGTGTTTGAAAAGGTCTTGGAAAATTTGTGAAATTTGGTATAAAAAATCTGTACGAATCCTGGTTAGGAACTCTCCATGTAAAGCTCCTACCCCTCCCTCAAACCCCTGGGATCCTACATCAAATGATTCCCTCGATAGGCTTAAGTTCCTGCAGATGTATAGTGTGATAGCCATCAATAAATGACACTTAAAAACTCTCCATGTAAAGCTCCTACCCCTCCCTCAAACCCCTGGGATCCTACATCAAATGATTTCCTCGATAGGCTTAAGTTCCTGCAGATGTATAGTGTGATAGCCATCAATAAATGACACTTAAAAACTCTCCATGTAAAGCTCCTACCCCTCCCTCAAACCCCTGGGATCCTACATCAAATGATTCCCTCGATAGGCTTAAGTTCCTGCAGATGTATAGTGTGATAGCCATCAATAAATGACACTTTAAAACTCTCCACTTACAGTAAAGTTCCTAGCCCTCCCTCATACCTTTATTGCCCTGCGTCAGTGACTGCCTCGACAGGTTCAAGTTCTTGCAGGTCTGTAAAGAAGCGTAATGTTGTTATTGTTGTTATTGTTCCCTGGCTTAACAACTCCAGGTATCATCCCAACAGCCAAAGCACTTGAACACTTTGGTACAGATGCACCAGCTAGAGATGAGAACATTAGGTGTGTGACCGTTTTTGTTTACCCCGCCACGTGGGCAGCCTCACTCCTCACTCCGACTTCAGAGGGTTATGCCAGGAGCTTGTCATGGCTTAAGACAATCCCCGCACAACCATTCAGAGTATAACAACATTTTGATGTAGCCTTGGCGTTCTGGCTTATGGCAACTGGTCTGACACAGCCTCATGCCAAGGCGTGAAGAAACGTAATGGTATTCGCCAATGCACAACAGTTGACAACTCTCCATTCAAGCTCCTACCCTTCCCTCAAATATCTGATGTTCTACATCAATGACTTCCTCGACAGGAGAATGCCTTCTTTTGTCGTGCTGAAATATTGGGCAGATGTGAAGAGATAATTCTGTAAAAAAACAAAAGAAGTAACCATTTAATATATAAATGAGCAAATTAATGTTAAAAAAAAAAAAAAAAATTTTTTAAATCAGACCTTTGAAAATGTATATGTCTTGCTACATTGTAACATACTTAGCAGCAGAAGGAATTTTGTGTTTACGCTATTAGTGTGTGTATGTATGTATGTGTGTGTGTGTGTGTGTTTTCTTTCATATACATCTATGTGTGCATGTGTGTGAGCATTTCTATGCATCTTAGTGTGCATGTGTGTGTAAGCGTTTCTATGCATCTCAGTGTGCATGTGTATGTGAACATTTTCATGCATCTTAGTGTGCATGTGTGTGTGAGCGTTTCTATACATTAGTCTGCATGTGTGTGTGTGTGTGTGTGTGTGTGTGTGTTTTCTTTCATATACATTGTGTGTGTGTGTGTGTTATTTCATATACATCTGTGTGTACATGTGTTTGAGAGCGTTTCTATACATCTTGGTGTGCATGTGTGTGTGCTCCCACAGGGCTGGTACGACAACGGCAAGCCGGAGCAGTTCTGGGTGTCTGGCTTCTTCTTCACACAGGCCTTCCTGACTGGCGTGATGCAGAACTATGCCAGGAGATACACCATCCCCATCGACAAGCTGGCCTTCGACTTCAAGGTATGTAACCCTTGGATAACCCTAATCATAACTGCCTTAATCATAGCTCTAACACAGGCCTTCCTGACAGGTGTCATGCAGAATCATGCATGAAGATACACCATCCCCATCAACAAGCTAACCTTTGACTTCAAGGTATGTGACCCTTGGATAACCCTAATCACAACTGTAATCACAGCTCTAGCACAGGCCTGCCTGACAGGTGTCATGCAGAACTATGCAAAAGATACACCATCCCCATCAACAAGCTGACCTTTGACTTCCAGGTCTGTGACCCTTAGCTAACCCTAAGCTAACCCTAACCCTGTCTGTAGGTTTCATGCAGAACTATGCACAAAGATACACCATCCCCATCAACAAGCTGACCTTTGACTTCCAGGTTTGTGACCCTTAGCTAACCCTAACCCTGTCTGTAAGTGTCATGAAGAACTATGCACAAAGATTCACCATCCCTATCAACAAACTGACCTTTGACTTCCAGGTTTGTGACCCTTAGCTAACCATTAGTTAACCCTAACCCTGTCTGTAGGTGCCATACAGAACCATGCACTACGATACACCATCCCTATCGACAAGCTGACCTTGGACTTCAAGGTCTGTGACCCTTAGCTAACCCTAAGCTAACCCTAACCCTGTCTGTAGGTGTCATGCAGAACTATGCACAACGATACACCATCCCCATCAACAAGCTGACCTTTGACTTCAAGGTTTGTAACCCTTAGCTAACCCTAAACTAACCCTAACCCTGTATGTAGGTTTCATGCAGAACTATGCACAACGATACACCATCCCCATCAACAAGCTGACCTTGGACTTCAAGGTCTGTGACCCTTAGCTAACCCTAAACTAACCCTAACCCTGTATGTAGGTTTCATGCAGAACTATGCACAAAGATACACCATCCCCATCGACAAGCTGACCTTGGACTTCAAGGCATATGACCCTTAGCTTATCCTCACTTTCTCTATGCCTTGAATCTGTTGGCTTCAATCATCATAGGGTGACATCGGATGCTTCTTCTTCTCCTTGTTGTTTGCAGGTTCTTCCACAAGGCTGTCTGTTGAAAGGAAGAAACGATTCAACGGCTCTGTCTTTTGGGGGCTTTTTTTTGTGTTGAATTATAACTCTTGTTGTTGTTATTCTTAGATCTCTAGATATGTGTTGTAAAGGCACTAAAAAAGCTTTCTTAGACTATATTTTTTCGTCAAGCAAAAATGTCTTTGAAAGGATGCAGAAATAGTCTTGGTCACCTCTGAAATAAGAAGCAATAGTTTTTTTGGTTGTTATTAATTGGCGTGTTTGCTCATTTGCTGTTGGTTTTATAGCAGTGTTTTTCTCTGTATTGTCTGTCTGCATTTTGTTTAAAGACCCCCCACATCATGTGTCACGTTACCTCTTATACTTGGAAGATTTCTTACCAACTATAAGAGGGAAAACATGTGAAAACCATGATTTTGACATGTGACGTGGTGGGTCTTTAAGCAGTAGTTATCTTTGCTTATATATGCCCACTCTCTCTCTTACTGTATGTGTGTGTGTGTGTGTGTGAGAGTGTCTGAATGGATAACTTGGTTCACCTCATTATTTACTTCTTTTGCAGTTTTAGAATTGCACATCTTAGAAGCTTTAATGCTGCAGTTAAAGGGACCTTCCCCTACGCCAGCTGTCCTCAAATTCTTTTGGCCGAGAGAGCAGGGATGTACCATGGGCAAGGCATCTCCGCTATAAACATATTGTAGCCCAGTTGTTTAGAATAGCGGCTGCCCTCACTGCTATCTGGAAGTCATAGTCGGAAACGACAGACTGGCATACCTACATATCTTGGAGGCTATTGTATGTCGGACTGATATTAAAATATTAGTTTAAATAATATCTTTCAACTTTCTGGTGTGTTTCTTTTTTATTGAGCGCAGATATTTAGCAAGGTAGGGTAATGTGTTGCAGTGATGGTGTTTATGTTGTGGTTACCGTAGAGACCCCTCAAAAAGACCCCCCAAAACAATCACTATGGGAAGACTGATGCTACTCGGTGCACCGGTCTTGTTTGTGTATTTTTGAAATCACTGTGTGTGTGTGTGTGTGCATGCTCTGTGTGTGTGTGTGTGCATGGTCTGTGTGTGTGTGTGCGTGTGCGTGCATGCTCTGTGTGTGTGTGTGTATGTGTGTGTGCATGCTCTGTGTGTGTGTATGTGTGTGTGCATGCTCTGTGTATGTGTGTGTGCATGGTGTGTGTGTGTGTGTGTGTGTGTGTGTGTACATGCTCTGTGTGTGTACATGCTCTGTGTGTGTGTGTGTGTGTACATGCTCTGTGTGTGTGTGTGTGAGAGAGTGTCTGATTGTGCATGCTTTATTTATAATTTGGGAAGTGTGCTTGTGTCCATATCTGCATGCGTCTGTGTGTTGTGTGTGTTCCTTTTGTGCATGCTGGTGTATGCATCTATATATGTGTGTGTTGTGTGCATTGATATATGTCTTAGCGTGTTTATTCACTGAGGGTTTGTACGTACTGTTTGTAGCACTCAGAATATACCCCCAAAAAATCTCAGCAGCATCTTGTATTTACAGAAATGCCACAAGAAATTGATTTTATTGTTGTTGTCGACTTTTTAAACCTCTCTTTTTCTCTTTCCCTTTCTGTGTGTTTGTCTGTCTCTCTCTTCTTTCTCTCTTCTTTCTTTCTTTCTTTCTTTTTTTTGTCTTTTTTTTTTCCCATGCCATTTTAATTTTGTAAGCCTTTTCGTATTTTGGGGGTTCAGTTTCCATTTCTTCTTCCAGTAATGTCCACCTGCCGTTTATCGGCAATTATTGACATATCCAGGGGTTCAAAAACGAAGATGTGCAGCACGGGATGAGATAGGATTTGAGAAATATATTAGATAATAGAAAAGCGTTTGTTGTTTACAATGATATTGACAGGATATGAAGAGAGTAATTTGGTTGGGTATTTATTTTATAAGTTCAGATAGGTATTAAATATGAGATAATCATTTGTTGTTTTAAGATTATATAAAAGATATGAAAAGATTAACTTAGCTGAGTATTTTGTAAAAACAAATATGGGTGTAACCCATTAATTTGAAAATGATTCAGAAAATGATTTTATGACAAAAAGACAGTATTTGGAAATAAAGATTCAGTAATCAATCTGTTGTTTTGCTTGAGTGCACTCAGACATTTTGATCTGTACTATTAAAATGGTTGAGTTCAAGAGGCACTTAAGTTGATAATAATAAATGTAAATGGTTTTTTCTTCCATATTCAATGAAGAGAATTGTTTCTTTTTGAGTATAATTGAAACCCAACTGATCCAAAAATGAGAATGGGATAAAGGTCAAGATGTGCCAAGATGTGCCCCCCCCCCCCCCCACCCCCCTAGGGGGGAGGGTTAGGGTTATTATTCCCAAAAGATAATTAGCTGAAAAGGTTCATAAAATACAGCTTTATGTTTGGTAAGAAAGGGAAAAACGGACAAATGGAATTAACCGAGAAATGCAGGGGGGGTGGCACATCTTTACCTTTACCTGAGAATGGTTACAGAAACAAGGAGCGTGAGTGGGTGGGAAGGGACGGAAAGAAGACTGGTAGCCAGCCAAAAACAAAAACAAAAAGTGCGGAAGTCTGTGGCTATTTGCCATGTTTTTCCAATTTTTTTACTATTATTAGGTGCAACACCCACATTTTACACATTAACTCATTCGCATCGCAACGATTTTGAATTATTAAAAAAACTCACTAATCACTCCAGCCATGCACTCAAACAAAACATATATAAACAAAAGGAGAAAGAACATTACAGGTTTCTACTTCAGGTTTAGATATAGGGAAGTGGTAGATCAGACTTTTTTATATATAAACTTTATAGACTTTAGACTTTTTATGAAAAAAAACCTCTTCACTGATTGGTTACCCCACAACAAACCATTACAAAAGCAAAGTTAGAGGCAAAATTGTGGTCTAAGGGAGTGAAGCGAGTTTAGAAGTGACCAAGGTATGGTGTGCACACTGATTTACTTCCTTTGAAAAAAATGTATAAAATTGACAGCTATCTATTAATTCTGGACATATATGTCCGGAACGACTTGAATGAGTTAATCAGATTTTGGTTTTGTGCTTTCTTGCTTTATTTTATTTATTTATTTATTAAGACAACTTTTATAGCGCCTAATCTTTAAGCTCTAAGCGCTTTACAGAAATCACTAAAATAAACACAATGAACAAAAAGTATACATCAAACATTGACCAACACCCCCCTTCCCTGATCCCTCAGTCAATTTCTGAATCACGCCCAAATAATGAATGACATAATCTACAGTACACTTTCGCAACCAACTTGAAACACACACTGATGGACGCTTAAAGACGCCCAGGCCACACTATTAACAAATCACACTCACACCCACACTTATAACGATAGAGAGAGAAAGAGAACGAGAGAGAGAAAGAGAAAGAGACAGACAGCCAGACAGAGAAAGACAGAGACGGAGACACAGAGGGACAGACAGAGAAAGAGAGAAGAGAGAGACACAAACAGAGACAGAGATATATAGGACTGAAATACAGTTGCATGCATAATAAAATAACAACTTACTATAATTTGTACATACAATAGTCACACACAAAAAAGGAACATAATATTCAATATTAATAAACATTCACACACTCACCCCTACACACACACACACACACACACACACACACACACACACACACCGACACTCACGCACGCATGCACACGCACACACACAAACACACAGACACACACGATTAGTGGAAAAACATTAAATGAATGACACTCACACACATACTAATAAAATAGCATTTTAAAACACTTATAACGTAAAATCATTTTAAAACAGTGAGACAAAATGGATAAAGAAATAAAAATACACAAGTACATAAAATGTTCACAATATTAAAATACACCCATCCAGCCCATCCTTTCACAAACACACACACACTTTATTCTCCTTCATTTGGGTTCTGTGCTTTCTTTCTTTATTCTCCTTCATTTGGGTTCTGTGCTTTCTTACTTTATTCTCCTTCATTTGGGTTCTGTGCTTTCTTACTTTATTCTCCTTCATTTGGGTTCTGTGCTTTCTTACTTTATTCTCCTTCATTTGGGTTCTGTGCTTTCTTACTTTATTCTCCTTCATTTGGGTTCTGTGCTTTCTTACTTTATTCTCCTTCATTTGGGTTCTGTGCTTTCTTACTTTATTCTCCTTCATTTGGGTTCTGTGCTTTCTTACTTTATTCTCCTTCATTTGGGTTCTGTGCTTTCTTTCTTTATTCTCCTTCATTTGGGTTCTGTGCTTTCTTACTTTATTCTCCTTCATTTGGGTTCTGTGCTTTCTTTCTTTATTCTCCTTCATTTGGGTTCTGTGCTTTCTTACTTTATTCTCCTTCATTTGGGTTCTGTGCTTTCTTACTTTATTCTCCTTCATTTGGGTTCTGTGCTTTCTTACTTTATTCTCCTTCATTTGGGTTCTGTGCTTTCTTACTTTATTCTCCTTCATTTGGGTTCTGTGCTTTCTTTCTTTATTCTCCTTCATTTGGGTTCTGTGCTTTCTTACTTTATTCTCCTTCATTTGGGTTCTGTGCTTTCTTACTTTATTCTCCTTCATTTGGGTTCTGTGCTTTCTTACTTTATTCTCCTTCATTTGGGTTTTGTGCTTTCTCACTTTATTCTCCTTCATGTTATAAGGTACAAAGGTCTCAGTCTGAGAATTCTTCTTCTTCGATCGCTCAGACAGTTGCCTGTCAATTATGAGCGCAGATGCGTCATGCTGCAGTTATGCGCCTAACTAAGAAATAATTAGGCCCAGCAAGTCCAACTTCGGCTGGAGGGAATGTTTTTGAAAGTGTTTCGTGAAAACAAGGCAGGAGAATGGACCGGGTAAGGGCAGAAAGATAGTAGTAGATGACAGTAAGCAAAGGGAAAAAAGGCAGTCAAAGAGAGTGACAGATTAGAGGAAGTTACAAGCACAGAACTTCCAGAAGATGAGGGAACTATTTATACAAAAGACCCCCGGTATCCCCATGGGGGGAGTCCGAGAATTAATATGGGCTTTTAGGGTTTTTTAAAATATGGTACTGGCTATTCTTTTCAAGGTAAATGTGTCTCCAACACTGCAATGCCTGAACCCACCCAAGGTGGAAGGTACATGGCCATTATTTCCATTGAAAATATTGCCTACAATTCATTTTTGGCTCACTCGTGTTAACTTCGTTGGTCCAATCTCCAAACTTTAACGTTGCCATTTTCTCGGGAAATAGAAGGCGTACATTGGTCAAACTTTGCACACATATAGATGTCTATGCAAGCTTTGAAACATTAATGATTTTGATAATTTAATACTTAAAACAACACTGTAAACAGATAACAAACAGAGAACATTTTAGATTAGTGGGTTAGAGAGTATTCAACAGGAATTCAATATGAGTTAAGAAAGTATTCCATAGTGAAAGCCTCGATAGCTCTTTGATAGAGCTTCTCTGTCTGTCATGCGAATGGTACCGGGTCCTATTCTCGGCATGGTCACTTTTTTTATTTTTTTATTCTTTTTTTAGTTGTATCCATTAGTTAAAAATGTTATTGGCAATCTTCTACTTTAGACAACCCCCCCCCCCCCCCCCCTTCAATCTTTGTTTGTTGTTGTCCCACATGTGCCTGTTCGAGTGAGCCTTGAAGGCTTTGCCTCTTGTCTTTTTTTTTGCCTTGTTCATCTAATTTTTTTAGGCGAGCTTTGAGTTGTAGCTTGTTTTCAACTACGTGACTGTTGAATAGTATTGTGCTCTTGTTGTTGCTTCTTTTTTCTTCTTCAGAATTTATGTGTGTTTTGTTTCAATATTTTTGTTTTGGACAAAATTAAGCGCTTACAGTTATCGGTTTATTACTGGTTTAACTACACTTAATGTGCTTTTAGCTTATTTTATTGTTTTACTATAGATTTCCTTTAGCAGTGTTTCTCAGAAAATTGTTGTTTTGCCCTAAAACACTGTTTTTAAAATATGTGTCATGAGGTTGCTGTTTTTTGTTTTTCTTTTACTTTCCTTTCCTTACTGCTATTTCCACTTACCCCAATGTGTCAGTGTTGATGTCACTGTCGTTAATTGTCAGTGTCATTTTCACTGTTCACCTGCCTGTGGCAAACCTGTTTACTCTACTCTTTTCGGCTGTAGTATTCTACTCAACTTAGACCTCTACTACTCTTCAAATTTGAAAATAATGCTATTATTACTCATTTTCAGTGAACATTGAATAAAACTATACATTTTGAGCCATACTCATTTCAGCTATCCAGACTTGTGTAGATGGTCAGGGCTCCCAATCGTCCCGCAAAGCAAGGGGTCCCAGGGACTCCTTCACTTTCAGTATAGAAGGTCCTAGAGGCGGGATAGAGGGTCCCAGTGGCATTGCGAATGCTAAAAATAATTTTTCTAGTGCATCCCTGGGACCCCCTGCACATTCTTTTAGAGGGTCCTTTAGAATTTTAGTGCTTCATAGACCCCCAAATGGGGGTCCCTGGGAGCCCTGATAGTAAACAGGTGTGGTGTGGGTGTGAGCCCTGACCTTGACGTGCTTCCTGTGCAGATCATGGGAAAGGATCAGGCCGTGGGCAGTCCTGAGGACGGGGCCTACATCTACGGCCTCTTCCTGGACGGCTCCCGCTGGGACTCTGACAAGTCAGTAGACATATCTGTGTGTTGTCTGTGTGTGTTGTCTGTCTATGTGTGTTGTCTGTGTGTTATCTGATCTTTGTGACTGTTGAGGACGGGGCCTACATCTACGGCCTCTTCCTGGATGGCTGCCTCTGGGACTCTGACAAGTCAGTAGACATGTCTGTGTGTTGTGTGTGTGTGTGTTGTCTGTCTATGTGTGTTGTCTGTGTGTGTGTTGTCTGTGTGTGTGTTGTCTGATCATTGTGACTGTTGAGGACGGGGCCTACATCTACGGCCTCTTCCTGGATGGCTGCCTCTGGGACTCTGACAAGTCAGTAGACATATTTGTCAGCTTTTGTCTCTGTGTGTTGTCTTCTTCTTCTTCTTCTTCTGCGTTCCCAGGCCATATGGTCATAATGGGTAAGGTACGTATGTGTCCGGTTTTCAGTTTTCACTGGTCTCCCCGCTGCGTACAGCCAACACATTCCGATTTCGGAGGAGCTCAAAGGAGAAGATTCTTTTTTTGAAAAAAGGCAGGAGAATGGGACAATAAGTCAGAAGAAAGATAGTAGATGACAGAAAGCAAAGTGAAAAGGCAGAGTCAAAGAGAGTGAAAGATTAGTGGAAGTTAGAAGTAAAGAACTTCCAGAAGGTGGGGGAACTATTTGTATGAAAGACCCCCCGGTATCCCCACAGGTCCTGTGTGTTGTCTGATCATTGTGACTGTTGAGGACGGGGCCTACATCTACAGCCTCTTCCTGGACGGCTCCCGATAGGACTCTGACAAGTCAGTAGACACATCTGTCAGCTTTTGTCTCTGTGTGTGTGTTGTCTGTGTGTTTGTCTGATCATTGTGACTGTTGAGGACGGGGCCTACATCTACAGCCTCTTCCTGGACGGCTCCCGATAGGACTCTGACAAGTCAGTAGACACATCTGTCAGCTTTTGTCTCTCTGTGTGTGTGTTGTCTGTGTGTTTGTCTGATCATTGTGACTGTTGAGGACGGGGCCTACATCTACAGCCTCTTCCTGGACGGCTCCCGATAGGACTCTGACAAGTCAGTAGACACATCTGTCAGCTTTTGTCTCTGTGTGTGTGTTGTCTGTGTGTTTGTCTGATCATTGTGACTGTTGAGGACGGGGCCTACATCTACAGCCTCTTCCTGGACGGCTCCCGATGGGACTCTGACAAGTCAGTAGACACATCTGTCAGCTTTTGTCTCTCTGTGTGTGTTGTCTGTGTGTTTGTCTGATCATTGTGACTGTTGAGGATGAGGCCTTTTAGGTGTAGAGTGGCACAGTGGTAGCGCGTTCGCTTCATGTCAAGTAAACCCGAGTTCGAACCTGGGTACAGGGGATTTTTCTTCTCACTTTGCACTAGGCCTTACGGTCTGAACGTAGTGTTTCGGATGAGACGATAAACCGAGGTCCCATGTGCCCATGCACTTAGCATACGTTAAACCCAGTGGCAACGAAAAAGTTGTCATTTGGTCAAAATTTACCCCCCCCTTCCCTTTCTTTCATCAGTCACACAAAAATCGCATGCAAAAACAAAATTAAGAAAAAAATGGGTGGCGTGCCTCTGACTGCGACGCGCTCTCCGGGTGGGAGCAACCCAAATTTCACAGACGCCTCAGTGACTACAAAGTACCTAATACATCTACAACCTCTTCCTGGATGGCTGCCACTGGGACTCTGACAAGTCAGTAGACATATTTGTCAGCTTTTGTCTCCGTGTATGTTGTCTTATTCTTATTCTTATTCTGCGTTCCCAGGCCATATGGCCATAATGGGTAAGGTACGTATGTGTCCGGTTTTCAGTTTTCACTGGTCTCCCCGCTGCATACAGTCAACACATTCCGATTTTGGAGGAGCTCAAAGGAGAAAATTGGGAAGATTTGTTTGAAAAAAGGCAGGAGAATGGGCCAATAATTCAGAAAGATAGTAGATGACAGTAAGCAAAGGGAAAAGGCAGAGTCAAAGAGAATGGCAGATTAGAGGAAGTTACAAGCACAGAACTTCCAGAAGGTCACATGTCACACCACTCCTCAGGGAGCTGCACTGGCTGCCAGTGCAGTTTCGTTTAGAGTACAAACTGGCAGTCCTTGCATTCCGCCACTTTGAACAGACCCTACCATCCTACCTCTCAAGTGCTCTCCAAACTTACACTCCTTCTCGCTCACTCCGATCTTCCCATGCCAAACTGTTGAAAGTTCCTAAAGTGAATTTAAAGTCTTTTGGACAACGCAGTTTTAGTTTTTGCGCCCCCACTGTCTGGAACTCCTTGCCTGTTCACCTCCGTCACAATTCAGCACTTCCCGCTTTCAAAACCCAAAAGAAAACTCACTTGTTTCAAAGAGCTTTCTCTCTGTAACTTTTCACATTAATTAGATGATGATTGAATGAATGTGTGTGTTAGCCCAATTGCGTGTGAATCAGTGAATGTGAGCGCCTCGAGTTTAATTCTAAAGAAAGGCACTATATAAATACTATGTATTATTATTATTATTAAGGTGGGGGAACTAGTTTTATGAGACCCCCCGGTATCCCCGCGGGGAGGCCCAGATGTTTGTTAACCTTCACCCTATGGGTCCAACGTTCCAGGTCCCTCCTTGGGGAGCAGCTGCCCAAGATCCTGAACGAGCCCCTGCCCATGGTGTGGCTGATGCCAGACCTCATGGAGAAGATCGACACGTCGGACAAGCGCTACAAGTGCCCCGTGTACAAGACCAGCGAGCGCAAGGGCGTGCTGTCCACCACCGGTCACTCCACCAACTTCGTGCTGTTCATCCTGCTGCCCACCGACAAACCCGTGCAGCACTGGGTCAAGAGGGGCTGTGCCGGCCTCTGTCAGCTGGACGATTAGAGTGACCGTTAGGTTTGGGTTAGAGTGACCACTGGGTTTGGGTTAGGGTTAGTGTCTGTGTCAGCAGCACGGTTAGAGTGACCACTGGGTTAGGGTTAGTGTCTCTGTCAGCTGGACGATTAGAGGGACCGCTAGGTTTGGGTTAGGGTTAGTGTCTCTGTCAGCTGGACGATTATAGTGACCATTAGGTTTGGGTTAGTGTCTGTGTCGACTGGATGATTAGAGTGACCACTGGGTTTGGGTTAGTGTCTTTATCAGCTGGATTATTAGAGTGACCACTAGGTTTGGGTTAGTGTCTTTATCAGCTGGATGATTAGAGTGACCACTGGGTTTGGGTTAGGGTTAGTGTCTCTGTCAGCTGGATGATTAGAGTGACCACTGGGTTTGGGTTAGGGTTAGTGTCTGTCAGCTGGACGATTAGTGCCACTGGGTTTGGGTTAGGGTTAGTGTCTCTGTCAGCTGGACGATTAGAGTGACCACTGGGTTAGGGTTAGGGTTAGTGTCTGTATCAGCTGCATGATTAGAGTGACTGATAAATCAATGACACTAGATCTTCTCTCTTGATGACGAGTCCACTCTGCAGTTTAATGACTAGAGTTACGTGATTATTAACTTTTCTTCATCTTCTTTGAGGATTCAGTTGCCTACGACTTGGTTTTTTTCCTAGATTATGAACTTTTCTGTTGATTTGTTCTTTCTCGCCCTGTAAGTATTTTGGCACCACATATTTGTAATAAAATTGATCTTTAGTTAATGGTAGAGATGTACAAATCACGGAAAACAACAAAATGACACTTATTCTTTTATTGCCACACTTGCATTGGTATTGTTTTCTTATATGACTAGTACTATGTTCGCTTTACCTTGTAAAATAATAGACATATGTATATATGATACTGACTTTGTAGAGAACCAATGTAAAATATTGACATATAAAGCTGATAGGCTTAATTCTTTGATAATGACTTGCTCCAAAAAATCTATGGCATAAGATGCAGAACAAGACAGTTTGTGACAGATAAAACTGTTATGCAGCCAAATGCTACAAGCAGACGAAGCTCTGTTAATTACTCCATAAGGAACTGAAAAAAAAGCAGTGCTGGTTTTGAAACGGGACATTTTGTAAGGCGTATATAGTTAATGTTAATTGGAAGATAATTTCTGTTTTGTGGCAGGTCCGATGTGGCTGTATATGTCACCTTAGGCAACACGCTGTTGCAGATGTTATGAAACGTTAAGCAAGTGGTGAAAACAAGCGTGATGTATATGTGATATGGTAAGGAAAGAAACCACTTTTTTTGTTGGTTGATTTGTTGGTTGTTTTTTAATTGAAATTATAAAGTATGTTTTGACAGAGTGTGATATGTATGTTTGTTATTGAAAGACAACATTATTAATGTGTATTATTGTGTTTTACAAATTAAGCACCAATTCTTCCTGCTTTTATTTACAAAAAAACCCCAACCTTTTTAATAAACCTGCTGCATAGTATTGTTTTAAACTTACATGCGAGTAGTTTATTATTTTGATATTTACAGATATTAACTTGATGCATGTGTAATTACATATTTTAGTTTTGCTATATTGTATATAATCATGTTTTTGTTTTGTTTATTCTGGGTTTAAAATTTATGCTTATTACAATTTTGCTAAATCAAGAACCATCAGAATTTGATTTGGTTTTGATCAGACATAATCTCTGACTCTTAAGGACTGTGACTCACTAGCTTTTTTTCTGCTCCAGTTCGCATCAGTTTATCTTTCTTCAATCTAAATAATGCTATCATCTTTGTGTAGTTTAATCACCAGTTGCTGACTTTGACAACAATCCTGTAGATGATGTGATATTTAATTCAGTGATTGTTGTGTCTGGAAATTTAGCGGTTTGCATTTTGCTTGTTTTGAAGATTGAGAATGTCTTTTTTTATATATTTATTTTTTACATTGAATATTTATATATGTAGTGTTACAAAGGTAAATAAAATTTTAAAAAGTAGTGTTTTGCGAATATCTTCCCTACAAATGTTTATTGTTTTGGTAATATTTTCCCTTGAGGCTGTGATTTATTTGTTTATGCATTCTAACTTATATACAGAATTATCTTTTTATTCTAAGTTTATACAGGAAAATTTTATTTTCCTAGGATTTTTATAATATAAATCAATTTAATTGCTGAAATCAACAAGTAGTTTGCTTCCTTATGCCTCACTGTGATAGCTAACATACATTTTGTATTGCCTCACCCAGTGTGTGCCACGAAACAGATTGAGTAGTAATATCTCCTTTTTTTTCCTTCTTTTTTTTCCTAAGCTTTCACTTCTTTGTGATTTGTATCTGTTGATCTTTGATAAATGATATTTTGTAAGTTTACTGTGATTTCCTGCCATCAGTATTTCACAAATTATTTCTTTCAAATTGGCTGCTGTTTTTTGTTTTCTTTCTTTGTTCTATGCATTCTGTCGATTAAATATCAAACACACATGTGTTTTGTACAATAATGTAAAATGACAAATTACGGAGATGTTTGTTTTATCATAATCCGTCCAGTAATTTCACCGTCCATGTTAACGAACTTGAAGATTGTTTTTGTTGGACACATTCCACTATTATATTTTGTTATAGATTACAAGACAATTCCATTTTTTTAAATAATTTACAGGGAAACTTTACACATGAGAGAAGTGCTGTGATATGTAATAAATTGATGGTCAAAATGACAACAGAATGGCTGGTTTCATTTGTGCATCATCTTTCTCCCCGTTCTAATTCAGCAATTTTCTAAGGTCTGAAGGGAATCGCTGGGAGGCTGCGAGAGAGGAGAGACAGAGGCAGAGAGAGAGAGAGAGAGAACACTGAACACTGAATTATTTTAATGAATAGGCCATAGGCCCATGTCGGATTAAGTAAGCATCATGGATTTATAATGCATGCAAATGTGAAGATTTTTTTAATATGCAATACACAAAGCCATGATTGCAAACAAACTCTCTTGCGCACTCTAACATAATATAATTTCACACAAGCATATTTACATAACGTGAGCGAGAGAGAGAGTAATACAGTTATACCATTTGCTCGATTCTATTAAACATTTCACACTTGCAGATTAGCCTCCGATATCACACACACACATACACACTCACTCACACACAGTCATACACACATTCACACACACACACACTCACACACATACACACACACTCACACACATACACACACATTCACACACACTCACACACATTCACACACACTCGCACACATACACACATTCACACACAACACACACTCATACACACACACACTCATACACACACCACAGAGCCTGACCCTCTGCTTTCCTACCCCCCCCCCCCCCCCCCCCCCCCCAACTCCCCCCCCCCTTCTCCCCCCCACTCTCCTCCCCTCCCATCCATCTTAAGCCATTGGGAACAAAAAAAGACCAGCTGGAGACTGCAGTGAAGCAGGGCCAGACTGATGGGCTTGATGCTGATTAATCCTTTCACTCCACCTGAGACCAGCACTGAAGCCCTACGTGACAGTGAGTGGTAGTAGGGTACAATCATTGATTTTCTACAGGAACGGGAAATCATTTTACGCCTTGCTCTTTTTCTTTGTGTGAATGACTGTGGCTTTCTAAACCAGATACGGTTTTTGTGGGCGTGTCTTAACCCTTTCACCGCCAGCCATATTTCAGCCAAATATGTCCATTAAATTTACCTGGGTAGAGAACAAAATCCATCTGCAGTATTGGGGATTCTTCTGTGACATACATAAAATAAGGTCTATCCATACTTCCCAAAACTAAGACAATAGGGTCTTTGGATAATAGACCCCAATTTGATGTCTTTTAGTGACATAGGTGTTAAATAACTGTGGTGCTAAAATGCGACTTTGGCGGTGAAAGGGTTAAACAGTTAGTATGGGTAGCAACATGTAGATTAGCATAAACAGCCAATTGGCAGTTTTCTTCTAATTTATATGTTAATATGCGTGTTAGCTGTTTGCGACGCACTCATGAATACTATACCAGGGCACATTGCGCTAACTCTAAGTACAGCAGCCGTTGGGGTTGTGAAGGACTGTCTATATCAAAAACAGGGCACATTGCACTAGCTTTTCAGCCTTGGGGGTTGTGAAGGACTGTCTGTCAAAACCAGGAAACATCACGCTAACTTTTCAGCCTTGGGAGTTGTGAAGGACTGTCTGTCAAAACCAGGGCACATTACCCTAGCTTTTCAGCCTTGGGAGTTGTGAAGGACTGTCTGTCAAAACCAGGGCACATTACCCTAGCTTTTCAGCCTTGGGGGTTGTGAAGGACTGTCTGTCAAAACCAGGGCACATTACCCTAGCTTTTCAGCCTTGGGGATTGTGAAGGACTGTCTGTCAAAACCAGGGCACATTACACTAGCTTTTCAGCCTTGGGGATTGTGAACGACTGTCTGTCAAAACCAGGGCACATTACCCTAGCTTTTCAGCCTTGGGGATTGTGAACGACTGTCTGTCAAAACCAGGGCACATTACCCTAGCTTTTCAGCCTTGGGGATTGTGAAGGACTGTCTGTCAAAACCAGGGCACATTACACTAGCTTTTCAGCCTTGGGGATTGTGAAGGACTGTCTGTCAAAACCAGGGCACATTACCCTAGCTTTTCAGCCTTGGGGATTGTGAAGGACTGTCAAAGTCAGGGCACATGGCGCTAGCTCTAAGTACTTCAGCCTTGGGGATTGTGAATGGCTGACTGTCAAAGCCAGGGCACATTGCATTAGCAATAAGTACAGCAGCCTTGGGGATTGTGAATGGCAGACTGTCAAAGCCAGGGCACATTGCATTAGCAATAAGTACAGCAGCCTTGGGGATTGTGAATGGCTGACTGTCAAAGCCAGGGCACATTGCATTAGCAATAAGTACAGCAGCCTTGGGGATTGTGAATGGCAGACTGTCAAAGCCAGGGCACATTGCATTAGCAATAAGTACAGCAGCCTTGGGGATTGTGAATGGCTGACTGTCAAAGCCAGGGCACATTGCATTAGCAATAAGTACCAGCAGCCTTGGGGATTGTGAATGGCTGACTGTCAAAGCCAGGGCACATTGCATTAGCAATAAGTACAGCAGCCTTGGTGATTGTGAATGGCTGACTGTCAAAGCCAGGGCACATTGCATTAGCAATAAGTACAGCAGCCTTGGTGATTGTGAATGGCTGACTGTCAAAGCCAGGGCACATTGCATTAGCAATAAGTACAGCAGCCTTGGGGATTGTGAATGGCTGACTGTCAAAGCCAGGGCACATTGCATTAGCAATAAGTACAGCAGCCTTGGGGATTGTGAATGGCTGACTGTCAAAGCCAGGGCACATTGCATTAGCAATAAGTACAGCAGCCTTGGGGATTGTGAATGGCTGACTGTCAAAGCCAGGGCACATTGCATTAGCAATAAGTACAGCAGCCTTGGGGATTGTGAATGGCTGACTGTCAAAGCCAGGGCACATTGCATTAGCAATAAGTACAGCAGCCTTGGGGATTGTGAATGGCTGACTGTCAAAGCCAGGGCACATTGTATTAGCAATAAGTACAGCAGCCTTGGGGATTGTGAAGGACAGACTAAACCAGGGCACATTGCATTAGCAATAAGTACAGCAGCCTTGGGGATTGTGAAGGACAGACTAAACCAGGGCACACTGCATTAGCAATAAGTACAGCAGCCTTGGGGATTGTGAAAGACAGACTAAACCAGGGCACACTGCATTACCTCTTAATGCTGCTGTTTGTGGGATCAGTTAACCCCTTCAGTGCCGCGTATTAGTTGCGCATGCGCCGCCGGTATGCTTCACAATTTTTTTAATGTGGTAAAATCGCTACTTAGCGGTGACGTATATATACATCGGTGGCAAGTACTGAAGCGCTACAGAGGACGTATATGTGCACATTCCAGATTTGTTTGGCTTATTGCAGAGGAGTTTCCGTTTGCAAGTTTTTTGTAAACGTTCACGTGCCCTTATCCTTCACATTCTTTACTGTTCTTGTTTTCTTTCATCTCAGTTCTCATGGTCATTGTTCAGTTTCCTGTATTCAGTCAGAAGGGGCCTGAACTCTCAATGTTGATGTCGGAAATTTCCGATGCCCTGATTGGCTCCCCTTGGTGTGACACGCTACTGGGCGGCGGAGGATGTCTTGGGGCGTCGTGGCTCATCGCTTTGCTGTGGCTTGCTTTCCTGTTGCTGGTCCTCTCCAAGAACTGCAGGAAATCTTCATCCGGTGGCCCCTCTTCCAAGTCCATGTCCGTATCCTGACAACATCGGAGAAGAAGAAAATAAGTTTTCTTCGGGGCAATTATAAACGCTCATCTTCTTCTTTCTCTTCCCAACCACCATCATCAATTTGATGATCATCAACCAAGCCTACAAAACCCAGCCAAATTCCTCTCTTCATATCTTTTGACCCCCCCGTGTCTTTTGTATAAATAGTTCCCCCACCTTCTGGAAGTTCTGTGCTTGTAACTTCATCTAATCTGTCACTCTCTTTGACTCTGCCTTTTCCCTTCGCTTACTGTCATCTACTATATCTTTCTGCCTTACCGGTCCATTCTCCTGCCTTTTTTCACAAAGCGCTTTCAAAAATATTTCCTCCAGCCGAAGTCGGACTTGCTGGGCCTATTTCTTAGTAGGCGCATAACGGCAACATGACGCATCTGCGCTCGTAATTGACAGGAAACTGTCTAAGCGATCGAAGAAGAAGAAGATTATCTTTTTAATATCATTCTAATATATAATAATTTATTATCTTTCTCAAATCGTATCCCATCCCGTGCTGCGCATCTTCGGTCGTCTTTGAACCCTGACAATAATTGCCGATAAACTGACGGCAGGTGGACATTTACTGGACGAAGGAGAAGAAGTTAACATACTCCCACCTGCAACAGATATGCACACATTTCTAATGATACAGAGAGTGGGTCAATCCTGGAGTTACTGCAATACCAGGAAAGACCTTGATTAACCGACAATATCGGAGACACCATTCATTAAACACACCAGCCCCCCTCTTACCCCTGTGTGTGTGTGTGGGGAGGGGGGGGGGTGAAAGGGGGGGGGGGGGTCTTTCGTACAAATAGTTCCCCCACACTCTAGAAGTTCTTTTTATTTTTTATTTCTCTAGAAGTTCTGTGCTTGTAACTTCCTCTAATCTCATCTGTCACTCTCGTGTGACTCTGACTTTCCATTTTGCTTACTGTCATCTACGATCTGCCTCACTGATCCAATTCTCCTGCTTCTTTTTTAACCTTTACCGGATCATGCTTTCGACTACACAGACACGATGGCGGGGGTCTTCCACGACCCCCTACTCGGCAAAGAGCGAATTCCTAGGTGTTTATCCCTGTCCGGATGGCGGGGGTCTCCCACGACCCCTACTTGTCAATGAGTCACCATGTGTTTATCCCTGTCCGGATGGCGGGGGTCTCCCACGACCCCTACTCAATGCACTGCAGTGCTCTTTAAAGTAGGGGTCGTGGGAGACCCCCGTCATCCGGACAGGTATATCAAAATTACGCGTCATATTACGTCATTTATATTTTATACACATTAATGAAATTTAACACACTTAAAGCCATTTACGTTTTTGACAAAGTCGTGAAATTTCATGAAGATTGCTTAAATAGGTTTAGAGATATTAAAAAAAAAAAAAAAAAAAAAGGTTTAGAGATATAACATGTTTTGTGTGTCAAGGGGTCGTCGGCGACCCAAGAAGTCCGGTAAAGGTTAAGAAACACTTACAAGGATCTACTCTATCGAAAACCGGACATGCTGGGCCTAACTATTTCTTAGGTGCGCAAGACGGCAGCATGGTGCATCTGCGCTCATATGATAGGAATGTCTAGGTCTGAGCGATCAAAGAAGAACAAGAATTCCTGCTTCACTCATCACCACTGCAATTGTCAGCATCATTATTTTAATGTATCATCATTGTCGTCATCATCGTCCCTTTGCTTAGTAAAGTGTCATTGTTGCTGTCATTTTCATCATTGGCGGCAGAGAAGATGGCAGTATTGCAATCTTTGTCATCATCATCATCGTATTTATTTCCCCCATTTATACTATAATCAATGTCATCCGTTCGAAGAACTTGCTCCAATGCGTACAGACAATCATATATATGCACACACACACACACACACACACGCACACGCACGCACACGCACACACACGCACACAGTGACACGCACACGCGCACACATACACACAGACACACAGAGTGACACACACACACACAACACACACAGGATGACACACACGCGCCACACACACACACACAGAGTGACACACACACACACACACACACACAACACACACAGAGTGGCACACACGCACCACACACACAAACACAAACACGCACATCCAGAGTCATCCCCAGCCATCCACATCCACCATTCCCTGACATACTCCCACTGCACTAGCATATTCCCTGCGCAGCATAACTACCCACAGAGCACAGCTTTGTACAGACACAGTAATAACTTCTCTTTGACGCCCTTGAGCATCCACACCCAGCCCTACCCTCCACTGAAAAACTAACAATAATCCGCCTTATTCCCTGAGCAGCAGAACTACCCACAGAGCACAGCTTTGTACCGACACACCAGCTCCTCCTGGATGGCCTTGTTCAGCCATCTCCACCATTCACTAACATAGCCCAACTTATTCCTGTTTATATTACGCAAAGCAAGGACACACACCGAATATCACCCTGTATAAACTAAATAACAAAGATACTAGCTCCTCTCGAATGGCCTCATTGTTCCATCCACCCCCACCCAACATTGAAACATTAACGCAATTACCCACCTTAAAATTATTCCTATTACAGTAGGGACACACAAAGAACTCGAGCTTTGTACAGACACACCAGCTTCTCCCGGATGGTCCTGTTCACCCCCCCCCCCCCCCCCCCCCCCCCCCCTCCCCTCCGTTCACAACATAAACCACCTTATTCCCTGAACAGTAGGGCCACCCACAGAACATAAGCTTAGTTTTGTACACACACATACACACACACACACACACACACACACACACACACACACACACACACACACACACACACACACACACACACACACACACACACAGCTCCTCCTGGATGGCCTTGTTCATCCATCCCCACCAATCCTAAGTCACCTTATTCCCATTACAGCAGGGCCACTCACATGCAGAATAATCGTCCTATACAAAGACACTAGCTCCTCCTAGATACAGAGCAAATAGACAATCTTTTTTTAAATATTATCTTATCAGGATCAGACCTGGTAAAGCAGTACCTACAGGATCTGCTCAGAGCATTGAGTGATTGTTGGTTGATGGTTCGTCCCATATGTGCTGTTTTGCAGCCGAGTGGACGTAAAACCTAGTTTTCATTCATCCGGATGCAGAACTTCAGATTGTTGGCGGGTCCGGGCCATTGACCCGTATTGCTGGTGATATGACCCCTCATTTTGTGCACCCAGGGGTCATCTGACCCACGAGGTTTGCAACAAAATTTAAGTATAATACTACAGTGACAGTACATTAGTGGCCCATTATTTTGGAAATTGGCCCATCATTTTCTGCAAGCAGGGGTCATATGACCCATGAAATTTGATTTCAAACAATCTGAAGCTCTGCAGATCGATGGCCATGTTCACCCCCCCCCCCCCCACACACACACACACCATTCTGGTGGTGATGGTAACGGTGTGTGTGTGTGCGTGTGCGTGTGTGTGTGTATGTGCGTACGTGCGTGTATGTGTGGGTGGGGTGTGTATGTGTATGCCTATTTGCATGTGCGTGAGTGATTATTTGGTTTTGTTGTTGAATTTCTTGCTTTTAATTTTTGTTGTTGTTAAGCGCATAGAGCTCCACATTTGGTGGAGGAATGCGCTATATAAATGATTCACTATTATTATTATTATTATTAATATAACATAACTCACACAACCCACCTTGTTTCCCTTACAGCAAGGCCAGCCACAGAACAATCTGAAGCTCTGTAGATGGCCATGTTCACCACAACCCCACACAGCATTCATAACATAACTCGCACAACTCACCTTGTTTCCCTTACAGCAAGGCCAGCCACAGAACAATCTGAAGCTCTGTAGATGGCCATGTTCACCACAACCCCACACAGCATTCATAACATAACTCGCACAACTCACCTTGTTTCCCTTACAGCAAGGCCAGCCACAGAACAATCTGAAGCTCTGTAGATGGCCATGTTCACCACAACCCCACACAGCATTCATAACATAACTCGCACAACTCACCTTGTTTCCCTTACAGCAAGGCCAGCCACAGAACAATCTGAAGCTCTGTAGATGGCCATGTTCACCACAACCCCACACAGCATTCATAACATAACTCGCACACTCACCTTGTTTCCCTTACAGCAAGGCCAGCCACAGAACAATCTGAAGCTCTGTAGATGGCCATGTTCACCACAACCCCACACAGCATTCATAACATAACTCGCACAACTCACCTTGTTTCCCTTACAGCAAGGCCAGCCACAGAACAATCTGAAGCTCTGTAGATGGCCATGTTCACCACAACCCCACACACCATTCATAACACAGAGAGAGAAGAGGGAGGCGCATGAAATGTTGGGAACAGAAAGGGACCCAAAATATGTGAAAGCTTGGGGTGACTTGGAGAGGGTGAGGGTTTGGGGTAGGGTGGGGGTGAACAAATGAATGCGATAATAGAAATGGTGGGAAAGAGGGCAGTTCTTAATGTTTCGTAAGTCGCTTGTATCGACCCTAACTATGTTCGATTGTTTTGCGAAGCATGATTTGTCATTCATTTTCCCTTAGTTTTGTTTCCATTTTTCATGCATGCAAATGTGTTTATTTGATTGTATTGTGCTTGTACGAGACAACACTGTAATTTCACCTAACGTGATAATAAAGTATTTTTGACTTTGACTTTGACTTGACATAACTCACACAACCCACCTTGTTTCCCTGACAGCAGGGCCAGCCACAGAACAGCGCTCTGTACAGACACAGCAGCTCCTCCCGCATGGCCTTGTTCATCCAGCCGTACAGCAAGGGGTTGACGGCGAAGGAGGTGAAGGCCATCCACAGAGCCAGCAGCTCCAGGGGCTCCCAGTCCACCAGCGCGTTGTGCACGATGCCGTGCAGGTGCAGCAGGAAGAACGGCCCCCACAGCCCCAGGTAGGCCGTCAGCAGCAGGAGCAAGGTCCGCGCCGCCTTCACGTGGCTCCTGCCGGGGGACACCCTAGCTGGCGGCATTCCTGCTGCTTCGTGCGTGGCGTCGGAAAAGCTCTGGGTCGGGGTCTGTGTGGTGGTGGTGGTGGTAAGGGTGGTGTCTTCTTCAGCCTGGCTCAGGACGATTCCGGAATCCTCGGTGTGGTTGGTTTCTCGAAGGGGGTCGCGAGTCCAAGAAGCCGTTATCGCAACACTCTTGTCTGCTTTCCTGGTAGCTCTAAAGAGGTAACATCTCGAAGACGGGTTACTCTTTGGTGGAGATTGGTGTTGTTGCTGGTGTTGCTTCTGTTGTTGTTCTTCTTCTTGCTGTTGTTCTTGCTGTTGTTGTTGTTGTTGCTGCTGCTGCTGCTGCTGTTGTTGTTGCTGCTGTTGTTGCTGTTGCTGCTGCTGTTGTTGATTTTGTTGTTGCTGTTGTTGCCTAGCCGTGAAGCCTTCGCTATGCCGTTGGTGATGATGTTGATGGTGGTGGTGGTGGGAAGGACTGCTGAAGCTGAACTCCACACTACTGAAGCCCACAGAGCGGGACTTAGGGGTGGGGGTGGCGGGGGAGGCGGGCGGGGGAGGTTTCTGCTGTGCGCAGGGTGGTTTCCTGAATACCGAGGGGTGAAAGGAGGAGGAAGGGGGGGGGGGGGGGGGATAGAGGCAGAAAGAAAGTTGTTTGAATTAGGCATGTGCATGTCCACTTTTGTACTCTCTCTCTCTTTCAGTGTTCAGTTCTCTCTCTCTCTCTCTCTCTCTCTCTCTCTCTCTCTCTCTCTCTCTCTCTCTCTCTCTCTCTCTCGCTCTGACCTGATGAAAAGAAGCAGCTATTTATGCTTACTCAGTTTATCCTCATTAACAATTTTGAGTTCGAGTTCTTTCTCTCTCTCTTCCTCTCTCTCTCTTTCTCTCTCCCTCTCTCTTCCTCCCCCCCTCTCTCTCTCTCTCTCTCTCTCTCTCTCTTTCAGTACTCTCTCTCTCTCCTCTCTCCCTCCCTCCACTCTCTCTCTCCATCTATCTCTCTCTCCCCCCCCCTCTCTCTCCCTCCCCCTCCCTCTCTCTCATTAAAAAACAACAACGTGTCTCCACTGAAGAAGGAAGCAGTACACGCGCGCACACAGAAGTGGTAATTTTTAAAAAAAGCACATCCCCCCGTGGGGATACCGGGGGGGGGGGGTCTTTTGAACAAATAGTTCCCCCACCTTCTGGAAGTTCTGTGCTTGTAACTTCCTCTAATTCTGTCATTCTCTTTGACTCTGCCTTTTCCCTTTGCTTACTGTCATCTGCTGTCTTTCTATCTCACTGGTCCATTCTCCTGCCTTTTTCCCCCTATGCATTCTTACAGAGATTTCTTCAGCCGAAGTCGGACATGCCGGGGCCTAACTATTTCTTAGTTAGGCGCATAACGGCAGCGTGACGCATCTACGCTCATATGACAGGAAACTGTCCGAGCGAACAAAGAAGAAGAAGAAGGAAAGAGCGTCACCTGTGTGGGTGACAGGCGTCTTCCATGGGGGGGTGAACCAGAGCGGAGGACAGACCCACAGGGACACACACGGAGGGGCGAACCTGACAGACAGACATCACCCAATAGGTTAGGTTAGGTACATTATAGTCACAGAGGCGTCTCTGTGAAATTCGGGTTGCTCCCACCTGGAGAGCGCGTCGCAGCTAGAAGCGCGCCACCCATTTATTTATTTTGGGGGTTTTGCATGCGATTTTTGTGTGACTGATGAGGAAGGAAGGAAGGGAGGGGGGTTAATTTTGACCAATTGACAACTTTTTCGATACCACTGGGTTTAAGGTGTGCTAAGTGCATGAGCACACGGGACCTCGGTTTATCGTCTCATCCGAAAGACTCCACGTTCAGACCGCAAGGCCTAGTGCAAAGTGAGAGGAAAAATCCCCTGTACCCAGGTTCGAACTCGGGGTTATTTGACACGAAGCGAACGCGCTACCGCTGTGCCACTCTGCACTAATAGGAATTGTTCGGAAATAATTAAGTGGAGTAGGCCTACTTTTACGGTGTGTGAGAGTGATATCGCCTAATCCAATCGGTCAAACAGGGGAAGTTACGCTACCATCAGGTAGATCCCCAGCTCAGTCTCGCCTCGTGTGCTTGAGCAAGACATACGTACGTACAGCACTTAGAACACCATGCGTCATTCTAAAAATTGATGTCATTAATTTATATTTGTACGTCACATTCTGCAAGTTTCATCAGTTTGCGGCAATAAACTGGCCACCCCTAATTTTTCTTTAAAAAATGGTTGCAAGTCGCTGCGGTTTCAAGCTTCGACGCCATTGTTGCATTGTTGCTATGGTATTTGACAGAGTAAGTCGAGGTGAACAACTCTAATTTTCACGAAGTGCTCTCCCCTAGTTTTTTCTCTCTCCGAAAATCGTCTATTGCCCAATAATGAATTAGTGAACCAATCTGGAAAAGGGCCAGCCTCACTGCATACGATTTGACCTCAATACGATACGATTGTGACGATGTCTGTGAGTCATGATTCACATGAAATACTTCCGTCTAAATCTAACTCTTATTATTTTTTTTTGTTAACTATGCTCACGATGTAGACCCTGATACGCGAATCAAATACAATGTTCGATACAAAACTAAGATATTTTATGTATCTATAGGGGAAGACGGGGTAAAAAGCGCATGGGCGGGTAAGAAGCCCACCCCAATTATCTCATGAAATAAAGAACATTTCAGTCAAATTTGCCCATGAGCCGAATGCTAGACATTAACGCTCGTCTCATGGGCAAAATGAGACTGAAATTTGCTTCATTTCATGAGATAATTGGGGTGGGCTTCTTAACCGCCCATGCGCTTTTTACCCCGTCTTCCCCTATACACATCTGTATTGTTAAAAATTCGGGACTTTCCGGGTGTTGCACTGCCTCTGGGCGTTGCCTCCAGGATCGTTCCCACCATCTTTATATCTACTAATGTCCCATATGATGTGTCCGTTCCAGACCGGAGGACGTTAATTCAAACAGCATTTCACCACTAAGATATTTGATCAGATTCGTGTAGGAGAAGACGGGGTAAAAAGCCCACGAGCGGGTAAGAAGCCCATGCCAATTATGTCATGAAATGAAGCAAATTCCAGTCACAGTTTGTCCATGAGACGAATGCTAAACAGTAACACTCGTCTCATGGGCAAATTTGACTGAAATGTTCTTTATTTCATGAGATAATTGGCATGGGCTTCTTACCCGCCCATGGGCTTTTTACCCCGTCTTACACTGCACATCTATTGTTAAAAACTCGGGACTTTCCTGGTGTTGTACTGTCTCCGGGCATTGCCTCCAGGATCGTTCCCACCATCATTATAGCTACTAATGTTCCATTATGTGTCCGTTCCAGAACGGAGGACGCTAAACAGCATTTCACCACTCAGATATTTGATCAGATTCATGTACGTGATAGGCTACTATAAAATAGTGAAACATAGCTAGTAGGATTACTGTCAGTAGCTGTTGTTGATAATATTATTATTATTATTTCATCCGATTTATTTAGATAGAAGAATTCTACGTGAATCATGCCATCACCGAATGGCAGAAAGGACACAGAGAGAGAGAGAGAGAGAGAGAGAGAGAGAGAGAGAGAGAGAGAGAGAGAGAGAGAGAGAGAGAGATAACTTTTTTTTAATTGAGGGATAAGAGGGGACAGAGAACACTGAGCACAGAACGATTTTAATGAATAGGCCATTGGCCCATGTCACTGGGGATGGTTACCAAACAAGTGGGCTAATGATCATAGGGATGGACAGAGACGCTTCAGACGGCTTCAGAATCGTTTTGATTGACATTGACAAGTACAGTCCTTATGTAAAGGGGGATTACCATATTTGCAGCGTCAGGAATTCATGAGGGACACACAGTGAGAGAGAGAGAGAGAGAGAGAGAGAGAGAGAGAGAGAGAGAGAGAGAGAGAGAGAGAGAGAGAGAGAGAGAACACTGAAACACTGAAATGTTTAATGCATATTGGCCATGGACCACAATACATGTTAGGGGAAGGGGAAGCGAATCGATTACAGGAATCATATTATCAAAGTAGAGAGAGAGAGAGAGAGGGGGAGAGAGAGAGAGAGAGGAGTGGGATGGGGGGGGGGGGGGGTACCTGGGATACAGTTCTCCTGGCCACCAGGAAGATGCCTCCGTTGGCGGTGACCATGACGAGAAAGGGCAGGAAGAAACACAGCGTGGTGACCAGGGTGACGAACACCCTCCCCTCATCGTCCTCATGCCACGTTAGAGAACATTGAGACCTGAACACAGCAAGGGGTGAGGCTGGGGACGTCCCACTTCGCCCTGTACGATATCCTGCCCTTTCCCACTTTGCCCTTTCCCGTTTCGCCCTACGTACATGCTACTGAGCAAAAGTGGAGGTGCCATTTCCCGTGCTTGCATTTCTTTTGCAATATGAAAATATTGTGATATGATTTGTTGTGATGCGATGTGATATGACTGACGCACACACTCAAGCACGCACGCGCGCGTGCACACACACGCGCGCGCGCGCGCGCGCGCACACACGCACGAACATACACACATACACACCACAACACATGCAAGTACACGCACACACACACACACACACACACACACACACACACACACACACACACACACACATCACAACACACACACACACACACACACACACACACACACACACACACACACACGCGCGCGCGCGCGCGCGCCACGCACACGCACGCACGCACACGCACACACGCACACACACACACACACACACACACACATATATTCTACGCATACATGTTTCTCCCATACATCCATACATTCTCCCATACATTCATAAAAATTCCTCAATTTCATGGATTGGGCGTCTAAATATATATGCGAGCTCTCTGTGTGTGTGTGTGTGTGTGTGTGTGTGTGTGTGTGTGCGTGTGCGTGCGTGCGTGCGTGCGTGCGTGCGTGCGTGCGTGTGTGTGTGTGTGTGTGTTTCGGGATAAAACACGCTCCGTAATTAGCGTAATTAGAAAGCGAGTAATTGCTTTTTACAATTATAAGGCAACATTTTCAACAGAGAGAGATACAATAGCCTAATGGTTAAGTCGTCGCGTACTCACACAAACTCTCCGGGTTCGAACCTGGCTCCGTCCATTTTTTTTAATATTATTTTATCCGCGAAGCGGGTAGTGACCGGCTAGTAACATAATATATATTGGCCTTTTTGCCCCACCTTACCTTAATTCTGATCGTTTCTCGGCCTTTTGGCTAAGACAGTGATTCAGGAACATACATTTTTGTTTATACCCTGGTTGGTTTGTTCAGCCCGTCGTACATGGCGAGAGCCGATACGCGACGTTAAACTGAACTTCCATCCACCTTACCATATTGTGCCCTAATGAATAGGCCCCTGGATAGTGGATAGGCCTACCTGGCGGAGTGGAAGCCATAGGCCCCGAGGCCTATCAGCGGCAAGGAGGCCACCAGTGCAGACCACAGCCACACAGCCAGGAGAGCCGTCACTGTCTTGCAGGCCGTCATGTGAGCAGCGTGGTGCATGGGCAGGCGAATGGCGTAAAACCTCAACAACGTTTAATCAATCATCATCATCATCATCATCATCATCGTCATTGTCGTCATCAGCATTATTGTCTTCGTCGTCATTCTCATCGTCATCATCATAATCATCATCATCATTGTCTTCGTCGTCATTCTCATCATTGTCATCGTCATAATCACCATCGTCATTGTCGTCATCATCATTGTCTTCGTCGTCATTCTCATCGTCATCATCATCATTGTCGTCATCATCATCGTCTTCGTCGTCATTCTCATCGTCATCATCATAATCATCATCATCATTGTCGTCGTCATTCACATCGTCATCATCATAATCATCATAATCATTGTCGTCAACATCATCGTCTTCGTTGTCATTCTCATTGTCATCATCATAATCATCATCATCATTGTCGTCGTCATTTTCATCGTCATCATCATAATCATCATCATCATTGTCGTCAACATCATCGTCTTCGTTGTCATTCTCATCGTCATCATCATAATCATCATTGTCGTCATCATCATTGTCTTCGTCGTCATTCTGATCGTCATCATCATCATCATCATCATCATTGTCCTCATCGTCATTCTCATCGTCATCATCATCATCGTCATCATCATCACCATCATCATCATCATCATTTATGGCGGCTGAGTCACAATGCACAGATGGCTGGCAGGCATGTCTATCTGTCATTATAAACTATTATCATCATCACCATCATCATCATTTATGGCGGCTGAGTCACAATGCACAGATGGCTTGCAGGCATGTCTATCTGTCATTATAAACTATTATCATCATCACCATCATCATCATTTATGGCGGCTGAGTCACAATGCACAGATGGCTTGCAGGCATGTCTATCTGTCATTATAAACTATTATCATCATCATCATCATCATCATTTATGGCGGCTGAGTCACAATGCACAGATGGCTTGCAGGCATGTCTATCTGTCATTATAAACTATTATCATCATCACCATCATCATCATTTATGGCGGCTGAGTCACAATGCACAGATGGCTTGCAGGCATGTCTATCTGTCATTATAAACTATTATCATCATCATCATCGTCACCATCATCATCATCATCATCACCATCATCGTACAAATAGTTCCCCCACCCTCTGGAAGTTATGTGCTTGTAACGTCCTCTAACCTATTACTCTCCTTGACTCTGCCTTTTCCCTTTGCTTACTGTCATTCATCTAGCTTACTATCTTTCTGCCTTCCTGCGCCATTCTCCGGCCATTTTGTTTTCTAGACCTTCTTACAATAATCTTCTCTAACCGAAGTTGGACTTGCTGGGCCTAATTATTTCTTAGTTAGGCGCTTAACGGCAGCATGGCGTATCTGCACTCATGTGACAGGAAACTGTCTGAGCGATCGAAGAAGGAGAAGATTTAGGGGTGTCTGAGGTACCTCAGTTAACCCCCTCAGTGCCGCCTCTCTGTCTCTCTCTCTCTCTCTCTGTCTCTCTCTCTCTCTCTCTCTCTCTCTCTCTCTCTCTCTCTCTCTCTCTCTCTCTCTCTCTCTCTCTCTCTCTCTCTCTCTGTGCGTGTACGTGCGCGAGTGTGTGTGTATGTGTGGTTGCGTTTGTGCATGTGGGGTTGTGTGTGAGTTAGTGCGTTAGTGTGCCAATATATGTGTATGCGTGTGCGTGACAGAGAGACTGAAGACTGAAGACTGAAAAACTTTATTACATAAGGATTAAGATTTTGGGCCGGGCCCATTCTTCCAATCTGTCCTTGGAACGAAAACTAGACTAATACAAAACAATTAGACAAACAGATATAAGCAGAGAGAGAGAGAGAGAGAGAGAGAGAGAGAGAGAGAGAGAGAGAGAGAGAGAGAGAGAGAGAGATGAGTGAGAAGGAGAGGGAGAGGGAAAGAAAGACAGCTAATCGATGCTAATTATGTTATGTTGTTTACCAAGCATCAGTCACGTGACTGCAGACAATGTCCGTGTAGATATTCCATTCACGCATATTGTAGCGATTTGATGCAGATAATTGGACTGCAACGTTTTTTAAATTTTATTTTTTAAATTATTTTTATTTTATATACTTCTTCATAATGTGTTGTAATAATGTTTTTCTTCTTGATTGTTTTCTCTCATAATATTTGTAAAGTGCTCTGAGGATGATTCTTTTTTTTTTATCATCGAAGAGCGCTATAGAAGCGCTATAGAAGTAGTAGTAGTAGTAGTTAGTAGTAGTATTATAGTATTAGTAGTACTAGTAGTATTACTACTATACTACTACTACTACTACTACAGTACACCCCGCTTATAGTAAAGTGCAGGGGAGCAAGGCTTTTCCTTTACTATAACAGGTTTTTCTTATAAACGATGTTCGGATATAGTAAAGTTTTGATGGTATTTTTTTTATCTTATCCGATGACGTTTTTCAAAGTCAAAGCTAACGTAAAATACTATAATAATATAAACCCATCATCAAATCAAAATACAGCAAAACTTGGTTATAAGAAAATCGAAGGGAGATGATGTTTTGCTTAATACCATATCCAAGTTTTCTTATATCCGAAACTCAGATATAAGAAAACATTTTGAAGTTTTTTCCCTTATAAACAAATTGAATGGGGGAAAAGAGAAAAAAAAAAAAAAGAAAAGAAAGACAGAAAAACAAAACGAAGAGAAAATCCTTTTTTCTAATTTGATGCATGTCTTGCATTATAAAATAAAAATAGTCTACTAAGAAGAAGATTTAAAGGTGCCTACAACAACTTAACTAAGAAGCCTTTTTTTGTCTTTTTACTGTTATCAAATGCGTACCCCTTCACCTTTCTTGTACTGAATTATTACCATTTACTGTCCACCCATGCAGCTTTTCATCGATCGTTTGCTTTTGTTTATGTGGATGTTCGTCCACATATTCAGTTATTTGTATTTATCTTCTTAAAGAAATGAATTGCCTTTTCCTCTCTGCCATTGCTGCTGAAAATGTAAGGATGGACAGTCTCTCTACCACCAACACAAAAGTACTCATATTTTTTTCTTCTGCTCAACATTTATTTTGCACAGAATACTGAAGGAAAGTATGGAATAAAGGAACAAAAACAACTCAATTAGTCTTGTAATCAAGTGCCTGTACTGTTTAGAATGTCTGTGACACAACTGGTTTGATGTAAACTTTCCCTTTTTTGAACGACTTCAATTTCCTCGGTACATCCTTTCAGTTCAGGTCCAACTCGCTTTTAAAGACACACTGACCCAACACGATTAAATCCCTTGTTTGTTTCTGGGTAGCTGTGACCCACATGGAAATTCCCCCAACTTCAAATTGAGGCTGCTCTTTAAAATGTTTCGTTTTCAATTTGGGGGCATTTGTATGGGAGTCAAACCTGGTCAAAACAAGATTTTGTACCAGCTATAAGAAGGAAAACAGGTGGAACCCGTGATTTTGGGTCGATACAAGCGACTATCAAAACGTTTGCTGGGCACAGCGTTTCAAAGCGTCCGCGTACCTCCATGGGCAAAACGTCCGAAAGCGTCTGCTAACACTCGGTCATGTTCGTGGCTTCCAAATATGGAAGTTTCCATACAGGTCTCGCGAGTCTCGCGAATAATAATAGCTACGAGACTTCCGATTCGTTTCCCCACGCTCATTAGCATTTCTCTTGTGAATGAAGCGTTGTAGCACAGTTTGTGCAGTGTGACTCGCGAAAAAAAATTGCTGGTTTTCAAGATGGATCCTTTCACTGATTCCGATGATGACGAGCCGTTTTATAAATAATAATTAATAATGCTTATATAGCGCATAATCTTGCAAAGCAACTCAATGTGCTTTTCACTCACCATTCGTACAGACATTTCTAACAAACTGGCCCACGCATCCTCACCGTACATCTCTATGAAAATGAATACATATTAGAGAATGCATTGCATATAATCATAACACAACACACTAACACCCACCTCCCTTCAACACCACCACCCCAACCATCCCCCCCACCCCCCCCCCCACCCACCCCCACCCCTGCCCCCCTACTCCCCACCCCCACCCCACACACACACACACGCGCACGCGTTAACCTCAATGATCTGGAAAACAAGAGTGGGGAAAGGATCATAGACTTTGCAGAGAGAAAGCTTTCCTGAAGAAGTGGGTCTTTAGTTGGGACTTGAAGGAAGGAAGAGTGGACTGGTTACGGGTATGGTCAGGAAGAGAATTCCAAACGTTTGGTGCAACAAAACTAAACGCCCTCTCACCCGAAGATTTCAAGGACCGCTTAGGAACTTTAAGAAGTTTCTGCGAAGAAGAACGAAGAGTACGAGAGCTTTGGTAGGTGCAGAGAGAAGAAGAGAGGTACTGAGGAAGAGTTTTGTCAAAGTGACGAAAAGCGTTTTATGGCTTTCGTGCCGAAGATATAGAGCTTAGAGAAGTTGATCGAGGGTCTGACATCGATGTTAGTGATGTTAGCAGTGTTCACACTTCTGATCTGAGTGACTGGAGTGACAGAGAGGAACTTGAAGAAGAGATCGACGAACCTGATGTTCTTGACGCACATGGTTGGAGTGCTCGACCACGTGCGTTTGTAGTTCATGATTTTGAACAAAATACTGGTGTAAATATTCAGGGCTTTGAAGCAGAAAACGGCTCACAGAGTGACTTCTTTTCTGAAGTGTTCAAATCTGATAGGTTTGCAAGCATTGCTGAACAAACGAACGAATATGCTCGAGTGAAAATTGCAGCAAAACAAAATGGCGATCCTATCTGGCATGACACAACAGCTGAAGAAATGAAAGCCTACTTTAGCATGCTGATTCTCATGGGGATACACAATGTGCCGAGAGATGAGATGTACTGGGCCACAGATGATCGATTAGGGGTAAAAGGAATCAATAAAGTGATGGCTTTGAAAAGGTACAAACAAATCACTGAGTATCTGCACTTGGTCGACAACATCGAAGAGCCAGATCCCAGAGATGCCAACAGAGATCGCCTTTTCAAAGTTAGGCCTTTACTTACAATGGCAAACACATCATTTTACCAGAAATATTTGCCAGGGAAAAGCATCAGTATAGATGAGGCAATGGTTCCATTCAAGGGTAGGAGTTTTTTGCGCCAATTCATGCCTGTGAAGCCGGTGAAGTGGGGAATAAAAGTGTGGTGTGCTGCAGACTCTGAGACTGGGTACATTCTTCAGTTTGATGTGTACTGTGGAAGGAGGCCTGAAGGGAGACAGATGGGGTTAGGGTATGATGTGGTGATGCTGTTGGCAGATCATTTTCTTGATAAATATCATCATTTGTATTTTGACAATTTTTTCACCTCTGTGGCTTTGATGGAAAGACTACTTCGAGAAAACACATATGCGTGTGCGACTGTGCATACAAATCACATCGGGCTTCCAGAGGGGATGAAGAGACACAGAAGACTGAGAAAGGGGGAGCACATTGTGTTTCAAAAGGACAATCTCTTGGCTACAGTGTGGCATGACAAGCGAGATGTGAACTTTCTCTCCACCAACTACCCCCATGGTGAGAACATATTGTTCAGAGGTGGGACAAAGACGCTCGTCAGAGAGTGGACGTACCCTGTCCGACAGCAGTGAAAAAACTACAATGCCAACATGGGGGGTGTGGACCAGATGAGAGGGTACTATTCCACTAAAAAAAATCCCTCAAATACTGGAAGTACCTGCTCTCTTTTGTGTTTGACGCCTGCATCAACACTGCCTTCATCCTGTACGACAAGAGTGTGCCAGAGAAGCCAAAGACACAGTACAATCTTCTCGACTTCAGGCTGGACCTTGCAGATCAACTGATAGGGGGGTTTTCAGGCAGAAAAAAGAAGGCAGCCAAGAGAAAAAGCCAGACAGTGAATCCTGAAAATGTGAACTCGCACAAACTGGTGAAGTACGAGGTAAGAAAAAGAGCATGTGTTGCCTGCAAAGTGGCTGGGAGGCGTACTCCAGCAGGACGTGCGGTGGAGTCCAGCTATGGTTGTGATGTGTGCCAGGTCAACTACTGCAAGGACACCTGCTTCCCACAGCATCTGGGTGCTGTGGTTGAGGCAGCTGGGTGACTGTAATTGTGTTGTTCCTGAACTGTAAATAGTGTAAATAATGGACTGCTGCTGTGCGGTGTACAACTCTACCACTCCAGACAACATTCACTCAAGAACACAGAAGAAAACAACACCAGGTAGTAAATAAATCTTTCTTTATTCACTTCTGCATGTTTTATTTTTTATTTGATGAAAATCCATGCTTCCATTGCAGAGATATTGCATGTTGAACACACACACCCTCAGGCACGCCACTTTCTGTATTTTTCCTGCCCTGCAGGAAGTAAACAAACCGCCATCTTGTGCCCAGCAAAGAGTTAAGAACTGCCCTCTTTCCCACCAGGTTTCCATTGCGGATGGGAGAAAAAAATTGTTTGCTTATAACCGAGTTTTCTTATAAGCGAGTTTCTTATATCGCAGTTTTGATCATAGATAAGAAAGAAGTTCGGCAGGGAAATTTTTTTTGCTTCATTGTAAGCGAGTTTTCTTATAAGCGAGTTTCTTATAAGCGGATTCGGCTGTATATATATATATTTTTTTGGATTCATTTTTTTTCCACTAAGTAATGAGGGGAAAGAAACATGTTTTTGAGTGCCTTTCAATTTCGTTGATGAAGGTGGGTAGAGGGAGTAGTGAGACTGTGACGTATACATTGATGACGTATTTACAAAGGTCAGGAAGAGGACAATTGGTTTTATTGTAACAAAGAGGAACCACAAATGACTTTACTATAGGAGTTTTTTTAATTTTAATTATAACCCAGTTGTTATTATGGGTGGGTGGAGGGAGTGGTGAGACTGTGACCCATACATTGGTGACGTATTTACAAAGGTCAGGAAGAGGACTTTTTTTAAAATTGTAACCGAGGAGCCAGTCCTGTGGGGAACCAAAAGTAACTTTACTATAGCAGGTTTTTTAAAAATTATAACCGAGTTGCTACTATCCGAGGTCTATTTAGTAATAAAACAGTAGACCTTTGGCCGGGAACCAGTGCTTTCCTTTACTGTAACCGAAATTTCTTATAACCGAGTTTACTATAAACGGGGAGTACTGTACTACTACTACTACCACTACTACTACTGCTACTGTTACTACTACTACTACTACTACGTTTAATAAAATCGTTCGCACTGTGTGTGTGTGTGTGTGTGTGTGTGTGTGTGTGTGTGTGTGTGTGTGTGTGTGCGAGTGTGTGTGTGTGTTGTGTGTTGTGGTGTGTGTGTGTGTGTGTGTGTGTGTGTGTGTGTGTGTGTGTGTGTGCGTGCGTGTGTGTGTTTTAGCAATATAGAACGATTTTTTTTTCTCATCCCAGAGTAATTATTCTACAATAAAGAATTGAAAATTCAAGATTTCCTGAAAAATAACAATTAAAGCCCAAATCAGGATTCCTGCTTTTCCTGCCATGTGGTTTCACCAATGCGAGCCCTTCCAAGGAGTGAACATAATAAACAGAGGGAGAGAGAGAGACAGACAGACAGACAGAGAGCGAGAGAGAGAGAGAGAGAGAGAGAGAGAGAGAGAGAGAGAGAGAGAGAGAGAGAGAGAGAGAGAGAGAGAGACAGACAGACAGAGAGGGAGTGACAAACAGAGAGAGAGAGAGAGAGAAACAGAGAGACAGAGAGAGAGACAGAGATCGAGACAGACAGAGACAGAGAGAGAGAGACACAGAGAGAGAGAGAGAGACACAGAGAGAGAGAGAGAGAGAGAGAGAGAGAGAGAGAGAGAGAGAGAGAGAGAGAGAGAGAGAGAGAGAGAGAGACAGACAGACAGACAGACAGACAGACAGACAGAGAGGGAGTGACAGACAGAGACACAGAGAGAAACAGAGAGAGAGAGAGAGAGAGAGAGAGAGAGAGAGAGAGAGAGAGAGGAGAGAGAGAGAGAGAGAGAGAGAGAGAGAGAGAGAGAGAGAGAGAGAGAGAGAGAGAGAGAGAGAGAGAGAGAGAGAGAGAGAGAGAGAGAGAGAGAGAGAGAGAGAGAGAGAGAGAGAGAGAGAGCGAGAGAGAGCGAGCGAGAGAGAGAGAGAGAGAGAGAGAGAGAGAGAGAGAGAGAGAGAGAGAGAGAGAGAGAGAGAGAGCGAGAGAGAGACACACAGATAGACACAGAGATGGTGTGACAAAAAGAGAGACAGAGACAGAGACAGAGAGAGAGAGAAAGACAGACAGAAAGAGAGCGAGAGAGAGAGAGACAGACACACACACACACACACACACACACACACACACACACACACACACACACACACACACACAGAGACACACACACACACACACACACACACACACAGAGACTGACCTCTCCAAGGATATGATGGACAGAGTGGTCATGGAGACGAACATGAAGAGCGAGGTGGCGAAGGCGCCCATTTCGCAGCTGGACCTGTCCCCCCGGGGGACCCAGTACCCCCGCCAGAAGGTCACGGCCGCCAGGGGCATGACGGTCAGGGCGGCCAGAAGGTCGGACGTGCAGAGGCTGACCAGCAGGAAGTGGGACAGCACGTGCCGCAGATGAGCACAGCGCGCGATCACCGCCAGGTTGCTCAGGTTGCCCACGACGGAAGTGACGATGATCGCCGCCATGACGAACACGATGACGTAATCTGCCGCGTGATGTTCACGAGCTGCCGGGGTGTTGGTGGTGGTGGGGGTCAAGGTCGAATTGGGAGTGGTGGAGTCCTGTGTTTGTGCGGCAGTAGTAGAGTCATCAGCCATGGCTGTTAAACATTAGAGTTTGTTTTTCTGCTGTGCTGTCGACATTTCAGGCGCAAGAGTGGAATGTTGTTTTCATAACAAACAAAACTAGAAGAATGTTCTGTGGTGAAGAGGAGGCGTTTACACATCTAGGGCGGTCCATGCCAAAGGAGAGATGTATGTTGAATGGCAGGGCTCCCAATCGTCCCGCAATGCAAGGGGACCCAGGGACTCCTTCACTTACAGTATAGAGGGTCCTAGAAGCAGTATAGAGGGTCCCAGTGGCATAGCGAATGCGAAAAAGAATTTTTCTAATACATCCCTGGGACCCTCTGCACGTTCTTTTAGAGGGTCCTGTCGAATGTTAGTGCTTCATAGACCCCCAAATGGGGGTCCCTGGGAGCTCTGAATAGTTCCTCAAAACAGGTTGACTGAGACAGTAGGTGCAGACATTCTGGAGCATGGTAAAGAACCGTGCTTTCAGTTTTGGTTTTTAGCTGCTTCAGCGTTGCCTGAACTGCTGAGACGTAGTATATGCAGGGCTGTCTGTCGTTTCCGACAATGACTGCCAGACAGAAGAGGGTACAGCTGCTATTTCGGCGTGCTGGGCTAAATTTTGTTTACAACGGAGAAGCCTCACCCAGGGTACATCCCCACTCTCTCGGCCCCAAAGGGATTTGAGAACGACTTGAAAGTAACCTCTCATGGTCTGAGCGTATCAACGAAATTGCTAAAATATCAAAATTAATGCCAGCCTTGGCCTTCTCAAGAGGAATCCGCGCTTCTGCCCGCCCCCAGGAATGCAGAAAAGCGGCTCAGACTCAGACTCAGAACCGCTTTAGTATCTCCAACATAGAGAACTTAGTTTTGTGGCACGGCATAAAAACACATACATTACAAGCACATAGCCCTATGGAAATAATTAAGCAAGCCAACGCATAAGACTATACAGAGGCATGCAAAATAGCAGTACGGTTATTTATGATACAGTACATCAGTACATTTCGCATACATTGCAAAAAATGGGGGAAGATAAAGCGAAATAGAACATTTTAGGATAAAGTGATTATTGAGATATAACCAAATATGGTTTGTGCAACACAGCATATGCAACAAAGGCTAACACTAATCTCCTTGGATTCCGCACTACAGCCACTGCAACATTAACCCTTTCACCGCCAGCCATATTTCAGCCCAAAATGTCCATTAAATTTACCTGGGTAGAGAACAAAATCCATCTGCAGTATTGGGGATTCTTCTGTGACATATATAAAACAAGGTCTATCCTTACTTCCCCAAACTAAGACAACAGGGTCTTTGGATAATAGACCCCAATTTGATGCCTTTTAGTGACATCAAAGTTAAATCGTTGTGGTGCTAAAATGCGACTTGGGCGGTGAAAGGGTTAATGTCCCCTAGTTTGAGAGTCATAGTCTTCTACAAAAAAACACCCAACTAAGCTGCACAGTTTGTTTTGTTTGTTTGTTTGTCTTACCCTGGCTTAAAGACCCCAGGGATCATCCCAACAGCCAAAGCACTTGAACTCTATGGTACAAATGCACCAGCTAGGGATGAGAACATTACGTGTGTGACCGTTTTTGATTACCCCGCCACGTGAGCAGCCACACTCCGACTTTGGAGGATTTTAGACTGATGATGTTATGCTAGGAGCTTGTCATGGCTTAAGACAATCCCCACACCACCATGCAGAGCATAACAACATTTTGATGTAGCCTTGGTGTTCTAGCTTATGTCAACTGGTCTGACACAGCCTCATGCCAAGGCATAGCTGCACAGTCAAACCTCTACTTTAAAACCCTTTCATCGCCACTGTCGCCTCTTGGCACCACAATGATTTAACACCCATGTCACTGAAAGGCATCAAATGAGGGTCTGCTATCCAGTGACCTTATGTTCTTCATTTTGGGGAGGTAAGGACAGACCCTATGTTATGCATGTCACAGAGGAATCCCCAATATTGCAGATGAAATCTGTTCTCTACCCAGGTAAGTTTAATGGAACGTTTTGGCTGCAAAATGGCTGGCGTTGAAAGGGTTAAGTCTTCCCCAAAGCCAGGAAAAATCGGTCTTTAATTGGAGGGGTCCTATAACGGAGGTCAGTTTTATACATAAATTATAGTATGATACATTACATCCGTATCGTGCAACAATAACAAAATCAGTCTTAAATGAGAGGTCTTTAAACGGAGGGTCTTATGATAGAGGTTTGACTGTATCATGATATTCCAATACTGTACACGATCATTTATTGTACAGCTCTCATTTACTATTGGCCCTCTACTACAAGCTCATGTCAACCAGTGATAAAAGCCGTTTGAGTACAAGGCTTACCCCCCGCGGGGATACGGGGGGGGGGGGGGGGTCTTTCCTACAAATAGTTCCCCCACCTTCTGGAAGTTCTGTGCTTGTAGCTTCCTCTAATCTGTCACTCTCTTTGACTCTGCCTTTTCTCTTTGCTTTACTGTCATCTGCTATCATTCTGTCTTACTGGTCCATTCTCCTGACTTTTTTTTCTATAAATCTTACAAAGATTTCTTCAGCCGAAGTCGGACATGCTGGGCCGAACTATTTTTTTAGTTAGGCGCATAACGGCAGCATGACGCATCTACGCTCATGTGACAGGAAACTGTCTGAGCGAACAAAGAAGAAGAGAAGAAGTACAAGGGAAAAAAAGTGTACCACCATTTTTTGTTTTGTCTTTGTGGATATACGAAGTATTAGCATATCCACAAAGACAAAACACAAAATGGTGGTACACTTTTTTCCCCTTGTAATTCTTTGCAACGTCTTTTCACTATCGTAAATAACATTCAAAACAAGCCTTTTATGCATTAATCGACAAATATTTTGTTTCACATTCATTTGTGCTTTTGGGGGGTTTTTGTTTGTGGCTCAAGCCACAAACCTATAACTCACTTTGTCGGTCGGTCGGTCTGTCGTTCCAAAATTGTCGCACATTTTGACAAAATTGTCGCACTTCAAATCGAGGCTACACTTCTGGCCGCTCTTTAAAATGATGTATCTTAAAAGCGTACAAAATAATAAACATATGTAATACAGACACTACAACAGACACGACGAGTATGCGGTGCTTCTTTCGATGAGCATAAGTAGGATACATAGTTTTAAATGTTTTTCAAAAGATATAAAACGTTACGAAATGGTGCAGAGATAACATTCTGGTTTACAGATTAAAATTATTGAAAATCCAGGGGAGGTAACTCATGATTGGAGTGGTAAAAATAGACCGCGTGCCACAAACTATTGCGATTTCGCGCTTGTTTTATAATCAAACTAACTTTGGCACATATTTTGAATATCGCAAGGTACGTAGTCCTACCTATCACGCCTATTTAGCATGTACGACCGGTAAGTTACCTACTGAATAATTATCTTCTGCGTTCCCAGGCCATATGGCCATAATGGGAAAGGTACACATGTGTCCGGTTTTCAGTTTTCACTGGCCTCCCCGCTGCGTACAGCCGACACATTCCGATTTCGGAGGAGCTCGAAGGAGAATTTTTTTTATGGACATTATTTTTGAAAAAAGGCAGGAGGAGAATGGGTCAATAAGTCAGAAAGATAGTGGATGACAGACAGCAAAGGGAAAAGGAAGAGTCAAAGAGAGCGGCAGATTAGAGGAAGTTACAAGCACAGAACTTCCAGAAGGTGGGGGAACTATTTTTACGAAAGACCCCCCGATATCCACACGGGGAGACCTACTGTATATCATTTTGAGGCCAATTGATTTTTTTTTTTATAACGCATTCAAATCTGTTGCTTTTTAATTCCAAAACCACCATCACGACAAGAATTGGTCTAAGAGACTATAAAGATCACCGAACAATGTTGTTGTTTTTAGAGCTAAACACAGTCATGTACATTTTGTTGAAACGCATTGCCAGATGATAAACCAAAGAAAGTAGTTTTTGTTTTTTTGTTTTATTTCCTTTTTTTTCCCGACCTGGAACCTCGACCGGTAATATAGAGCCAATAAATCAGTGTTGATCATGCATGGCACTTACCTGAAAGAAGAAGAAAAATAAATCTGGAAAACCGCTAGTAATAGAAAAAACAAACATAGGCCTACTCAAATAATGTCGTGATGTCCCAGATGTCACTTTTGAGTTATTACCAAATTGTTATTTGGCATTAAAAAAGCTTTCCAACAAACCAAAAAGTTTGTAAATCGGACTATTTGTTGCAAAGAAGATTTGAAATCGTATACTCAGGGAATCGGCGAGAAATGAAAAAAATGCAACCGGAAAATTTCTATATGTGTACAAAGTAACCAGATGTGTCTGATATAAACACACTTTTAAGGCAGAAAGGATTGTTTTTACACTTCAATACTTATGTACATGGTAGATAAAGACCCATTGTTCAATAATAAGTCAACATCTGAGAATTGATGATTTGACCCCCTTCCACATAATATTGTCCCTAGGGGACAAGTGAACTAGGGACAATGCGACTCATTTTGTGGTGACGGGTCACATATGTTCTTTTCAACATGAAAGATGAACTGAACTGGTTGATCGTAGGCACTTATTTGAAAGAAGAAAAATAAATCTAGAAAACCGCTAGTGATCGAAAAACCCCAAACATAGGCCTACTCAAATGTCTGTTCTTTTTCAACATGAAAGATGAACGGAACTGTGTTCTCAGCTGTCTCGAGCACTCGCGTATATACATTGGGGGAGACGAGATATCACGACGTCCGTGTTTCCATATCCGGTGTAGTGTGGCTAGTCGGCGTTCTCTCTGTATCACAACGGTGCTGACTGGCAGGGGATCGCCGTTCATTAAAGGCCCGCTACACTGCGTACGATTTGATTCACTGCGATCCGATTTTCTTCTTCTTCTGTGGTGGTGGCCAGCTTCTTTTTTTTTATATAGGGGAAGACGGGGTAAAAAGCGCATGGGCGGGTAAGAAGCCCACCCCAATTATCTCATGAAATGAAGCAAATTTCAGTCTCATTTTGCCCATGAGACGAGCGTTAATGTCTAGCATTCGTCTCATGGGCAAATTTGACTGACATTTTTCTTTATTTCATGAGATAATTGGGGTGGGTTTCTTACCCGCCCATGCGCTTTTTACCCCGTCTTCCCCTATTGAAGTAAATGCACACACTTTAGGGGGTGACCAAAGAAAAAGAAGCAGAAGAGAGAGACCCCCCCAAAAAAAAAAAAAAACCACCCAAAAAACAACAGCAAAGACAAACATCAGCTATCACACATAGTCTACTTGACATAATGAAGAAAATGTTGCTATAATTATTCACATTTATGCCCGTCAATAACGATAGGGGAAGACGGGGTAAAAAGCGCATGGGCGGGTAAGAAGCCCACCCCAATTATCTCATGAAATAAAGAAACTTTCAGTCAAATTTGCCCATGAGACGAATGCTAGACATTAACGCTCGTCTCATGGGCAAAATGAGACTGAAATTTGCTTCATTTCATGAGATAATTGGGGTGGGCTTCTTACCCGCCCATGCGCTTTTTACCCCGTCTTCCCCTAATCTGTTGACTGAAAAGGCAATCGCTATGTTCTTTTGTGTTACAAATTATCGTTCTTGACGGGCATAAATGTGAATATAGCCGAAAATGTAACCTTATTCTCTCAACCCATACAGTTTCTACTCACTCGTAGCTTTCACCAAGCGTCCGCCTGGCTTCCTCAGCGCTTGCACACTGAAGGTGGACACTTGGAGTTCAGTCAACACGCCGGTGAGATGAACTCACGACGTGTGACTGAATAAGGGAGTTGTGTAGACTGCTGGCAAGACGTGTCTGACCCTGTCCCTGTTCAGTCTACTTGAATTGACTTGGGTCCAGTAAAAAAAATATCAGATGCAGCAAACAAAATAAACATTCCTAATTCTGGACAGGGATGGGGATAGTTACAGGATCGAGCTGCCGGCTAGCTACTAATTTTCACGTTCGCCCCCAGGAAGCTGGGAACTAGCCGACCCTAGACACTCCATAAGGCAGTGAGTGCCCAGGCCCCAACCTAAAGGACAAAAAAAGACAAACAACCAGGGACTGTATTCACGTCGAGATAGCATGAGACTTAGCATGATGCTAACTTAGAAGCTCTTCCAATGTCCTATAGGATTTAATAGGACTTTTGGAAGAGCTTCTAAGTTAGCATCATGCTAAGTCTCATGCTATCTAGATCCCTAACTACTGGGGTGCCAAAAAAGAAGGATTTTAACATTTGTGAGGCATGATTGACGTGAAACGCTACTGTCTAAACACATCTGATGAAATGCTACAAGTTATGTTCACGAAAATTATCTGATAAAATATCTTATTTTTGTATCGGACATTTTTTTCGATTCGTGTATTGCGGTCTGCATGAATACAGTGAAGGAACATAGTGGAGTCATTTCTTAGACGGAAGTAGGGGAAGACGGGGTAAAAAGCGCATGGGCGGGTAAGAAGCCCACCCCAATTATCTCATGAAATGAAGCAAATTTCAGTCTCATTTTGCCCATGAGACGAGCGTTAATGTCTAGCATTCGTCTCATGGGCAAATTTGACTGAAATTTTCTTTATTTCATGAGATAATTGGGGTGGGCTTCTTACCCGCCCATGCGCTTTTTACCCCGTCTTCCCCTATTTCACTTGAATCATGATTCGCAGACATCGTCACTATCGTATCGTATTGGGGTCAAATCGTATGCAGTGTGTCTGGGCCCTTTAGAGAACCTATCCAGGTTTTCATTTCAGCGGGTGGCGGGTGGCTGGCTCGAGCTCTGCGTTTCACGGAAACGATGACTGGTTAATATTAAAGACACCGCACGTCACGTGTCAAAATCACAGTCTTCACGTGTTTTCCCTCTTATAGCTAGTAAGGAATATTAAAGGCCCACCACGTCACTGTCAAAATTAAGGTTTTCACGTGTGTTCCCTCTTATAGCTGGTAAGAAATCTTAAGAAATCTTCCTAGCATAAGAGGGAATGTGACACGTGACGTGTGGGGTCTTTAAAAAATCTTCCTAGCATAAGAGGGAATGTGATACGTGACGTGGGGGGTCTTTAAGAAATCTTCCTAGTATAACAGGGAATGTGACACGTGACGTGGGGGGTCTTTAAGAAATCTTCCTAGTATAACAGGGAATGTGACACGTGACGTGGGGGGTCTTTAAGAAATCTTCCTAGTATAAGAGGGAATGTGACACGTGACGTGCAGGGATTTAAAGCCGCCTCACACTATCCAACTCCGTTCAAGTAGTTGTGACCGTGTGTCGGCTTCACGCTATCAACAAGCATTGGCTGTTTCCCCCCACAACTGCCTGACTGAGTTGAAAGTATAATAAATTATTGGTGTAGTCGCTATGCAATGGTCAACCTATGGCGATATTTTTCACGCCAGAGGGCAGTCAATGCACTAGGGGCTTATCACGCGATTTTCTTAGTTGGGCGTAGTGAGAGAGAGAGAGTGATGGTAGGACCACTCACTGTCTCTCTCTCTTTCTTTATCCCCAACTAATAATATAGAGAGGATTAGCCCCACACGAGCGTCATGCCCTCTGGCGTGAGAAAAATCGCACTAAGTCTCTCATTCCCTCTAACAGGCTGGAACATTTTTAATCGACCACAATTTTGCATTTGCGATTAATTTCTACTCTGTCAAAAGAAAGGAAAACCGGATAGGTCACACAACCGGTTTCATCCGATAGAGTCAAATAGTCTGAGGCGGCTTTTAAAGGGGCACCCTGACGGATGAGGTTTTTTTTTTATAACAAATACGTCCAGATGATGATGAAAATTATGTTTTACGTCCTCTCGGTCATAGACACATATGGGACATTTGTAAATACAAAGATGGTGGGAACAATGCTGGCTGCAATGCCCGGAGGCAGTGCAACACCAGTAAAGTCCCGAGTTTATAACTATATAGACAGGTGTAGCGGTAACCACGCCTCGGTTAAACCTCATCGGCTATGGTACCGCCACATTGTCATATGCTAATACGTCCAGATCACCAGGCAAACACCCTTTACAGAGATTGCAACACTCACTTTGCTCTGGTTTCCTATACATCAAACCGTCAAATCGGCGATTCCCCCTTGGCGGAGGTGCTGGAAGTCAAATTATTTCACCCAAAGAGAAGGCGTGTGCCGTCTCTTTTCTAATGGCTGCCTGCGTTTAGACCAAATCGTTTGCACGAACTTTTCGCAATACAAGCCTTTTTATTTATTTATTTATTTATTTATTTATAATTTTATAGTTTATCTCAAGAAGTTTTGCTCCCAACAAAGGAAATAGCTCCAATTCTTTTTTTTTTTACTGCACTACAAAAAAACAACCGAAAACGCTTCAACCACAATGAGTGACCTCCACCCACCCCATCCAAAATGGCTACTCTCTCCAGCATCTCCGCCAAGGAGGAATCGCCGTTATGACGGTTTAATGTCTAGGAAACCAGAGCAAAGTGAGTGTTCCTATCCTTGAAAAGGCTGTCTTTCTGGTGATCTCGACGTGTTTCTTGCAAAATCTCATCCGTCAGGGTCCACCTTTAAAAGGATTGCAGTTCATTAGAGAAGAGATGTCCAGGGTATAATTTCTGCGGGTGGCTTGGCTGGCTCGTGCTCTCCCGCTCTTTACGTGTTTGACAGCAATGATGGCGCCTGGCGAGGGATCGTCGTTCATTAGCTCCGAAGATATCTGCGATCGATACCACAGTATATCCGTTTTTTGTCCTTTGCCGTTCTACGATCGCAAAGGAGTCTGATTTTGTCACGGTTGGTTTCTTTCTTCTTCTTTTTTTTGGAACAATTTTTGTCATTATACAAATTACTTGACATGCAGGCAAAACAAAACATACATACTCTCATTGGTGTACTAAATAGCAGAAGTGAGGAAATAAATAAAGATAATTAAATCAGTAAATAGGGATCATAATGGCCATGATCAATGGCAATATCAGAAATAGTATTGAAACTAGTTATAATAACATTAATGTACAAGTGGTGAAAACCACAATTACAGCAATCATTATAGTCCACATCCTCATCATCTTCATCACCATCTTGACCATCACCACTGCTACCATTATGATGGCAGCAACAACAATAGCAGTGAAAGAAGTAGCTATTAAAGAATATAAAATCCCTAGTTATTGGATTTTGTTTTCATTTTGCAAAATTCATTTAGTATATATTCCATTTGATGTAGCAAAAATTAATAGTTAATAAACCAGGGTAAATTTCGGCCTATTCTCTAATGAGCAAAGAGTACTAAACAATAGGTTATAGGAAGCACTCAAGCATAGACAAAAGACTAAGAGATTAAGGCTATATAAGTACACATTGGCTGTTGCCATTATTACCAAATTAGTGAAGTGAATATCGGTATATTCACACACACACACACACACACACACACACACACACACACACACACAGAGAGAGAGAGAGAACATCAACAAAGACAATACCTACAGGTGGTGGATAACAAAAAATAAAATGAAACAACAATAATAGGGACAACGACAGGAAAGGGACATAAATTATATGTATTGCTGGTACCCACGTGTCGTCATATCCGGCCACAAGGAGCGCCATATTATGGGAGACCGCCATCTTAGTCCTTACCTTTTTTTGAAAAATGCCAGATCGATGCTGCGTACTTGGCTGTTCCAATTCGAAACTTCATCTAAACTGTATTTATAACATCTGGATGTTTTCTTTACACATTTAGATAACATTTTCACTTTGTTTACACACAAATAAGGACTAAGATGGCGACACTTCCGTTGGAAGGGTCGAGATGCGCACGCAGGTGGGTTGGAGCCATACATATATTTACAGCATAGCGCTATCAAGCATTCGAGTCTCAAGCTATCAAGATAGTGAAACAATACAAATCACGGACTTAAATGTACACACACTGCACATCTAAGAGGAGGCTAGGAAATATTCATGATAATGGGAGACTCTCAGTAACTTGAGTAGGGGAGGACGGGGTAAAAAGCGCATGGGCGGGTAAGAAGCCCACCCCAATTATCTCATGAAATGAAGCAAATTTCAGTCTCATTTTGCCTATGAGACGAGCGTTAATGTCTAGCATTCGTCTCATGGGCAAATTTGACTGCAATTTTCTTTGTTTTATGAGATAATTGGGGTGGGCTTCTTACCCGCCCATGCGCTTTTTACCCCGTCTGCCCCTAAGGGTGTTTCTTTTTTTCTTGTTTGTTTCTTTTTTTTGGTCTCTGTCCTAAAATGGATACACTTCATTAGCAAGGCGTGTACATCGGTGTCAGATATAATAACCAGTACAGTAAAATGAAGACTCCCCTCTCCCCCCAAAAAACCCACAAAAAACATTTTACTTACTCAAAATCCCTTCAACAAGATGCATAGAATGCTAAATATTTAGAGTACGCATGTGATAGCAGTGTTACAGTGACGCAAAGTGACACTGACGTCATTGGGGTCTTTGAGGTAAGCTGTGACGTATAGTAGCTTATGAAATTGCGGTAGGCCACAACAATATCGCCACAGAAAGAGAGAGAGAGAGAGAGAGAGAGAGAGAGAGAGAGAGAGAGAGAGAGAGAGAGAGAGAGAGAGAGAGAGAGAGAGAGAGAGAGATTGATTGATTGATTGATTGATTTTTGTTTAAGAGAGAGAGAGAGAGAGAGAGAGAGAGAGAGAGAGAGAGAGAGAGAGAGAGAGAGAGAGAGAGAGAGGGAGAGAACACTGAATACTGAACATTGAACACTTAAATGGTTTAATGAGAAGGCCATTGGCCCATGTCATTTTGAGTGGTTACAAAAGTATAACAAAGTAGCAGTATTAACAACATTTGATCATAAACACACATAACAAACTTAGCGTATACGTAGTTCAAAACTTCATACATACATGATACATAGAATATCAGATAAACACAATCATCTTTACCCATTTAAGTGCATCTCCCGGATTCTAAATGCTTTTTCGAGATAAAATGCTAAACGGATAATCAGAGATTTACTTTCAGTTGCAAGCAGTATGGTTAGTTTGAACAGTGAAGGTTGGCGAGAGAGAGAGAGAGAGAGAGAGAGAGAGAGAGAGAGAGAGAGAGAGAGAGAGAGAGAGAGAGAGAGAGAGAGAGAGAGAGAGAGAGAGAGAGAGAGACAGAGAGTTGGAGAGAGATAGAGGCACACACACACACACACACACACACACACACACACACACACACACACACACACACACAGAGAGAGAGAGAGAGGAGAGAGAGAGAGAGAGAGAGAGAGAGAGAGAGAGAGAGAGAGAGAGAGAGAGAGAGAGAGAGAGAGAGAGAGAGAGAGAGAGAGAGATACAGAGGGGGGGGGGCAGAAAAACACAGAGAGAGAGAGAGAGAGAGAGAGAGAGAGAGAGAGAGAGAGAGAGAGAGAGAGAGAGAGAGAGAGAGAGAGAGAGAGAGAGAGAGAGAGAGAGAGAGAGAGAGAGAGAGAGAGAGACAGACAGAGAGACAGAGAGAGAGAGAGAGAGAGAGAGAGAGAGAGAGAGAGAGAGAGAGAGAGAGAGAGAGAGAGAGAAAGAGAAATAGACAGACAGAGAGTTGGAGAGATAGAGGCACACACACACACACACACACACACACACACACACACACACACACACACACACACACACACACACACACAGAGAGATACAGAGGGGGGGGGCAGAAGAAGAGAGAGAGAGAGAGAGAGAGAGAGAGAGAGAGAGAGAGAGAGAGAGAGAGAGAGAGAGAGAGAGAGAGACCTGAGAGAGAGAGAGAGAGAGAGAGAGAGAGAGAGAGAGAGAGAGAGAGAGAGAGAGAGAGAGAGAGAGAGAGAGAGAGAGAGAGAGAGAGAGAGAGAGAGAGAGAGAGAGAGAGAATGACAATGCCAACGGCCTTAGATTTTCCCCAGATACAATAGCAATGACGAGAGAGAGAAAGAGAGAGAGAGAGATGTGAGAGAGAGAGAGAGAGAGAGAGAGAGAGAGAGAGAGAGAGAGAGAGAGAGAGACAGACAGACAGACAGACAGACAGACAGACAGACAGACAGACAGAGAGGTGTAAGGATATCTTCTAAATTTGGATTTTGATCTTTATCAATATTTGCTTTTTGCTGTTACGCAGACGGAGCAACGCCTCCATCTATAAATCTATGATACCGTACATATAAACAAACAAAATGAACCGAGAGAGAGAGAGAGAGAGAGAGAGAGAGAGAGAGAGAGAGAGAGAGAGAGAGAGAGAGAGAGAGAGAGAGAGAGAGAGAGAGAGAGAGAGAGAGAGAGAGAGAGAGAGAGAGAGTTATCAAAGAGTTAGTCGAAAGGGACACTTTTGTGGCAAATTATGGACGTGTGTGTGTGTGTGTGTGTGTGTGTGCGTGCGTGTGCGTGTGCGTGTGCGTGCGTGCGTGCGTGTGCGCGCACGCGCGTGAGTAGGCTGCTAGTATGCGCGCATCATAGTAGCAGCAAGGGAAACTCATCTGAGCAAACACCCAGACTGGCTATAACAATTACGCCTGTTTTGTTTGAACAACATGCTCCCCGTGGGGATACCGGGGGGGCTTTCGTAAAAAATAGTTCCCCCACCTTCTGGAAGTTTTGTGCTTGTAGCTTCCTCTAATCTGCCACTCTCTTTGATTCTGCATTTCCCCTTTGCTTTCTATCGTCATAGTTATTGGTCCATTCTCCTGCCTGTTTTCAAAACAAAATCTTCCAAATAATGTTTCTCCTTCGAGCTCCTCCGAAATCGGAATGTGTCGGCTGTACGCAGCGGGGAGACATGTGAAAACTGAAAACCGGACACATACGTACCTTACCCATTATGGTCATATGGCCTGGGAACGCAGAAGAAGAAGAAGAAGAAGAAGAACAGCAAGCTGCTACCGTAGTTCATCATCTAACCACCCAAGCAGAAACAAACAACAGGTCTGTTTGCTGACCATATTTTCTCATCTAACCCTCGAAGCAGAAACAACAGGTCTGTTTGCTTAATCAGGTTCCATGTGCCTGCTGGCTAATACGTGGGTTGTTCATTAAAGTTTGGCATTCGTAATCTATAAAACATACAGGTATATAATGGAGGTACCTAAGAAAGCTTGATTTTTTAGTTACGCATTTTGCTTGCACACTATCATCGTGATGTCGTGTCCTACGTGATCGTATGTGTATGATGTCATTGAAAATATTATGGCGCCTGTGACCAAAACTCGTGCATTCTTGAGCTGACTCGTTCACTTGTGTAACTTCATATATAGTAGAGGAGCTACACGACTGGAACTGGGCATGATAAATATCGCATGTCGGTTCGACCATTCGAATTTTCTTTAATACTTAGAATGCAATCACCCTAATATTTGTAATCATCTAAAAAAAGTAATTCCAAATTACCCTTCTCTAAACTCTTGTTTAAATTAAGCGATCGCCGGGCGGGGGCTACTCAGCACCCCCTGTGGCTGTAAACATCCTAAAAAAATTAATAATGTTATTCAAACATTACTCGTCTATTCGAGTCAAAGAAGACATTGTGTATATAATATATTACCAATTTTAGACAGTTTTGTTTGAAGCCTTAGAAGAGTTTTATAATAACGTTTTGATATTGGGAATGTGGTCCTGAAATTTTAACCAGAATAATTTTGACTACGACATAGCTTATTAATGAGTTATTCTTAACCTCAGTCCTTCATCTTTAATTTTTTTTTTATTAACCTTTTTTAACCACAGCAGCACTACATAAATTCAAACTATTGCGAATGCAGTCTAACAAATCTGAGTCAGTTCTTGATTTTGGCGTCTCACAAGGCTCCGTGTTAGGACCAATTTTGTTAATTCTTTATACCACTCCATTGACCCCTCTCATAGCGAAACACTCTGTCCGTCATGAAATGTATGCCGATGATACTCAACTCAATCATCATGCTTCACCGCTAGCTCACGACCAGCTTATTCACACTCTTCAAGACTGTGTCACTGAAGTGAAAACATGGATGTCAAACAATAAGCTTAAACTAAACGATGACAAGACTGAAGCACTCAGAGTGCTACCCCCATCTGTTGACTCTAGCTCTCTGCCCTCCACCATTGCCCTTGGAGATTCCAACATCAAAGTTTCTGAACATGTTCGCAACCTTGGCGCTTTCTTGGATGAAGACCTTTCCATGCAACATCATATCACTAAAATCTGCCAGGCTGCATACATCGAACTCAGACGAATCAGCTCTATACGCCCCTTTCTCACGACCGAGGCAACCAAAACGCTAGTCAGTTCACACATTTTGTCTAGATTAGATTACTGCAACTCCCTTCTACTTGGTTGCCCACAGGCGTTTCTCAAACCCTTACAACAACTCCAAAACTCTACTGCTAGAATGGTCTACAAAGCCAAGCGTCTTCAACACACATCACCTCTACTTAAAGAGTTACATTGGCTACCCGTTCAACAAAGAATAAACTACAAAGCTGCCTGTCTCTGCTATCAGATCATATCGGGAATAGCACCGCAATACCTCTCTGAGCTTCTTGAAATTTACGTTCCATCTCGATCTCTCCGCTCAGCAAATGACAATAGGATTTTTCGAATACAAAAATTTAAACGTGATAGGCACGGTGGTAGAGCTTTTACATCATCAGTAGTCAAACTCTGGAATTCATTGCCTTCTGCTGTCAGACATAGTCAATCTTTAGCATCGTTCAAAACTAACCTGAAAACCCATCTGTTCCAGCAGTCTTTCCAATAACACCCCCATCTCCATGTGCACACACGCGCGCGTATGCGTGTGTACGTGTGTGTGTGTGTGATTGTGCGATGTGTGTGTATGTGTGTGTGTGTGTGTGTGTGTGTGTGTGTGTGTGTGTGTGCGTGTGCGTGTGCGTGTGCGTGCGTGTGTGCGTGTGTGCGTGTGCGTGTGTGTGTGTGCGTGCGTGTGTGTGTGTGATTGTGCGATGCATGTCCGTATATTTGTATGTATGTATGTAATTTGTGTATGTGTGTATGTATGTAATTTGTGAGCGTGTGCGCGAATGTGAGTGTGCGTGCGCCCACGGCCGCGCTTCCAAGCAGGTGTGTGTGTGTGAGTGTTGTGTGTGTTGTGTGTGTTCTGTGTGGGTATATCTGCTTGCATGTGTAGGGGAAGACGGGGTAAAAAGCGCATGGGCGGGTAAGAAGCCCATCCCAATTATCTCATGAAATAAAGAAAATTTCAGTCAAATTTGCCCATGAGACGAATGCTAGACATTAACGCTCGTCTCATGGGCAAAATGAGACTGAAATTCGCTTCATTTCATGAGATAATTGGGGTGGGCTTCTTCATAGGAATGCAAAAGTGTGAGTCTGTGAACCCCTTTATTTGTTCCTGTTGTATGGACCTGTTGCCAACATTGAATGATCAACCCACGAAGCCTAATTATCATGATCAACGATCTCCCTATTTGGCCAGTTAGCTTTATTTCCCCCTGGTTTATGAGTCAGTCATAGCAAAGACTGTATAGGGGAAGATAAGCATCCGGTCTCTTTTCCCTATATGTATGAGTAGTGAGGACAGAAACACTGGTTATGTCCCTTTTAAACAGTACACATTTTGCACGTCGATAGGCCAGTTGAATTCTTCTCCGTTCAAGTTCCAGTCTGAGTTTTTGGATAGCCTCCACTGTGAAAAATGTACTGTCCCCACTAACGATAAGTTCTCTATCAGCCCGGTTCGCCGAGCTCTTAAGTTACCCTTTTAGAATATCTTTGAGCACCCTTTTAGAATATCTTTGGTCATAGTAGGCTACTACTGCTATTTTTTTTCCTTTTGGTTGGCTATTAGGCCTATCCATCATTGTTGATTTCCTTACGTTTTGTTTCAACACACACACACACACGCACAAACACACACACGCGCATGCGCGCGTGCGTGCAAGAAATGAAATGAAAAACATATTCCATAAGGCCAAGGCCCCCATTGGAATGGGGAAACATAACAAATACATATAAGCATCAGTACATGCACAAATAAGCATTCAGGTTATAGCAATCTGCCGCGCTTTGAACGCTTGATAAATATAAACGGCTAGTTTTCTGACCGTCTCACTATTCGTGGAGGCCAACAATAGAGACAAACGAAAATCATTTGGACTAAGATAGTATCTTTGTACTATGAACTTTTCTCTTATGCTATTATAAAATGGACAGCATAGCAAGAAGTGCATTTCGTTTTCAACAGCAACTTTAGATGGTTTACATCTTGTGGCCTGTTGTTTCTACTATACCTATAGTGGAACTAGAGAGAGAGAGAGAGAGAGAGAGAGAGAGAGAGAGAGAGAGAGAGAGAGAGAGAGAGAGAGAGAGAGAGAGAGAGAGAGAGAGAGAGAGAGAGAGAGAGAGAGAGAGAGATGTAAATCGAGGCATAATAGTCGTTTTCTTGCCCATCATCAATGTACAAGATTAGAAATTGAAACCGAACAAAACTATCCCCAATTCTTGCTAGATTGATGTGAATAGGGGGTGGGGTGGGGGGTGGAGGAAGATGGCGCGCGCGCGCGCGCGCGCGTGTGTGTGTGTGTGTGTGCGCGTGTGTGTGTGTGTGTGTGTGTGTGTGTGTGTGTGTGCGTGCGTGTGCGTGTGCGTGCGTGCGTGTGCGTGCGTGCGCGTGTGCGTGCGTGTGTGCGTGTGCGTGTGTGTGCGTGTGCGTGTACGTGTGCGTGAGAGAAAGAGCGGTGGGTGGAGGTGGGGGTGGGAAGGATTGCTTTCTTTGTGGGGCAGCCGGATGCGTGTATGTACGTGTGCGCGTGTGTGTATTAAGTATATGGTGCTTGTGTGCGTGTGTATGTGTGTGTGTGTGTGTGCGTGTGCGTGTTTTCGCGCGCGCATGTGTGTGTATGTATGGGGGAGGGGGGGGGGCAGATGCGTGTATGTACGTGCGTGTATTCATTTTAAGTATATTATCATTGTGCCTGTGTGTGTGTGCGTGCGTGTGTGTGTGTGTGTGCGTGTGTGTGCGTGCGTGCGTGCGTGTGCGTGCGCGTGCGTGTGTGTGTGCGTGCACGCGCGCGCATGTGTGTGTATGTGTGCGCGCGCACACGCGCGCATGCGTTTGTGCTATTCGACAGAGCATATCTGTTTGATATAATATACCAGCACACAATACGTGAGGACTAATTGGTACTTTAATCACCCCCCCCCCCCCCCCCCCCCCTTTATTCTCATATTTTCGCATTGGAAATGTCCACCAAGAAGCATAATTCTGCCATTTTCTTTAGGGGAAAGCAATAGGGTTAGGATCAGCCTAGGATTATTTTATTTTCATCAAACTGTAAGAAGCAGGCTTTGAGACTGAGGGTCGTAAGAATGAGGGGGGCGGGGGCGGGGAGGAGTACAATATTGACTATTTGAGGTGAGTCTGTGTAGGGGTTCACTAGACATTGCCAGAGAGAGAGAGAGAGAGAGAGAGAGGAGAGAGAGAGAGAGAGAGAGAGAGAGAGAGAGAGAGAGAGAGAGAGAGAGAGAGAGAGAGAGAGAGAACAAACCAGACAGTACGCAGAGACACAAAGGGTCACATTTACCTCCTGTTCGTTGGTAGAATGGCACAAGGATCAGTCCACAGGCTGAAGTAGACTTCACTGGCTCTGAATCAGTCTAAATAATAGCCTTTTCCTTTCAATGCCCCCCCCCCCTCCACCCCATCCCCTCTCGTCTCGTCTCCTCCTCCTCACACACACACAGACACACACACTCTAACCACCGTCAATCTCCACGCAAATTTAACTTCCCTCTACCCTTTTTGCTTGCGTGTGTTGTGCTCCTTAGCAACCATTGTGGTCTATTGACAGACTTAAATGAAGGAAGAAGTGGAGTTTAGCGTCCAATCAGTCGTAGTATAAAACAAGCGCATCGCCCAGCGGCAGATATGTCCTTTGCCCGCTACGCCCTGTACCTGCCCCGCCCTGTACCTCCCTTCCCCCTCACATCTTAGGTCCCCGTCCTCCTTGTGTCCTTTAGGTAATACACGTACACACCCTTGACTGGGTGCAAATCCTTTTCCGGGATGCACACCCTTAATTGGTGGGGTGTACACCCTTAACACTGAGACATGTCGGCTGCTCGGTGACATTTAAGCCCTACGTGGCACATTTTGTGCTACGATGTCTTTTACTCTTAGTATTAGACCCCCTCCTTTACCGGGATGTACACCCTTAATTAGTGGGGAGTACACCCTTAATCAATGGGGTGTAAACCCTTAACTCGGAGACATGTCTGCCGCTCGGCGACATTAAAATCCCACGTGGCATAATTTGTACGGCAATGTCTTCTACTCTTATTTTTACCCCCTCCAATTTTTTTTAAATATTTTTATTGTTAGAATGATTCTATGCAGTATTTCACGAGATATAAGAGTATAAGAGGGCGAAGAAAAACGGAAACATGTCTGCCGCTCGGCGACATTGTATTTCCGAGGGATAATTTATGTACCAATGTGTTGTGATCTTAGTCTCACATCCTCACACAAACTTTGAAGGGATTCTATCTTCTAGTTCACGAGATACAGCTTAAACAAAACATATATGGCGCAAAGAAGGAAATTTCGGTTTTCAAGGTAACACTTCAAGGTCAAGGTCAGCACGCCAATAATGTATGCTCGAATGTTTTCTACTCTAGGTTAAGCACTACCACACACAATCTGAAGCGCTTCTGCAAAGCAAAAATGTGGAACATATGGCTTAAAACCCAATTTTTAGACCCCTACCACTTTCAAGGCCTACCAATCTCCCTGACTGTGACCTTGACCTTGATCGGTATACCATCATCGGAACGGCCATAAGCCAAAGCACCTACATGCCAAGTTTGAAGACTCTAAGACCAATGGCGTGGAAGTTATGGCCCCTTAAATATTTTCGTTTTTCAAGGTCGTCCGCCAAGGCAAGGTCACAACGGCAGTAAATTATGCGCGGATGCCTTCCTCGCATGGCGACACACCACCACACAAAATTTGAAGCGATTCTGTCAAGCGGGTCGGGAGATATATTTCTGACAGAAAACAAACAAACAAACAAAACATACCACAAAAAATTTAGACACCTTTGCGATCGTAGACGGCAAAGGACTAATAATGAAGGAACGTACTGTGTCACTTTAGTAGGAACTCAAGAACGATCGAGCGAGTCTCCCAGGGCTGAACACGGCCTCTTCACTTGCTGGTCCTTAAATGACTTTTATCATTGTTGTTGTTTTTGTACACTGGCTAAGCGACTCCAGGGATCATCCCAACAGCGGAAGCACATGAACAGTATGGTACAAATGCTTCAGCTAGGATGAGAACATATTTACGTGTGTGACTGTTTTTGATTACCCCGCCACGGGAGCAGCCACACTCCGACTTCAGAGGATTTGGGAGACTGATGATGTTATGCTAGGAGCTTGTCATGACTAAAGACAATCCCCGCGTATAGCTATGCAGAGCAAAACAGCATTTTGATGTAGCCTTGGTGTTCTAGCCCATGTCAATTGGTCTGACACAGCCTTAAGCCAAGGCGAGCTTTTATCATTGGTTGACATTAGTCTGTAGTAGGGGCCAACAGTAACATGAGAGTTGTACAACGATTTTCTATAGTATTGGAATATGCATGGTACAGTTTAATCCTGTGTCACTTTGTGGAAGACTATGGCTCTCAAACAAGGGGTTGTACCGGCGTGGCGTTATCAAAATGGATTTGTTCTCAACATGTCTGCGCATGTGCGAAGAGTTAGGGATAATTATGCTTAATTTAGGGCTAAGGTTAGGGATCAGTTTAGGGTTAGGGTTAGGAATAGGGTTAGGGATAGGTTTAGGGTCGATTTAGTGTCGAATACACAACCTGATTGTACGTTATGATCGATTTTGCACATGCGCAAACATGTTGAGAACACATCCATTTTGAGATTGCCACACCGGGTCTAGCGCTGCAGCCAAAGGGGTGGGTTAGCCTTTGGGGACCTTCCCCA
>CM065696.1:13058375-13068375 GCA_017654935.2 Phymorhynchus buccinoides
TCAAACAAAAGCAAAGAATAATAATAATAATAACAAAATGAAAAGGTCTTATGTACTAAAAAAGTTTTGTTTCAAGACAATGTGATCAAAGAAATTCAGAAAGAGAGAGAGAGAGAGAGAGAGAGAGAGATGAGAGAGAGAGATCAGAGAGAGAGAGAGAGAGAGAGAGAGAGAGAGAGAGAGAGAATTGAATTGAATTGAATTGAACCTTTATTTTACAACGGTAAAAGTATTGGCATACAGTAGCCATTTTACAAATAGATGAAACGTTAAAGCGAACTGATACTAATAAAAAAAAAATATATATAGTCTTAAAACACATAATCATATGAAGGTACGTTAATAAACAGATGAACACACACAAAATGAAGCATAATGATTGGCGAGAGAGAGAGAGGGAGAGAGAGAGAGAGAGGGAGAGGGAGAGAGAGAGAGAGAGAGAGGGAGACTGGGTCTGGTCACGTGACCAGCAACATATTTGTCTAAAATCACTAATTGCTCATTTGCCATGATGGAAAATCATGGGGAGCAGTTAATACATGAGAAAAGAGCAATTAGTGTGTTGGGACAAATGTGACCAAGCTCAATAACAAAGTCAATGGGGTAGTTTGCAAAAATATGGAGGATGTTCATAGTGTAATTCTTGACTGGATCCTTGACAACAAAACGTGCAAGCATATTGATGGTGTTCAGACAGCTCCATGGACGCCAGACAGAAATCACGTGACTGTCAATATGGCGGTTTAGCCCCACTTTAGTGATGCAAGACGCAACTGGTTCTAAGGAACTGCACCACTATTTTACCTGAAACTTTTCTTTAGGTGATTGAGTATAGTGACAATATTTTTCATTACGTTTCTAATCTCTGTGACGTCATCATTGACATCTGAGAGGCCAAAAGGCAAATTGCGTGTTGTTGTTTTGTTTACTACGTCTATGGGTTTCTTTTACGTGCAAATTACAAGGGTGAGAAGAAGATTTAATATAACTTGCAGTTTTATTCATTAGTCATGTGCGAACATTGATATGCTTTACATTTTATTTGTACGGTGTGCAACTGCATCCCATTGAATCATTTAAGGTACCGTCTTAAACTGTCTCCCATTGGTGCATTTATAATGTTGTGCAAGATATTTTTTGCATTGCTCAATAGTTCGGACCTTGGGCTATAATAATATTATAACAGTATCGCAAAGTGCATAAATGTCAGTTTAAGCACTCAAAACGGTGTCCTAAATCCTCGCAGCAAGTGGTCCTAACTTTTTTGGAAGAGTATAATATAGGCCTAATTGTATACCCTGGTATAAAACATTGCTTGCAATGACTATTTATTATCCTTTATTGGCTCACTTGATGTATGTCTGCATCCTTCAAGCTGCATGCGTACTAGTCAAGAAGGTTATTAACACGTACTAAATAAGAAGCTGTGAAAACACTGTTGTATATAAGAGTAATTGTAATTGTAAAAGCTTCTCATTTACTTTTTTCATGAATATCCGTGTAGGCCGACGTGTGTGTTTTGTGCTTGACTTTAAGTTGTATTTGTTTCACACCGAATGTACAATGTTTTATAAGAGATCTGAAGAATATGCATCAAACTGAAAAATATGTTTACTCTATGGACATGAGATACTTTTTTGTGTGCAAAAAATGGTTTCCGTATACAAACTGAATTGAAAGTTAATATACTTGTCATGTTGAGTTCCCCATACATCTTTGATATATCATGATTGCTTTTCACATGTGATTTTACATATATGTCTGTGTGCTGATATTGAATGTCTCAAATGTAATAATTCCACTGTGCTTTTAAAACAAATTAATAAAAAATATTTGTTTCTATTTGTTTCTATTCTAGTCCACAGCTGAACAAGTCCCCCAAAATGATAGGATCACGTTCCAGAAACCGCGGCGGTTTTGTAGCACTGTTGGTCGTCACTATGTGTCTGCTATTCTACCTTTCGAACCCGAATGTATCCCAATCCTACCTGACGCTACAACCAAAGGCTACTGCAGAAATCAATGACCAACTTTCAATGTTACAGACCCAGGCTAATGAGGAAATGGAGGTGAGAGTTGCGAAACAGCCTCAACTACCAAAGGCTAGTGCAGAGATCAACACGAATTTGTTTATGTTACAACCCCAGGCTAATGAGGAAATGGAGGTGGAAGCTTCTGAACAAACTCAGTTCGAAGATCTTCAAATGTTTTTGAAGACAGGTCCTCCATCGACAGAGTCATGCCGAATGGACAACTGTTTTGACTATTCCCACTGTTCGCTGAATTCGGGGTTTCCCGTGTACTTCTACACTGACAAAGAGTTAGCGCCCCTGTATGACACGTTTCAGTTATCTCCCGTGAAGTATGACCTTAGTGAAAGAATGTACGGAACTCGGAATCCTGACCATGCGTGCGTCTTCGTTGTGACTGTAGGGGAGATGGTCGGGAATCAGAATTCCCTTTATCATTTAGAGAGCGTTCTTCATTCCTTGCCCTACTGGCAAAACGAAGGCTGGAACCATCTAGTGGTCAGTTTCACCAAGGACAACGCTCAGGAAGGTATCCTACAAGGATGGGCAGGTCAAATCCCGCTGGCTAGTCCAGGGTTCGTGGCAGGCTTCAGAGACAAGTTCGACATTGTTATTCCACCCAGTCCAGAACCCGTGAAAGGCGCTGTATGGGCACAGCTCCCGCCGTTATTCCCTATCCAGCGAAAACACCTGGTGTCCTTTTGGGGAGAGTATATCCCAACTCCGGGAGAAGAAACAAACCAGCTTCGGGAGCTGAAAACCACAGTAATGTCTGATTTGCAAATTCTCCAGAAAGCACAAGGTGTAGACTTGGTGACTTCATGCGGAAACTCACAGTCGGCCGGGTGGCCCACAGACTGGGCTCTGTGTGGAACGGCAGCAGAGAGAAGTTACCAGCTCTCCCAGTCCACCTTCGCTCTGCTCCTGTCTCCGCTAGACCGGTCACTAGCTTCAACAATCCTCTTCCAAACCAGACTGCAGGAAGCGCTGAAGAACGGAGCTGTGCCGGTCATCGTCGGTCAGATGCGGAACCGGTTACCATTCGGAGAGATCGTCAGCTGGCGAGATATCACCGTCTGCTTTCCCTTTCCCAGACTCCGCGATCTAATCCACATCCTTAGCGCTTTTAGTGAGAACGACATCTTTGAATATCGTCGCCTGGGACGATTCATCTTTGAAACGTATTTCAGTTCTTCGGAGCAGATACTGTTAGCAGCGCTCACTGTGCTGAGATCTCGTCTGCGAATACCAGCTGCGCCAGTGCCTGAAGAAAGGTCATCGGTAATACTCAGTTACCCTGGTGGTTCTCCTAATGCAAATGTCAAAACTGACGGGAACACTGCCAAGCCGACCTTGCGGGTTCCTTCCCCGAGGTTCCAGAGGAACTTTACGCACGGCTTGGAGAAGAGGATGCTGAACCGTCCTGGGTACCCTTTCTTCCTGTTCCCCTCCACCCCGTTTGAACAAATGCTGCCGTCGGAATCTAAGGTTTTGGGTATGGTTACGTTTTGGTTGGTTGGTTGGTTGAGAGGAGAGAGAGAGAGAGAGAGAGAGAGAGAGAGAGAGAGAGAGAGAGAGAGAGAGAGAGAGAGAGAGAGAGAGAGAGAGAGAGAGAGAGAGAGAGAGAGAGAGAGAGAGAACGAAAAAATAATTTGTATTTAACTAGGGAACATGAGATAAGCAAATTAAAATGCTTTTAAAAGCAATCAATAAAGCTAAGCAATAGATATACATACATAAATTAGAATAAAATAAACAGAGAGGGAGGGGGAGGATGAAGGGGCATGAAGGGGATACGAATGGCGGAACATGGGGAATTTGAGAGAGAGAGAGAGAGAGAGAGAGAGAGAGAGAGAGAGAGAGAGAGAGAGAGAGAGAGAGAGAGAGAGAGACTGGACACTGGACACTGGAAAACTTTATTTGACAAGGATAAAGATTTTAGGCGATGCCTATTCTTACAATCTGTCCTTGGATAAAAGAAAAACAAATTTAAGAAACAAAAAACATTTGTATACTCTCTCTCTCTCTCTCTCTCTCTCTCTCTCTCTCTCTCTCTCTCTCTCTCTCTCTCTCTCTCTCTCTCTCTCTGACTCTCTCTCATACACATATACATTGTTTATACATACATACATAAAAAAAAAACCCAAAAAAACCACACACCACATAGTGAAACAAATAATTGATGACAAGTAGGAGGTGAAAGCAACATCAATCCAAACACATTTAACAAGCAGTTTAAAGGCAAACAAATAAACAAAGCATAAAACTGAGATGTAAACAATCAATTGACATATACCATGCATATCACATGTAGGTGTACACAAGGCAATACAGTTATACAGTGTGCGTTCAAAATGACACAGGATTTAAGCAGGGCTGTAAATTATGTTTGCCCGCACCATCTTTTTGTATCGTGAGATGGAAGGGCATAACTGAATGGCAGAGGGAAGGGAATTCCAAATTGAGGAACCTGAGAAGGCAAAACTTGATTTGTATTTGTCAATTCTAGTGTTTGGCAAAATGTAGTTGCTGGAACCATAACGATGTGATGCCGGCGTAACTAATAATTTTAGGTATTGTGGGACCAAGTCATTATGCACTTTGTACATGATGATTGCTTTGTTGTACTTTAATTGTGAATCTAACGGAAGGATGTTTAATTTTGCTTGTTTTTCTGATGTGGTGAGGTTTGCGTCAGGAAGAATGATTTTAGCTGCTCTTTTGTTGATAGAATTGAGTTTTAATAGGTGATATTTGGCGGTAGAATCCCAAACTACAGATGCATAGTTGACATGAGAGAGACAGTGGGCATGAAAGAATAATTTGCGTTCCTCTGTATCTAAGAAAGGTCTAAGTTTTTTTAGTAGGAATAGGCTACGTGCAAGCTTGTGTGCTACCTTCTCAATATGGGTCTGCCACTTCAGTTCTTCATCTATGATCACACCCAGGACGCGGTGCTCTTTTACTTGGTTAATGATGTTATCCTTTAAATAAACTTTGAGATTTAGAGGTTCGTTCTGATGTTTTTGTCTTGAAGTAATTACCATGCTTTTGGTTTTTGTAGGGTGGATGACCATCAGGTTTTGGTCACACCAGGCAGAAACATCAGTTAAAGCTGTTTGTAATGAGGTTTGAATGGAGGATAAACAAGCTGCACTAGAGTGGAGGGAGGAGTCGTCAGCAAACAGATCGCATGAGACACTTTCATCTGATATTGAAAGGGGTAGGTCATTAATAAATAAACAGAACAGGAGGGGTCCTAAAACAGATCCTTGCGGCACACCAGTCTTAATTATCTTATTATATGAAACTGCACCATTACTTAGGACAAACTGTGTTCTGTTAGTAAGATAGGATGTAAAAAAAGAAACTGTATTTTCGTCTTGCAGGTATAGTGCTAGCTTTTGTAATAATATTTTATGATTCACAAGATCAAATGCCTTCTTAAAGTCAAGAAATACAGCACCTGTCATTTTGTTTCGGTTAATTGCTGAAAGCCATGTATCACAGAGACGAACTACGGCAGTTTGACAAGAATGGTGATGCCGAAAGCCAGATTGTAAAGGATGGAAAAGATTGTTGTCCTCAAGATACTGCATTAGATGTTTATGAACATGTTTTTCAAGAGGTTTAGATAGAACTGTAAGAATAGAAATGGGTCTAAAGTTGCTTAGGTCAGAAACATCTTTGGATTTAGGCAGTGGTATAACTTTTGCTGATTTTAAACCAGGTGGTACTATGTTTTGTTCCAGGCATGTGTTATATATGAAGGTAAGAGGTTCTACTACGTAGGGAAGTGCAAGTTTTAAGAGAGAGCTACTGATTTTGTCTGGTCCCATAGATTTTTTATTTTTCAATTTTGCGATAAGGGAACCAACTTCGTGAACAGCAAGTGAAGGTATTTTAAATGCATTACCAGGTTTTATGTTACTATTACAAAAGGTTTGAAGAGAGGACGAAGGACAGTATTCGTTTTCGGGGTGTGTTGGGTCAGGTACCCCTATAGAATCTGCTATGTGTATAAAGTGATTATTGAATGAGTCTGGCGACCAATTGAAGCTATTTAGTGAATTGTGCTTGGACTTATTTGTTATGTTGTTGATGGCTCGCCATAATGTAGATGTGTCACGATTTGTTGATATCATTTTATTGAAGTGCTGTTTTCTAGAGTCCCGAATGAGATCATTGACTTTATTTCTTAGCTTTTTATATTCTAATTCTTTGTTTTCAAGTTCCAGTTGCTTTTGTGCTTTAATGTCAGTTGGTAGCGAATCAGTCTTTTCTTTCTTCAGTAATATATATTCATGTTTAGAACGCGCCCGTTGTTTCATAGTTTCAGCTAGAGATAGATAGAGAGATACTGGACAGACAGACTGGCTTTTAATGGACCCAGAATATATGTTTTAAAAAACCGCTCTCTTAATCTCACTATCCCTAAAAGGGGACACTTCTTTTTTCGCTTATAAAGTTGGCAATAAATCAATATTATTTGATTTCTGATAAAGACGCGAAAGGTGTTTGGCGTAATGCTTTAATGACCAGGCAGACCGCACAGTGGCTGCGCTCACCTTCCACCCCCACAATCTCCCTGTCCGCAACATTCTCCTCAGCAACTTCCATCTCCTTCAACTTGACCTTCAACTGAAAGAAACTTTTCCCAAGCCACCCCTGATAGCCTTCAAAGGAGACACCAACCTGAGAGGCCACCTAGTGCGTGCGTCTGTCCGCAAGGTGAGACAACTGCCTTTGGGCACACACGTGTGGCGATAAAGGATGCAAGACATGCCCATTCATTGACCGCTGCACCACGATTACTGGCCCATCGGATCGGTTCAGGGTTCGAGCCAGCTTTGACTGCCAGTCAGAAGACTTGGTGTACGTCATCACCTGTAGGCCTACACTGTGCTCGAAGAAATACACTGGTGAGACGTACCGCAGTCTCAACGAGCGGTTCTCGGAGCACCTTCGCTCAATGTGGCTGGGCTACGAAGGTCCGGTGGGGTCACACTTCAACAGCCCCTACTACCACAACTCCACCCATGCAAGAGTGGCTGCTGTTGGGCAGAACCGAACCAGTGGGCTCTACCGCCTCTTCATGGAGTCGTCCATCATCGCCAGACTCGGCACCCTTGCCCCTGCTGGCCTCAACACCCGAGAGTGACAGCAGCTGGGCAGACTTTGCACTTCTTTTTGCACAATTTGCAAATGTGTTGAAGTTTTCAGTCCTGGAAAACATAGCTTCAAAAAATGTCACACTCTAGTTCACTTTTTTTGCAGTCCTGAACGCGACGCGCAAAACATGTCATTTAAATAAAAATAAAAACTGACTGATGAAGATCCATATATGACACTGAGAGAAAGAAGTGCGAAGAGTAACACTTCTGTGTGTACAATAGAAAAGATAATGAGTACACATCTTCTAGTGAGATTGCGTGCAGTTAAAACGGGTACCCAATTTCCTAACTGACGAACATAAGAAACGATGCAATGATTGTCCGACAGAAATGCTCGGAAAGGTTGGGCCATATTATGGACCAAAATAAATATGCTATGCCATCAGAGGAAACGAGACTTGGCAGAGGTTCTGTATCATTTTAAACAAAAGCGCCAATGAGAAGTAGAGTGGTCTGGACTGGGACAAACCAGTTGCTCCAGTCAAAATTCCATGTTTATAAGTGACGTTTTTGCATTTCTTTAATAACCCAAGGGCCTGTCATCATTAATATTATGCACACAAAAAACACCCAACTATTATGGCAACCCATTTTGCTCAAGTGCTTTTGTCAGAAGTTGCCAGATCAGTCTGCCAGCGGTGGCCAACCATTGATACAAGCAAGACTCTAACTTTCCATGAAAACGCTAGTGCCTACAAGGTCAAGGTCGCCGTGACCTTCGAAGAAGAGTAAGGTCATCAATGTTTGAACCACTTGGCTTAGAGGGCTTGGAGCTGTGCATACAAAGAGGAAATGTATTCTGCATATAGGAATGCAAACGTTTGGGATCCGTGAACTCTTTTGTTCTTGTTTTATGGACCCAAGGACAAACTTTGATGAACAACCCACGTATTGTCAGAATTAACCCTTTCACCGCCAAAGTCGCATTTTAGCACCACAGTGGGGTCTATTATTCAAAGACCCTATTGTCTTAGTTTTGGGGAAGTAAGGATAGACCTTATTTTAAATACGTCACAGAAGAATCCCCAGTACTGCAGATGGATTTTGTTCTATACCCAGGTAAATTTAGTGGGAAATTGTGGCTGAAATATGGCTGGCGGTGAAAGGGTTAATGTAGCCGAGCTGGTTTTATTGTTTCAAATAATTGCACTGACTACTTTCCAGGAAAGACAGGCATCCCAAGCCAGGCGTTTGATAAAGACCTCGGGGGAAATTTACCTCAGGAACAATTCACATGTAAGACTTTTTTTAAATTTAAATTTAGATTTTATGTTAACATAATGATTATATTAGACTGAAAGAAATAATAAGAAAAATGTGTGTGTGTGTGTGTGTGTGTGTGGGTGGGTGGGTGGGTGGGTGGGTGTGTGTGCGTGCATGCGTGTTTGTGTGTGTGTGTGTGTGTGTATGTGCGCGCGCACGTGCCCGCCTATAAATAAGAGTGTGTGTGTGTGTGTGTGTGTGTGTGTGTGTGTGTGTGTGTGTGTGTGTGTGTGTGTGCATGTGTATGAATGAATGAATGAATCTTTAATTTAATGTCTTTTCACATGAACAGTGATTTTAAACAACATGCAAAAATTGAACCAATTAAAAAATAAAAAAATGTTAAAAAAAATACAATTAAAATAAAAACAAGCGCGAAATCGCAATAGTTTGTGGCACGCGGTCTATTTTTACCACTCCAATCATGAGTCACCTCCCCTGGCTTTTCAATAATTTTAATCTGTAAACCAGAATGTTATCTCTGCACCATTTCGTAACTTTTTATATCTTTTGGAAAACATTTAAAACTATGTATCCTACTTATACTGATCAAAAGAAGCACCGCATACTCGTCGTGTCTGTTGTAGTGTCTGTATTACGTATGTTTATTATTTTGTACGCTTTTAAAATACATAATTTTAAAGAGCGGCCTCAATTTGAAGTGTAGCCTCGATTTGAAGTGCGACAATTTTGTCAAAATGTGCGACAATTTTGGACCAACAGACCGACAGACAGACAGACAGACCGACAAAGATGAGTTATAGGTTTGTGGCTTGAGCCACAAACAAAAATAATGATAATAATACAAAAAACAAAACAAAAAATTCGACACGCAAAGAAAAACATCTACAGTAAGCTTCCAATAGGCGTGGACAGCAGTAATTTAGCAATTAAAGCAAAGTCAATGTCTGTGTCACTTAAGACATCCTTGATATTATTATACTTATGAAAAAAGTCCATATTGAACATTCGGTATTCAGAGAGCAACATTGGGCATTCTAATAGTAAATGATGAATTGATAATCTCCGAGTGCAGTGACAATTAGTTTCTGTGTATTTAGTTTTCAATGAATTTAGACGTATCTTGTACACTGTATCTTGTATGTGTGTGTGTGTGTGTGTGTGTGTGTGTGTTTGTCTTTCAACGCATGCGCAGCGCGTGCGTGTGTGGGAGTGTGTGTGTGCATGTGTGCGCGCACCTGTGTATGTGCATGCATGCTGGTGTGCGCGTCCGTGTGTGTATACGATCACTCGCGTGTGTATGCCTATGTGCGTGCGCGCGCACCTGTGTATATATGTATGCATGCTGGTGTGCGCGCGTCCGTGTGTGCACATGCTCACTCGTGTTTGTCTGTGTTCTTGTGGGTATTTTTTTTATTTAGTAGGGGTGCCTGCCAGAACAGTCTATCTGTGTTCTTTATTCCATTTGAGATAGACTGTTCTGGTAGGCACCCCTTTAATTAAAAAAAAAGAAGTAATAAAATTTGTTTCTTTCTTTCTTTCTTTCTTTCTTTATCTCTTTCTTTCTTTCTT
>CM065696.1:13073375-13090875 GCA_017654935.2 Phymorhynchus buccinoides
GTTACAAATTCGGGACTTTCCTGGTGTTGCACTGCCTCTGGGCATTGCCTCCAGGATCGTTCCCACCATCTTTAAATCTACTAATGCCCCATATGTGTCTGTTCCAGACCGAAGGACTGACTGACTGACTGACGTTTTGACTTTACGTCCTCTCAACCAACTAAGGGTCATGTAGGACATTTTAATATATTATCGGGGATTTATGAATAAGATAGTTAACTTTGGAGATCTTATCATGGATTATTACAAGTCAGTGAGATTTTTTGAACTTAGTTACCAAGGACTCAAGAGGGGGATTTTGTTTACCAAGGGAGGGGCATCGCGTAACTTTGCTTCCTCCTTCACTTTTTGATTTTTTGTATTTTTTTGATTTTTTGTTTTTTTGGGTGTGTATTTTTTTATATTTTTTTAAATTATATTTTTGTGTGTGTTAGATATAGAACAATGATTAAGTAACTCACAGAGTTAAACAATAGGATTTCTTTTTTCCATTGAAATCAATGTATAAGGATAGACAAGACTTCGTTGGGCAACGAGTATTGATTATTTGGAAGAGTATAGTGATTTATTAAAAACGAAAACCAAAAGAGGTTTTTTGGAGATTTTGCGCAAAAAGAACCAGAAGGGTCCAATCTTCATCGTTATTATTGATCAGTGTATGGTAATTATAGGTTTTATTGGCTTTGGAGGTGATATTTATAACTTCATGAAGTTCTAACTGAACAAAAGGACAGTCTGAGAATAAGACCGAAGGACGTTAAGCAGAATTTCATTCATTCATTCACGTCAGGTTTGGGGATCAGTTTGCTGACGCTGATTGCAATCCAATGGAAATCCAATGGATGGCGACCAGCGCTGAAAATGTGGAAGAGAAGTTTCAGAGAAGACATGTTTTAGGCAGTAACATACAGAGTGCAATATGCGTGAAGCTAAGCGGATAAGTATGTCCAAGCCACCCCGAAATGACACGTGTTCACTTTACATTGAAAAGGGAAATACACGGGTTTGAACTTTCTTCATAATCCACAAATGATGACGACTTTGACGATGATGATGATGACGATGGTGATGATGATGACGACAAAAAAGAAGACCATGACGATGATAATGATGATGATGATGATAGTTGTGGTGATGACGACAACGACAAAGACGGTTGCGACGACGATGATGACGATGATGATGATGATGATGATGACAACGACAACAAAGATGATGACAATGTTGACGATGATTTCAGAGTGTGGAGATCAGAGCGAGATAATATTGTGTCTTTCAAAACTCCCACTCGTGCCCTGGCGTGGAACACCAAGACGAGCCTGTGGGAATTGTGTGAAGCGTGTCCTTACATGGAATATACCCTGGCTCTACCGACCATGGGATTCTTTCACAAGGTCAAAACTAACTAACTAACTAACTAACTAACTAACTAACTAACTAACTAACTAACTAACTAACTAACTAACTAACTAACTAACTAACTAACTAACCAACCAACCAACCAACCAACCAACCAACCGACTAACTAACTGACTGATTGACTAACTAACTAACCAACCAACTAACTAACTAACTAACTAACTAGCCACCAACCAACCAACTAACTACCTAACAAACTACCCAACTAACCAACCAACCAACTAACTAACCAACTAACTACCTAACTAACTACCTAACTAACTAACTAACTGACTAACTAACTAACTAACTAACTAACTAACTAACTAACCAACCAACCAACCAACCAACCAACCAACCAACCAACCAACTAACTAACTAACTAACTAACTAACTAACTAACTAACTAACTAACTAACTAACTAACTAACTAACTAACTAACCACCAACCAACCAACTAACTACCTAACAAACTACCCAACCAACCAACCAACCAACCAACTAACTAACTAATTACCTAACTAACTACCTAACGAACTACCCAACCAACCAACCAACTAACTACCCAACCAACCAACCAATCAACCAACTATCTAACTAACCAACTAACTACCTAACTAACTACCCAACCAACCAACCAAACAACTAACTAACTAACTAACTAATTAACCAACTAACTAACTAACTAACTGACTGACCTACCTACCTAACTAACCAAGTAACTAACTTACTGACTAGCTAACTATCCACCTAACTAAATAGCTAGCTAGCTACCTACCTACCTTTCTGACTAACCAACCAACCAACCAACCAACGAACTAACTAACAAAAAAACAAATTAACTAACTAACTAATGGAAAAAACAACTAAATACTAAATAAGTTAAGGTGTTGTTGCAAGCATTGTAATATTATAATAATCTCAATGTCTCACTGCTTAGCAGAATAAAGTTTTTGGGCTGTTTTAAATCAGTTGATAGCCCAGACTTTCCCTTTTAAGTTTGGACTTAGTGTGTTTGTTTGGGGTGGGGGGCGGGGGGGGGGGGGGGGGGGGAGTCTTTTCATCACACAGAGTATGCCTACTGTTGTGCGGTAGTTCAAAAGTTATCTCACATTTGTTATATCAACAGATCAATTTCATACATCGTGATGAACATAAATTGTTTACGGAAGCATAATACCAAGCATGGTTTTTTTTCTAGCGCCATGTATGTTTTGACGTTCGCGGTTGTCCGTCGCATCTCAACCGACAAGAGGGAAGTAAGCTGGGGGGTTTTCAAGTGCGCATGCGTTGCTTTAACGGAAAAATCATTGACATAATTAAGCTATAAACATAGGCAAATACATGGCAGGGTGCCTTTGCATTTGGTGGGAGTGTAGAGTGATGTACTGGGCGGATGTATTCGCCCATGGTGCTACAAGAGTTAACCAGAAATGAAACATTTGCGATTTAAGAGGGATACAAACGCGTCTCTCTGGGGAACACAACAGGACAAGAGGGTAGGGATTACTTTTGCAACATTATTCTCGGCATTGGCCACTGTGTAGAGTGGCCCAGTGGTAACGCGGTCGCTTCGTGTCAAGTAAACCCGAGTTCGAACCTGGGTACAGGGGATTTTTCCTCTCACTTTGCACTAGGTCTTACGGTCTGAACGTGGAGTCTTTCGGATGAGACGATAAACCGAGGTCCCGTGTGCCCATGCACTTAGCACACGTTAAACCCAGTCGCAACGAAAAAGTTGTCATTTGGTCAGATTGTACCCCCCTCCCCTTTCCTTCCTCATCAGTCGCACAAAATTCGCATGCAAAAACATTAAAACAATTGGGTGGCGCAACCCGAATTTCCAGGTGGGAGCAACCCGAATTTCACAGAGATGCCTCAGTGACAATAAAGTATCTAATACCTAAAAACTAGGCTTATTAACGTCCTTGAGTTAAGCCCTTGTTGATCAGTATCCAAAAGGGAATTCACTCTTGCAAAAGGCAGCCATTAAGTGGCCTCAAATAGGGTCATTGGCGAGAGTTACTCCCTTGTTTGGTCAGTACTCAACCATCTTCCCCCCATCCACCAAGGGCATTCGCGCTTGCAAATGTTGTTCTTTGCAGTGGCCAATAGATCCATTCATTTAGAGCCAGTAGGCCTACAGCATTTGAAAAGTGGTTAGCATGCATTGGAACAATACTTTTCTTGTACTGTATTTCCTGTCTCCTTTCCAATGCCGAGAACAACATAAGATCACATTCTGGGACTCTCTTCGGAGGCATATAAGTCCGTAAGGCGGGAGCCTGTGGCTTTGTCCAGGGATGCACTGGCCTCGCCTGTCCTTTTTGGGGGCTGTTGGATGCGTTCTGGTTTCTGAGTGGGTGTCTTTTGCCGGTGGGCTCTGCAGTCATGAAAAATGGACTGGTACACCCATGGGGACATTTCGCAAGGACTCCTTTGTGTCGTATCCGATGGTCACCAAGCCGCGAGTAGCTATGTGCCTTGTATACTTAATGGAATGTCCCGTGTGTGCCTGCTCCCCAGTAACACAACACGGACTTCCAAGGCTGGGGCAGGGCTGCTCTCGCGTTGATAGGACAGGCGTGGCTGGTGCATCTCTGGGTCCCATCAGCACCTTCGGGTGTTTCTATTTCATTCTGTTTGTGTCGTTACTAGACAACTTGTGTGGCCTTTTTTCTCTCTCCAGATGTACCTGTATCTGTATTCCTACGCCATGCCTCAAGCCATACGGGACCTAGTGACTGAAGAGAGGAACTGTGAAGACATCGCCATGGTATTTTTGGTCAGTCACGTGATCAGAAAACCCGGAATAAAGGTAACGTCCCTTGATGCTTCCTCTTTGGCAAAAGAAAGAGACCCGTTTAGTACCTTAGATCAGGAATAGGCCGACATAAACTGATGTTCATCCAATGTTTGCCTTATCCCGGGAAGACATTACCGTCTTCAGGAAGACCATCCATAAGGGTCTTTGACCAATTGGACGATAATCTCACCTTCTGGTAATGTTTGCCTCCGTGTCGATAGTCTAAGTATCTTGATTATTTAAAAACATTAGGACTATCCTGGTATTGCGGTACCCCCAGGATCGTCCCACTATATATGTATCGTTACAAATGTCCCGCGTGTACCTGTTTCAGGTTGGTGGACGTTAAACGGGCTTTCTTCAAATGTTTGCCTTGATTTGTGTTAGGAACAGGGCTAGGTTGTTGTTTAAAGCATCGTGATATCATGGGTGGTGCAGGCAAAGACTGTACAGAGGAAGATAAACATCCAGTCTCTTTTCCCTATATGAGTAGTGAGGATAGAAACACTGGTTATATCCCTTTGAAACGTGACACATTTTACACATCGATAGGCCAGTTGAATTCTCCGTTCAAGTTCCAGTCCGAGTTTTTGGATAGCCTCCACTGTGAATAGTGTACACGTCCGCACTAACGATAACTCTATCAGCCCGGTTCGCCGAGCTTTTAAGTAATCCATCTGACCCTTTTAGAATATCTTTGGTGCAAGGTTGCAATTTAACAAGCAAGCAGCTAATGGTCAAAGCGCACACTGCTATTTTACACTCTCTTCTTATGGCAACACACTGGTATGCAAGTAATATTCTTACTAGCGTAGGGCTGTGTTGCTATGGCGAAAGAGCGAGCAATAACAGCGTGTATTTTGACCAATGGCATGAGCGAGTATGTGAGTGTCTGTGTGACTATTTGTGCATGGGAAAAACAGACATACGTAGCTCAGGATGTTTTTGAGCAAAAGCCAATGACAGTCAACAAACCCCAAAGAACCAATTGTTTTTATTTAGGGCATAATTATGTCTATCTTTATGTATTCTACCAGTATCCACAGAAAGACAATTTTGAATGATTTTTTGTTTATTTGATTGGTGGTTTAAAAAAAAAAATCAAGTCAAGAGCCCTGGTTGAAATGAAATGCTTTCGCAATGGTCTGCTTGTCTTGATGCTGATACATGATGTATTTGGTATCTAATTAACTAGCATAATCTTGCCCCTACTTGTCGTACTTGTCATACTTGTCATAATTATCATAATTTGTACTCTTTTTTCCCTTCTTCTGTATCTATTTGGTTGATTGGTTGTTCATGAATATGTCTATGAATGTGTTTGTTCTCCTTTACTTAGTATTCCCACGTTGTTATGCTTTTGTTTCTTTTCCCTTTCTTTCACCATTTGCCCAGTGTACTAACTTCACTAGTTGCAGCCAATACTGTGTACTTCAAATGTTTTGAGCACCTAGTATAAGCTTTAAGCTTGTTGTGCTCTGTGATCCTTATTCTGATGCTGATTTGTCATGTGATTGTTTATGAATAAATTTGTTTAAACCAAGAGAAACAAATTGGCAAAATTCTGTCTTCTATGTCCGATTTCTGAAACAAATTGTCTATTTCGAATTTAAAAATTCACTTGGCTATAAAATCAAATATAGACAATATAACTCAGTTCTGCTTTCTATGTACTCACCAGGAGTCTTGGCTTCATCTTTTGAAAATTAAATATCAATTTATGCCAAAATTCGGTACATTTCTCGGTTCATTCCATTTTTCCGTTTTTGCCTTTCTTACGAAACATGAAGCTGTATTTTATGAACATTTTCAGCTAATTATCTTTGTTCAATAATTAATTGCAGTTATGATAAAGGCCATTATCTAATAGGATCCCCCCCCCCCCCCCCCCCTATGTAGTGCAGTACACCGCAGCATTTGTCACAGTCGTGGTTCATTACGTTTTCCCGTCTTATAGGGGGGGGGGGGTAGGGTTAGGGTTAGGGTTAGGGTTATTATTCCAAAAACATAATTAGCTGAAAATGTTCATAAAATACATCTTTATGTTTGGTAAGAAAGGCAAAAACGGAAAAATGGAATTAACCGAGAAATGTACCGAATGTTGGCATAAATTGATATTTAGTTTTCAAAAGATGGAGCCAAGACTCCTTTCTTCAAAATTCCATGATGTCTGGTTTTCCCAGGCACTATCACATTTGGTCAAGAGGACTACAAGTGCATGCATGCATACTCAAAGGTCTCTTTTCAACTTTATGATTGAAAAACCCCCAACAGAAAATCTTTTAACGTTTCTTCTTCTTCTGCCAATAATGTCCACCTGCCGTAACCGGCAATTAGTGACAATGTACGTTTCTCCGACAGTGAAAAGGTTAATGGATTCATCGGCTGAACATGTTAACCCTTTCACCGCCAAAGTCGCATTTTAGCATCACAGTGATTTAAAACCTATGTCACTAAAAGGCATACAAATGGAGTCTGTTATCCAAATACCCTATTGTCTTAGTTTTGGGAAGTAAGGATAGACCTTATTTTAGATATGTCACAGAAGAATCCCCAATACTGCAGATGGATGTTATTCTCTACCTAGGTAAATGTAATGGAAAATGTTGGCTGAAATGTGGCTGGCGGTGAAAGGGTTAATATACTGACTAATTAAGTGCATTGATTAATGTCTTGTTGATTAATCGATTGATGGCCGTGGCTTTCAGGTGATCAGCGACATACGAATCATCTGTCCTGGGTGCGACCAAGCCAACGCCATCTCTACGGATGCTCTCCATTTTCAGAAGAGAAGCAAGTGCGTCAATTTCTTCGCCAAAGTCTACGGTTACGCGCCCCTGCTGTTTCGCCCGCGTCCAAAATAAGCTGTCTCTGTCTGTCTGTCTGTCTGGTCTGTCTGTCTGTCTGTCTGTCTATCTATCTGTCCGTCTTGATATTTGAATTCTGTTTTCTTTTTTTTTTCTTTTTTTTTAAAGGAATCTTGGTTCTATTTTTGTGAAAGCAAAAATTCAGTTTATGCAAAAATTCCATAATGTTTAGTTTACCAATGCACTGTCACATTATTATTCCAAGGTACGCACTTTGCATATATTTGGCATATATTAAAGACGCCCCACTTCACATGTCACATTCCCTTTTATGCTAGGAAGATTTCTTAAGATTTCTTATCAGCTGTAAGAGGGAAAACCGTGATTTTGACACTGACGTGGTGGGTCTTTAAGATAAAGTTTTGGTTATTTATCTCTACTGATGTTGGTTTCAAAGACGATTAATTAGACAAAGAAGTCAGTCAAATTTTTTTATGTATTTTGGGGGGATGCATTACAATAGAGATAATTATGCACTAAACAGAAAATTAATTTGCTAATTTTAGGGTTGTTAATGTTGACAGATTGTTTTGCTTTTGCTTTTGTTAACACACATGCTGAACGTCTTACCAAAGATATTCTAAAAGGGTAAGATGGATTACTTAAAGAGCTCGGCGAACCGGGCTGATAGAGTTATCGTTAGTGGGGCCAGTACACTTTTCACAGTGGAGGCTATCCAAAAACTCAGACTGGAACTTGAACGGAGAATTCAACTGGCCTATCGATGTGTAAAATGTGTACTGTTTCAAAGGGACATAACCAGTGTTTCTGTCCTCACTACTCATATAGGGAAAAGAGACCGGATGCTTATCTTCCCCTATACAGTCTTTGGTCTTACGTAGGGTTTTCACAATCACGGTTTTTGTTTTGTTTCTGGTACATGCCAATCAGTGGGAGATTATTATTTTTATGCTGTTACACTGATAAAACAACATTTTTGCCCAAGTAAATTTGTGTTTCTCGTGGGAAAGAAGCGGGAAAGAAATTTTTCTGTGGTGGTACATTGATTGAATTTGTTTCTTTTTTTCTACCAATTTTGTTTCTGATGTGTAGTACTTAGAAGAGAGGGAGAATTATTTTTGACGTTATGCTGACAATGTTTCTTCCATGTTTTGTGTTTGTAAAGCGTGTTAATTAGAAAAGGGAAATATATATATTTTGATGACACTTTGATTAAACAATGTTTTCTTTCCTCAACTCTTTTTATTTGTGTTTATTAGAACTGGGAAAATCACTTTGTAAGGACACACTGATTAAACACGGCTTGTTTCAATCAGTTTTGGCTTGAAGCAGGAAATTATTTTTAATTTTGCGATGATCCACTAATTAAAAAGGTTTGTTCAATTCGTATGTATCCTGATGTTTTTTTATTTAGATGTTTGGATGGAGGGATGTTCATTTTTATGTTGATACATTGTTTAAATACATTTTATTTACTTTTAAAAACAATTCTTGCTTTATTTTTTATGTGTTATTTAGACGTGGACAGGTAATTATGTTTTTCAGAAATTACTGAATATTAAACAACTTTTTTTCTTTTTCTTTTTTTATATTTTAGTGTATCGAAATATATATGCGAGCTGTGTGTGTGTGTGTGTGTGTGTGTGTGTGTGTGTGTGTGTGTGTGTGTGTGTGTGTGTTTTCGGGATAAAACCATATTTAGCGTGGTTTTATCGCCGCCAAACTTTCACAGTATCCAGATGGATGATCCCGGGGTAACATAGGGTACATTACATTTTGCAACGCGCTCCGTAATCAGCGTAATTAGAAAGCGAGTCGACCAGGTCAGTGGTTCTACCCACTGCTTTTTACAACTATAAGGCAAAATTTTCAACAGACAGCAGCAAGATACAATAGCCTAATGGTTAAGTCGTCGCATACTCACACAAACGTTCCGGGTTCGAACTGGCGTTACGGGTTCGAACCTGGCTCCGTCAAAAATTTTTTCAACCCAACACGCAAATAATAATACAGTGGATTATTATTACAGTGGATTCTTAATACAGTTGACTATGCTTATTATCCGCGAAGCGGGTAGTAACCGGCTAGTATTCATTATAACTGAGAAAAATATTTTTGTGAGGATACATTAAGTAAATATTTTTTGTCAATGCTTTTTTGTTTCCGATGTGTGGTAATCAGGGGGGCATTTTTGCGATGGAACAATGACTAAACAACGTTTTTGTTACTTTGTAATTTTGTAGTCCCAGTTCCAAGTTTGCACCTGCATACTCCTGCAGTTTTCAGACCAATTTCTTTCTGTTGTAGTTTTTCGTGGGAGTTATCTCTAGAGGAAAAGAATAAAAAATAATATTTTGAAGAAAAACAGGAACAAAAAACAAACATGTTTGCTGAGTTGATTATTTTTTCGTGTGATAAGGTGGTATGAATGAGAGCTGATGACTGCAGTAGCATGCATAAAGTAACTGGAGGGCTTATGTTTGCCCATGGAGCAAACATGGGAGGATTCCTACACCTCCAAACGCACAGGCTCTTGATCCGACACAGCTCTTCAGCCATCTACTTTCAGTTGCTTCGCTTTCAGGTAGGTTTATACCAGAAGTCTTGCGAATGTATTGCGTGGTGTATTTGTGGAATATGGAATCATTCCAAGAAACCGTTGTTCCGTTATTACAAACAATGGTATTTGCTATTGTACTAAGATCATCACAATGCTACACGAACAGATGATGATGAAGAAATGAATAAAAATTAAACAAGAAATTGTAAAATAAAAACCTTTTTGGTTTAGTTTAGGGAACCTTTTAGGGCACATTTCAGCCAGACAATAGGCTAATCCCATAAACATTGCAAATAGTTAACCCATAAACCTGTGGAGTATCCATGAGCGCCTGGAAAAAAATGGCGGTCCGTTACAGCGAAGCACCAGCTAGCACCCAATTTGCATTTGCCGACTAAGGCCACAGAGTGTATTGATTACTTTAAAGACAATCTTGCAGCGTGTGACTTGTGTATTAATCCTTCCTGCAGTTTCTTTTGGACTTGATTGTGTCAAAAATAATTGATAAACGTTTCACGATGTTATGATTTTTTGTAGTCAGGAATACATTTTTTAGTTGTCTCAGGAAGAATTATGGCGTTTGTTGAACGATATTGTACATGATTACGGCGATTTTGATGGCTTTTTAGCGAGGTAACTTGTAGAAATTGATCAAATAGGGGTTGAATGTGATCTAGATAACAGACTTTGAAGCTCTCGAAGCCAAACTCGATGATCTGACACCAAAACTTATTGCGAAAGTGGGTGCCTTCAGCCAAATGGCTTCAGTATAAAAATCACAGAGAAACTGTTGTAGGCTGCACTATTTACAAAGCCCATCTTTGCAATGGACATTGTTTTGCACAGTTTTATTGCACATAACTATAGTAGACTGAATATTCAGTTCTCTGATTCCAAATTGGGAGCTTTGTTGTTTGATTTTTGACATTTATTTATTTTTGCTCTTTTTTTGGTGCACATTTTGCTGTCACATGTAACATTTAATTATTTTAAATAATCGGTACCATGAATTTGAAATTACTGTTTCTTTGTGACTTTTACATCAAGTATCAAGAACATAAAAGAAATAATTCAATGCATTTACAGACTAAAATTATGTCCTTTTAAATTTTTTAAAATTGTCTACTATAGTGATGAGCGCAAGTTATTTCCCTTGACCATGGGAATTCACAGCAAGGTTGGGCGTGTTAGGGGTAATTGGGTTAAATGAAATAGTGTCCTGCAAGTTTCCTGTAAATGTTAGTGAAATTGTGTGGGAAAACAAGAAACTCCAAAAGTATATCATTATATCATGGAGCAACATTGACAGATATTGTGAATCACTGCACTGAATCATCTCACATTTTGTATAGGCCGTAAATTTACTCTGTCTGAAACTGATATACAACGTCTGAAAGTAATAGGCCTTGCTTTGGAGTAACTATAACCGAAACACAGACACATGCGCGCACACACACACATATACTCACACATGCGCGCACGCACACGCACACACGCACACACACACACACACACACACACACACACACGCACACACACACACACACACACACACAAACACAGAGAGAGAGAGAGAGAGAGAGAGAGAGACAGAGAGAAAGAAAGAGAGAACTACGCTGACACAGACAGACACGCAGACACACACACACACACACACATGCACACACACATATGGGGAGGGGGACACATATGTTCCCTTCTGTCCTATCAGTCAGTGCAAAGCTTCCCCCCCCCCCCCCCCCATTGACCCTTGTTCTGACCTCCCCCTCCACCCCACCCCTTGTTCTCATGTTGCTGATGTACTCAATACTACCACTACTAATAATAATAGGCATACTTGAACAAAATACAGTATCAAGTGACTGGCAACCAAACGATCCAGCCATCAAGCATGGGTATTTGGGACAGAGTGCAAAAAAGTCAATACATACCGTCATTAAAAATGTCTAAGCCATCTTACAAACATAAACGCCTACAAAAATGTATTTATTCAATTATTTATTAATTAAGAAATTTTCTATTGAACATACTTTTAAGCTCTATGCGCTTCACAAAAAAACGAGGAGTGGTTACCGCTACACCTATCTGTATTAATTTAAAAAAATCGGGACTTTACTGGTTTCGTACTGCCTCCGGGCATTGCCTCCAGTATTGTTCCCACCATATTTGTATTTACAAATGTCCCATATGTGTCTGATTCAGACCAAGAGGACGTAAAACTCCATTTTCTCTCTAGAAAGTAAAACAAGCAAGCAACGAATAAAAGGCATATAACACACAAGCACACACGTGTGCGTGCAAGCGAATCACACGCTGAGCATACAGCCATTATATACATATCATTGAATAAAGAAAAGCAAAGATAAAATTGTACAGAGACTCCAAAATCACACATGCATTAGTCCCAAACATGCACAAGCATACGCACTCACACTCACTGACAGCACACATACTCACAGAATCATATTGTAATTAATGCAAACAAATATGCAAGCAGAAACAAATATTATATAAACAAAAGCATTTACAAATAAAAAAAGAACTAGAGTACTTGCGTAAACTGACCCAGTCGCGACACACGCTTGCACCCCTAACCCTAACCCTAATCTCAACCCAAACCCTTAACTGCTAACCCGATTTTGCCCAAATTCGAACTTGTCCAAGCTTTTGACCCCTAGTATCCACCTGTAAATTGTCATGTTGATATATCCAAGCGTTCTCGAGTTATCGCTGTCCCAGACAAACAGACAGACAGACAAACAAACCTTTGGTTTTGTTGTTGAAACACACTGATAACTCTATGTGAGGCCATTTTACACCGAAATATGCATTTTGAGCAAATTTGAACACGGATGGACGGACGGACAAAGTGAAAACAATACCAGTCTCGCTTCGCGACTGGTAATAAGAACAAGATTCGATCTGAACGAGTGGAATGTTCCCTCGCAATCAAGGAGGTGCACGAGCAGACGGACACATGCATGCCGCACTGACAGACGAACCAAGAACAATAGCCCCCGTAGTAGCTTCGCTTGGGAAGTGGAAATGAAAGATTATGCAAAAACATAGAATAATTATGGCATCCGATGTAAAGCTAATAGAAGACAACGATTGTACCAGTACATCTAAGCTGCACACTTTCAAATCTAAGTCTAACGAGAGGGATTGATATGTTTGCCTTTCAGAGCAAACATGGGAGGTCTCTCTCTCTCTCTCTCTCTCTCTCTCTCTCTCTCTCTCTCTCTCTCTCTCTCTCTCTCTCTCTCTCTCTCTCTCTCTCTCTCTCTCTCTCTCTCTCTCTCGCTCTCTCTCTCTCTCTCTCTAACTAAGAAACCAACTAACTAGTGGCCATAGTTTGAAAAGAATTAGCCGCACACCTCTATAACCTATAATATTATATTCGTGATCAACATCACTGGAGGAACGCAGTAGGAGACCCTCCAAAACCGGTAGCGATCGTTTGAAAACCACGAAGCAAAGCAAGCTGGGCAAGGCAAGGCAAGGCAAGGCAAGGCAAATGTTTTATTTCATACCCACTTGGGGCACAGAAATATAAAACAAAGTACACACATAGTTAAACAATCGAACATCAAAACAGAGTGATGTCTATATTATGAAAACGACAAGTAGATAACTAGGACAAATATACCTATACCATATTACAAAAAACAAAACATGTGACATTTTGTCCATACACATCATCGAAAAGAACTGTTTATAACTGGGCGAAGTTAGTTATGTACATCCATCCATAATGATGTTTCTTTGGATTCGGTCATGGCCTTTTAACATTTAAGGGAATGTACAGATGTTTCACACCAACACATAGTATTACCTGTGCGATTATCGTAATGGTCAAAACACTGGTGTTTTGTGTGTTTTGCATTACGTTTATTAATTAATAATACGTGATGGTGCTTGCGAAAAACCTGCATAAGTCGCTCAGAATGTTTTTGAGCAAAAGCCAAAAAGAGGCAACAACTCCCAAAATACCAAGTTTCTATTTAGGGCATATGCATGTGTATTTTTCATGTATTCTACCAGTATATCCACAACATGAAAGACAATTTTGAATGATTTCTTTGTTTGTTTGACTGTTGTTTTTTGAAAATCAAGTCAATTGAAAGAAAGAGGCAAAATTCTGTCTTCTTTGTCCGATTTGTGCAAATGATCTATCTCGAATGCCAAACTTCAAATAATAATAAAATGAAAACTAGACAAGATAACTCAATTTGGGTTTCTGTGCATTAACAAGTAATCTTTGTGCCATCATGAAAAATTAAAATCTCAATTTATGCCAAAGTTCCTTTATGTCTGTTTTGCCCATGCACTATCTCATATTATTAATATCATGTGAACTATTGCTATCATTATGCCTGCAAACTAGAATATGGGCGTTTGTGTTCTTCATTTTCTTGTATATTATTAATATTACTGATTATACTTTTGAGCAGATTCATACATTGCTTTTACTAACCATTTTACCAAAAGAAGCAGGGCCTGTATTCACGTTGAGATAGCATAAGACTTAGCATGATGCTAACTTAGAAGCTCTTCCAATGTCCTGTAGGATTTAATAGGACTTTTGGAAGAGCTTCTAAGTTAGCATCATGCTAAGTCTCATGCTATCTCAACGTGAATACAGTCCCTGGTTGATTTGTTACATGGTTTAATATCGTGAGGGAGAGGAGGAGGGGGTGGGGTTGTGGGGTCGAAAAACCACTAGAACTACATCAGCAAATCGATCAGTTGTATGTTGAATAGAAATGAACGGTTGAAGTAAAGTAGCAAGTGTATTCAACTGACATTTTGTCGATTGCTCTTGATATTTTTTGTTTTGCCTCTTACCAATAATCGATGTTCTGATTCAATGCACACATCTCGAAATGTGATGATAATGTAAGTGAAGTGTACAGGCATAATTATAGCAATCCATGTACCATCTGGACATTCTTCGTGTTCACGCGCCTCCTGCGTGTATCCATTGACCTTTAAAGACGAACTCGCACACTCACGCATGCGTGCGGGTGCGCGCGCACACCCCCCCACACACACACATACATACATAGATATGCATGCACACACACGCACGCATGTCAACCAGTGATAAAAGCCATTTTGATTGAATGAAGGTTGGGCTTAACGATTTTGAATTATTAAAAAAAACCTCACAAATCACTCCAGCCATGCACACAAACTAAACATACATAAACAAAAGGAGAAATGAAAGAAGATTACGGGTTTTTACTTCAGGTGTAGACATAGGGAAGTGGTAGATCAGACTTTTTTTTATATATAGAGTTTACATAAAAAACACACCTCTACACCGATTGGTTTACCCACAACACACAAATACAAAAGCAAAGTCAGAGGCAAAATTGAGGTCTAAAGCTGGAGACAGACTATGCGACTGCCTCATATGACTCGATCAGGTCGTGACGTTGACCAAATTTTGTTTCCCGCACAGAAGAGGTCACAAGCCATCTGACTCGATCAGACTCGATCAGTGAAATTTAGAACCCGCCCTATTTGGCCCTGTCACCTGACTGGGCCCGACTGAGTCAGATTGATCAAGCAGGTTGGTATGCAAATGAGGTGATATGTCACGACCTGATCGAGTCACATGAGGCAGTGACATAGTCTGTCGCCCGCTTAAGGGAGCGAAGCGAGTTTAGAAGTATTCAAGGTATGGCGTGCACATAGAATTACTTCCCTTGAAGCAAATGCATCAAATTGACACCTTTTAATTCCGGCCATATATGTGATTCGAACCATCAAGCAACCCCCACAACCATCAGTCGGTGTTTGGAGCAGATCCTGGAGATACATATGAGACGAACCATCAACCAGCCCCCACAACCATCATTCAGTGTTTGGAGCAGATCCTGGAGGTACATGTGAGACGAACCATCAACCAGCCCCCACAACCATCATTCAGTGTTTGGAGCAGATCCAGGAGGTATTGCGGTAATACCAGGTCTGCAATGTATTGTCTCTGTTGTCACTTTTTTCAGCTCCTATGTGTAAACCAGTAAGCTTAAGTTATACTACGTCTCTCTCTCTCTCTCTCTCTCTCTCTCTCTCTCTCTCTCTCTCTCTCTCTCTCTCTCTCTCTCTCTCTCTCTCTCTCTCTCTCTCTCTCTCTCTCTCTCTCTCTCTCTCTCTCTCTCTCTCTCTCTCTCTCTCTCTCTCTCTCTCTCTCTCTCTCTCTCTCTCTCTCTCTCTCTCTCTCTCTCTCTCTCTCTCTCTCTCTCTCTCTCTCTCTCTCTCTCTCTCTCTCTCTCTCTCTCTCTCTCTCTCTCTCTCTCTCTCTCTCTCTCTCTCCAGGACTGAATGTAAAAAAGAAACATGTATACTTATCTCATTTCCCTATATAAACTCTCTCTTTCTCTCTCTCTCTCTCTCTCTCTCTCTCTCTCTCTCTCTCTCTCTCTCTCTCTCTCTCTCTCTCTCTCTCTCTCTCTCTCTCTCTCTCTCTCTCTCTCTCTCTCTCTCTCTCTCTCTCTCTCTCTCTCTCTCTCTCTCTCTCTCTCTCTCTGCACAATTGATCATGTTATTCACGTTGCTAGCTGCTAAACAAAACAATTTGCTTAAAACAGAAAACTATACGTTGCCTTTGTAGATTTCGAAAAAGCTTTCGATTCAATCTCTAGGAAACTATTATGGCCAGTATTATATACGAATGGAATAAATGGTAAGCTGTACAAATGTATAAGGAGCATGTATATCAAAGTAAAAGCCAAGATTAGAAGTGGAGCAACATTAACAGATTTTGTAAATTGTACTAGTGGAGTAAAGCAAGGGGACGTGTGCAGTCCAGTTTTATTTTCATTATTTGTAAATGAATTAGCATTAGAGATCATTCGAAATGGAAAGCATGGAGCTTATTTTGATTTAATAGAGCTATTTGTATTACTTTTTGCAGATGATTTAGTTGTATTATCAATTACAGCAAGTGGTTTACAAAGACAATTAAATAGTTTGTACTCGGCAGCCATGAGCGTAGCATTAAGAGTAAATATGGACAAAACAAATATTATTGTGTTTCGTAAGGGTGGGTACCTAGCAGGGCATGAGCGAAAGTAGTGAAAGTCGTAAACGCATATAAGTATTTGTGTGTCTACTTTACAACCAGACTAAGTTTCACAACTGCATGCGAAGATCTTGTAAACAAGTCCAAGAGAGTGGTTTTGAGCATACTTCATGTTATGTACAAGCTTGATTGTAGTTCGTTTAAAGTATTTAAAAAGTTGTTTGATTCGCAAGTTCAGTCCATTTTACAATGTGGAGCTGAAATATGGGCCTTTGAACGAGGCGACATAATTGAAAAATTACACTTGTATGCTTTGAAAAAATCTCTTATGAATTGCTCGTACTCCTAATGATTTAGTTTATGGAGAGCTGGGGAGATATACCATTTATTTGAATTCTTACGTTAAATGTATTTCTTACTGGCTTAAACTGACAAGGATGGAAAACCAGAAATTACCTTTTAAAGCTTATAACATGTTATATGATCTTGATACTAAGGGTAAGAAAACTTGGGCTACAAATGTTGGGCTACACATGTTAGAAAGTGCTTGCATTCATATGGTTTTTCATTTGTTTGGATTAAACAGGGAGTCGAAAATAGTTCTGCTTTTATTAAATGTTTCAAACAGAGAATTATAGATTGTCGATGGCAAGACCATATATACAGTAGTGAGAGATGTGTTGAATATAGTGCCTTTAAAACAACGAATTGCATTGAACCATATGTTGAAATTGACATGAACAGATACACAAGAAGTGCCCTCACTAAGCTTAGATTAGGTGTTTCTGAAATAACTAGTCATAGATTTAGATACAATGAAACAAGTTCCAGTATTGTTGTGTGTCGTTTATGTCAGCATGCGGAAGAAGATGTAA
>CM065696.1:13095875-13158375 GCA_017654935.2 Phymorhynchus buccinoides
TAGAATCAAGTTCTTGGATCTTCTATCTGAATAATTTTAATTTGCAACACACTGGTTCTCCCACACAAATCCAAAGCAATACCTATGCAAAGAATACATTATATTAGATACCCAATTCATCTTGTTACAGTGAAGTAAATATAACATTTCATAACTTGTCTTTGGGTGTAAAGAAGGTATCGATTTGATTCGCAATATACTAAAGCACTTGAGGTTTTGATACTGATATTTAGTAAAAGTTTAATTGCAAGCAAATGAATTCTTTCAATAAAGGTGTGGTTTGCACTTAAGCCTCAAACGTCTGAGCCATACGTCAATATAGGTTGAATTTGGGTGTCTTGTTTACAATGTATATACAGCAGCTCAGCCTAGTTATCAAGCAGTCAGTATCTCACAATCACATTTTTGCTGATACGATTCACAAATTCACGATTCTGCACTACACTCTAATTTGTTTCTTAGTTTAGCTTCTGCCTTTAAACCTTGTCCAAAGAATGTAGCCTCGTGGATGAAATGCACTCAGGGCTGAGTGGAAAAGGCTAGCTTTGCTTATAAATCTCATTACCCTGAATAAACAAAATTCCGTTCATTCGTTGTTTCTCACAGAAAAATCACCAAACATTCAAATCCATAACAAAAACTATACCCATCTCTTCCAAAATTATTTCGATTGATTTAGGCTAAGCCTACTTAACATGAGGAAAACTGTGATACATACACGGGAGGCTGTGGGTGGATGCTTGTGGTGGGTGAGAAAGGAGGGAAAGGAAGAGTGACATTCACATGAGAGCAGGTATCATGTTATCTTGATGATTTTATTTCTGTGCCTATGCATTGTTGATTATATTTTGTCTCCTTGATTTTACCCCATGTCTTTTTTGCTTTTACATTGAATTTTTACAAAGCGCATTGAGAGCACTTTTTGCATGGATTTTAGTGTTCTATTTACTAAACATCTTCTTATTATTTTAATTAATATCCCATATTTAACATAGAAAACAACTGTACAACAACGTTAACTGTAATTGAAAGGGTAACTTGGTTTAGTAATATTTCTTCAAGTCAAAAACAAGGTCTTAGTGTTGCAACACTACTTTTTTTCTCTCCAGAAACTGTGTATGTGTGAACATTGAACATTGAACATTGGTTTATTGCCATGAAACCTAAAGAGGCTTATAAGGCACAGGTTAAGATTACAAACAACGCAAAATGCTATTCATGCTTTTTTGTTAAAACAAATACTTACATATTTTGCCCCAAATGGCTGTAGTTAATCTAACATCATCATTCCTGATGGAGACTGACCATTTGATTCTAAACTTTGTTTGTCTACATTTTCCATCAATTTGTAACGATCTTCTTCATACATAGCGCAGGTATTCAAAAGGTGTAACTCATCTTCTATTTCATTTTATTTTTGGCAAAGTCTGTTTTCTCTTTCAATATTCTCGTCTCTACCAATTTCAATGTCGGTGTGTGTGTATTGTTGTTGTTGTTGTTTCATTGGGTTGTTTTTATCTACAGCTGAAGAAGTTCCCACGAAATGGCAAGACCAAATGGTTTAAGCAAACGCTACGTGCATTTAGCAATGTTGATCATTATCACGTGCATCGTGGTCTTCCTTTTAAACTCATACGTATCGCAATCCTACTTCATGCGCAAGGCTAGTGCAGAAATCAATGTGTATTCGTTCATGATGCAACCCCAATCTGATGAGGAAATGGAGGCGGAAGTTTCAAAACCACCTCAACTACCAAAGGCTAGTGCAGAAACCAACGTGGATGTGTTCATGTTACAATCCCAGGCTAATGAGGAAATGGAGGTGGAAGCTTCTGAACAACCTCAAGACGAAGAGCTTCAAGTGCCTCTGGATTCCAGTCCTCCAGAGTCAGAGGTATGTGGAATGGACAGCTGTTTTGATTATTCCCTCTGTTCACTGAAATCTAGTTTTCCCGTGTACTTCTACACTGAGGAAGAGTTAGCACCTCTGTCCAAAATGTTTCGATTATCGCCTGTGAAGAACGACCTTAGTCAAAAAATGTACGGAACTCTAGATCCTTCTCAGGCGTGTGTTTTCGTTGTGGCTGTAGGGAAGGTAATTGGAAATAAGAAATCCCCGACTGAGCTAGAGATCAATCTTCGTTCCTTGCCCTACTGGAAAAACAAAGGCAGGAACCATCTGGTAATCAGTTTCACTAACGACGACTGTCAAGGTTTCTTCCAAAGACGGACAGGTCAAGCCCTGGTGGCTAGTCCAGTGTTCCTGTTTGGTTTCCGAGACGAGTTTGACATAGTGATTCCACTCAGGCCGGATCCTGTCAAAGGTGCCCTCTGGACACAACTTCCACAGTTATTCCCTATCCAGCGAAAATACCTGGTGTCCTTTTGGGGAGAATATGTCCAGACGCCAGCAGAGGAAAACGAACAGCTTCGTAAGATCAAAACCATTGTCATGTCTGATATGCAAATTCTCCAGAAAGCTCAAGGTGTGGATTTGGTGACTTCCTGTGGAAACTCCCAGTCGGCTGGGTCACCTGACTGGGCTCTGTGTGGAACGGCAGCAGAGAGAAGCTCCCAGCTCTCCAAGTCCACCTTCGCTCTGCTCCTGTCTCCGCTGGACAGGTCACTAGCATCGACAATCCTCTTCCAAACCAGACTGCAGGAAGCGCTGAAGAACGGAACTGTGCCGGTGATAGTTGGTCCTGCAGAGAACCGGTTACCATTCGGAGAGATGATCAGCTGGCGAGATGTCTCCATCTGCCTTCCCTTTCCTAGACTTCGCGATCTAATCCACATCCTTAGCGCTTTTAGTGAGAACGACATCTTTGAATTTCGTCGTCATGGACGAGATATCTTTGAAACGTATTTCAGTTCTTCAGAGCAGATACTGTTGGCAGCACTCACTGTTGTGAGAACTCGTCTGCAAATATCAGCTCCACCGGTCCCTGATCAACCAACATCAGTAATATTCAGTTACCCTGATGGTTCTGCCAATGACATTTTCAAAACTGATGGGAATACTGTCGCGTTGACTTTGCGGATTCCATCCCCGAGGTTCCAGAGGAACTTTACGCACAGCTTGGAGCAGAGAATGTGGAACCAGCCCGAGTACCCTTTCGTCCTGTTTCCCTCCACTCCGTTTGAACCAATGCTGCCAATGGAGTCTAAACTTTTAGGTGAGGCTATGGAATGGTTGAGAGAGAGAGAGAGAGAGAGAGAGAGAGAGAGAGAGAGAGAGAGAGAGAGAGAGAGAGGGGGGATTTGATTGGCTGCTGAGAAAGGAGGGCTTCGTTGGTTGTTTGTTACAGAAAGAGCGAGAATGAGAGAGGGAAGGAGAGATAGCATAGGCATGACATATCAGGGGGTGATCATTTAACTTAAAAAAGGCCTAGTTTTTGTTGTACAATTATGAAGCACGCAATTTAATTTTCAAAAAGCAGAACAGCATTGTAGTAATGTTTTCTTGTCTTTAGGTAGATAGCTAGAAGAAGACACAGAAATAATAGATTGTTCAGATTCTGTTTCACCATGGAGGCATCATGACAGTCTTATTGGATCGATTTTCACTGTATAAAGAAGAAGAAGAAGAAGAAGAAGAAGAAGAAGAAGAAGAAGAAGAAGAAGACGACGACGAAGAAGAAGAAGAAGAAGGAGAAGTAGAAGAAGAAGGAGAAGAAGAAGAAGGAGAAGAAGAAGAAGAAGAAGAAGGAGAAGAAGAAGAAGAAGAAGAAGAAGAAGAAGAAGAAGAAGAAGAAGAAGAAGAAGAAGAAGAAGAAGGAGGAGAAGAAGAAGAAGAAGAAGAAGAAGAAGAAGAAGAAGAAGAAGAAGAAGAAGAAGAAGAAGAAGAAGAAGAAGAAGAAGAAGAACGACGACGACGACGACGACGATCTAGCATGATTATTTCAAAATATCAAGATATCATATGATAATAGAGATGATACATGTTATTTTGTCCATTGAGTACGCTTCTGTGTGATTGCTCTGTTTGAGGAAAAACAGATAACTATTAATAGAGGTGTAGGAGGCCAGTTTACATAAACCTTAGTAAAAACAGTTTATTGGTTTCATATTCTTCGTAGTAGAAAGGGAAAACTCGCTTCCAAGCGGGAGAATAATCTGGCAGCTCCTGTGACTTTTCAGATCTATTCAGGTATACTTGAGTCGAAAGTCTGAAATGACTGAGTCATCGTTGACTACTGTTTGTTTGAATCGTTAGAATTCATGTATAACTGGGCTGGTTTCCAATAATTATTTATTATCATTCAATTTCACTTTTAATCTCCAGGAAAGACAAATATTCAAACTCAGACGTTTGATAAAGATCTTGGGGGAAATCTACCGCAGGAGCAATTCACAGGTATGTATTGCTTTTTTGTGTTTTTTTAAATTTGATTCTCATTGATTTTATTTCTAGTCTGTTCATACAGAAAGGAGAAACGTGTGTGTGTGTGTGTGTGTGTGTGTGTGTGTGTGTGTGTGTGTGTGTGTGTGTGTGTGTGTGTGTGTGTGTGTGTGTGTGTGTGTGTGCGTGCGCGTGCGTGTGTGTGTGTGTGTGTGTGTATGTGTGTGCGTGCGTGCGTGCGTGTACGTGTGTGTGCGTGCGTGTACGTGTGTGTGTGCGCGCGCGTGTATGTATGCGTGTGCGCGCGCGCATTCGCACGTATATTACATTCACATATTTGTGTACGTTTAAGTTGTTTTTTTCTTGTTGTTTGTTTCTTTCTTTTTTCAGTACTGCTCAACTCCCAAGACCGACCCTACACGGTACTAGACGCTGTCAGCCGACTGAAGGGCCTGCCCTATCTGAACAAGGTGGTGGTCATCTGGGTGGGCCTCACTCCCCCGAATCCCGTGCTCGTTTGGCCAGTCATCCACGTTCCCGTGGTGGTAAGCGGGCAATTCTGATCTCCATCTTACTAATATGAGCGCAAATTGCAAAGGTGTTACGTACTTACGTGACACAGTTTTATAACCCCAAAAAGGACAAGTTAAACTAGGGGTTTAAGCTAAAAGAGATTTTTTTAATTTTAAGTGGGCATGCGCATACACAGGAGGCTCTAAGAATAAACGAGCGCATAGCATAGTGTTTACTGGGGCTGTGTAAACACCCGTGGAGTGGATGGTATAGCTACTGCCGATGGTGTGAAAAAAATCTCAAGATATCGCTTGACTTACTTGACTTATTCCCTTTGGTTTGTCGAGGAACATATATAGGGCCTCGGCAACAGTTCTCCAGGGGACATGGTTTGGGGCAGCTTTCTTCGGTTCTCCCCAGGACAGGCCGCACTTCTTCATTCATTTTGTCTTCCTGACAGGATCACCTCCATGTTGTATTTGGTCGCCCGACCCGTCGCTTACCTTGAGTGCGGCTTCCTAAGACGGTGGCCGATCCATCTCCATTTGCGCCTTGCAATCTGTTGGTTGATGGGGTCTTGACCTGCTCGCTGCCACAAGTTCCTGTTGCTGAATCTCTCTGTCCCGGCATCCGATGTTGAGGATGTAACGCAGGCAGCTGTTGATGAACGTCTGCAGCTTGTTGGTTGGCGGTCGTGGTGGAGACTCTCCAGGTGTTTGACCCGTAGAGGAGAACGAACTTGACGTTGCTGTTGAAGATGCAGGTCTGCAGCTTGTTGGTTGGTTGTGGTGGAGACTCTCCAGGTGTCTGACCCGTAGAGGAGAACAGACTTGACGTTGCTGTTGAAGATGAAGGTCTGCAGCTTGTTGGCTGGTTGTGGTGGAGACTCCAGGTTTCTGACCCGTAGAGGAGCACAGACTTGACGTTGCTGTTGAAGATGAAGGTCTGCAGCTTGTTGGTTGGTCGAGGTGGAGACTCTCCAGGTGTCTGACCCGTAGAGGAGAACGGACTTGACGTTGCTGTTGAAGATGAAGGTCTGCAGCTTGTTGGCTGGTTGTGGTGGAGACTCCAGGTTTCTGACCCGTAGAGGAGAACAGACTTGACGTTGCTGTTGAAGATGCGGAGCTTGTTGCGCGTGGACAGGGCTGTGGATCTCCCCACCGGTTTCAAGGTGATGAAGGCATTATCTTGCCTGCCTGATCCTGGTCTTGATGTCTTCATCTGTGTCCCCCGTTGTTGAGACGACGCTGGCCCCCAAAAGGTGAAGGAATTCGGTATTTAGAGAGCAGCATTGGGCATTCTAATGGTAAATGATGAATTGATCATCTCTGAGTGCAGAGACAATTAGTTTCTATGTATTTAGTTTGCCATTAATTGAGACGTAGCCTATCTTGTGCACTAAGCTAACTATGGATCTATTAGGTCTAAAGTCAGATGGATTGATACAAATGGATTGTGTGTGTGTGTGTGTGTGTGTGTGTGTGTGTGTGTGTGTGTGTGTGTGTGTGCGTGTGTGTGTGTGCGTGCGTGCGTGCGCGCGCGTGTGTGTGCGTGTGCGTGTGTGCGTGTGTGTGCGTGTGCGTGTGTGTGTGTGTGTGCGTGCGTGTGTGTCGTGTGCGTGTGTGTGTGTGCGTGTGTGTGTGTGTGTATGCGCACGTGTGTGTGTGTGTGTGCGTGTGTGTGTCTGTGTGCGTGTGCTTGTGTGTGTGTGTGTGTGTGTGTGTGTGCGTGCGTGTGTGTGCGTGTGTGTGTGTGTGTGTGTGTGTCGCGTGCGTGTCTCTGTGTGTGTGTGTGTGCTTGCATGTGTGTGTGTGCGCGCACGTGTGTGTATGCGTGCGTGCGTGCGGGTGTCTGTCTGTCTCTCTCTCTGTCTGTCTTGGTGTGTCTAGATTGTACGAGTGGACGGAACCAGTCGGAACACGCGCTTTCTACCTTTCGATGTGATCGAAACCGACTGCGTGTTGAATATGGACGACATGCTGATGGTTAGCCCCAACTACATTGTCGATGCCTTCAAGTGAGTCACTAGTCCCCAGCTCCCGTTGGTGCGGATGGGTTTTGCGAGCATTTCTGTTTGTTCTTTTGTTTGTATTATATTGAAGTTTTCTTTTTATTTGCTGATTTTATGTGATTGGTTGTTGCTTGTTTTGTTGTTGTTGTTGTGCATATTTGCATATTTTATTTCTCCCCCACCCCCCTGCTGTTTGTCTTGCTTTTTGCTATATTCTTTCGTATTTTCCCCTTCATGTTTTATTCTGCCTGCAAAATGTCTTGTGAATTATTACTGCAAGCTATTCTTGGTTGATGACGATAACGATGATGACGACGACGATGCTGCTGATAATGATAATGATGAGGGTGAAGATGATGATGATGCTGATGCTGTTGATGATGATGATGATGATGATGCTGCTAAATGATGATGATGATGATGATGATGGCTGACTATGCTGATGGTAATGCTGATGCTGACTATGATGATGATGAAGACGATTATGACGACGCCGTTGACGATGATGATGATGATGATAACGACGATGATGATGACGACTATGACAATTACGATACTGATCATGACGACAACGACGACGACGACGGTAATGATGATGATGATGATGATGATGGTGATGATGAGGAGGAGGAGGAGGTGGAGGAAGAGGATAACGACGATGATGATGATGACGACGACAATTTGATGATAGTGATGATAATGACGACGATGGTGATGATGATGATGAGGAGGAGGAGGTGGAGGAAGAGGATAGCGATGATGATGATGTTGATGATGATGATGATGATGATGATGATGATGACATTGATGATGACGATGATGATGATAATGACGACGACAATGACGACAACGACAATGACGATGATGATGGTGAATCGAGGAGGATGAGGAGGGGCTGAGGGGTGATCATGATGGCGATCATAATGATAACGACGATGACGATGATCACAATGATCATGATGATGATAATAACGATGACGATGATGACTTCTTAAGGTTGTGGAGGGCTGATCGGGACAACATCGTGGGATTTGAACCTCTTGATGGATGGGAACACACGCACCCTGAGTATGCCACCGACCTCCCCACCAACGCCATGTTCCACAAGGTAAGCCTGTACATGGTAACATTTGAAAGTCTCAATTGATAACATGTCATAGTATAATATGGGAATACACGCACCCGGAGTATGCCAACGACCTCCCCACCAACGCCATGTTCCACAAGGTAAGCCTGTACATGGTAACATTTGAAAGTCTCAATTGATAACATGTCATAGTATAATATGGGAATACACGCACCCGGAGTATGCCACCGACCTCCCCACCAACGCCATGTTCCACAAGGTAAGCCTGTACATGGTAACATTTGAATGTCTCAATTGATAACATGTCATAGTATAATATGGGAATACACGCACCCGGAGTATGCCACCGACCTCCCCACCAACGCCATGTTCCACAAGGTAAGCCTGTACATGGTAACATTTGAAAGTCTCAATTGATAAGATGTCATAGTATAATATGGGAATACACGCACCCGGAGTATGCCAACGACCTCCCCACCAACGCCATGTTCCACAAGGTAAACCTGTACATGGTAACATTTGAATGTCTCAATTGATAACATGTCATAGTATAATATGGGAATACACGCACCCGGAGTATGCCAGCGACCTCCCCACGAACGCCATGTTCCACAAGGTAAGCCTGTACATGGTAACATTTGAATGTCTCAATTGATAAGATGTCATAGTATAATATGGGAATACACGCACCCGGAGTATGCCAGCGACCTCCCCACGAACGCCATGTTCCACAAGGTAAGCCTGTACATGGTAACATTTGAATGTCTCAATTGATAAGATGTCATAGTATAATATGGGAATACACGCACCCGGAGTATGCCAACGACCTCCCCACCAACGCCATGTTCCACAAGGTAAGCCTGTACATGGTAACATTTGAATGTCTCAATTGATAACATGTCATAGTATAATATGGGAATACACGCACCCGGAGTATGCCACCGACCTCCCCACCAACGCCATGTTCCACAAGGTAAGCCTGTACATGGTAACATTTGAAAGTCTCAATTGATAACATGTCATAGTATAATATGGGAATACACGCACCCGGAGTATGCCAGCGACCTCCCCACCAACGCCATGTTCCACAAGGTAAGCCTGTACATGGTAACATTTGAATGTCTCAATTGATAACATGTATAGTATAATATGGGAATACACGCACCCGGAGTATGCCAACGACCTCCCCACCAACGCCATGTTCCACAAGGTAAGCCTGTACATGGTAACATTTGAAAGTCTCAATTGATAACATGTCATTATAGTATAATATAGGAATACACGCACCCGGAGTATGCCAGCGACCTCCCCACGAACGCCATGTTCCACAAGGTAAGCCTGTACATGGTAACATTTGAAAGTCTCAATTGATAAGATGTCATAGTATAATATGGGAATACACGCACCCGGAGTATGCCAGCGACCTCCCCACCAACGCCATGTTCCACAAGGTAAGCCTGTACATGGTAACATTTGAAAGTCTCAATTGATAACATGTCATAATAATAGTACAATAGTGCTGTTTATCAGTGTGCAGTGCATCAATTAGGATTCTATCCGTTAGGTAGAATACTATTGCATTTGTAAGAGTTTTCTTCTTCTTCTTAGGTTAGGTTAGGTTAGGTTAGGTTACTAGGGACTAAAAACATAGCCGTTAGGCTTTCAAGCGTCCCATCCTTAATAATATCATTTATAATGTACAAGGTTTATCGTGCACTCAGGTTTTAGATAATCATTCATCATATTCGTATGTCAAATTTTTATAATATTCCCAGTCATCTAATAGATTTTTGAAAATGTTAGTATTAGGTGCTTGTTTAATATTAGTTGGTAACTTGTTCCACAAAGGTGCAGTTCTGTTAGTAAAACAGTATTTTTCTAAGATTAGTCTTGCTATATTCAATAAATATTTTGTCAACACTGTTTCTTGTTTTGTCAACATTTGATAATTTTAAAAAATCTTGTATGTTTAGGTCATCAATATTGTTAAATATGTTGAAGCATTGAATTAAATCACCCCTGATTCTTCTAGCCTTTAAAGAAGGTAATTTAAGGAGCTCTAGTCTTTCCCTGTAGGAATAATTTTGGAATCCTCTTATTAATTTTGTAGCCCTTCTTTGCACTCTCTCTATCATCACTTCTTCTTTTTCTTCTTCTTCTTCTTTTCCTTCCCCCTTTTTCGTCCGATCTGGCTGACATTTTTAGGAACATTGCGGGGCCTAAAGGAATGACCAAACACATGTTGCAATATTAAACGATTTTGCCGAGTTTTTGGCAACATATGGCCGAAAAATGGCAAAATCAGCCAAATTTAAATCTTGAATATATTATAAACGGATCAACGGAATGCCTTTATTTTTTCAGTAACATACTTAAAAGTAAATTTCCAACACTTCCTGTATGAAAGCAAACCGGAAGTGCTGTGGTTAGGAACCTGCAGGTATATTTGTGTTCACGGAATAGCCAATGACGGAAGTGACGTCACAAAACTAGCTGTTGGGTATTGTAGCCCTTTCTCTGGCCCAGTGACGAAAGAAGTTTGGTGATGATATGTTAGATAGTTTGGAAGTTATTCAAATTTGGTTGTGTCACTTTCACTTCTTTCAATTTATTGAATTTTGATTTTTCACCCGATGTCGGTGAAATTTGCAGGAAAATAGAAGGACACTATATAAAATCAGAGCATTTAGAGACAGTTTTCATGTATTTTAACATTAAAACTAGGGTGTTTTTTTTTCTTGTTCCACAGTAATTGTTCTTTAATAAAGTATTGCACATTCAGGATTTCCTGAGAAATAACAAAGCCAAAGTCAGGATTCCTGCCTTTCCTGCCATGTGGTGTCATCCATGAATATGTAGCCAACCGTAAGAGGGGATTTACTTCTAGAGTGGAACCTCCCTATCAATGCCTTGAAAAATCTCGCAGGCAGCTGTTGATGAACGTCTGCAGCTTGTTGGTTGGCGGTCGTGGTGGAGACTCTCCAGGTGTCTGACCCGTAGAGGAGAACGGACTTGACGTTGTTTGTTGGTTGGTTGGTCGTGGTGGAGACTCTCCAGGTTTCTGACCCGTAGAGGAGAACAGACTTGACGTTGCTGTTGCTGTTGAAGATACGGAGCTTGTTGCGCGTGGACAGGGCTGTGGACCTCCCCACCGGTTTCAAGGTGATGAAGGCATTATCTTGCCTGCCTGATCCTGGTCTTGATGTCTTCATCTGTGTCCCCCGTTGTTGAGACGACGCTGGCCCCCAAAAGGTTGAAGGAATTCGGTATTTAGAGAGCAACATTGGGCATTCTAATAGTAAATGATGAATTGATAATCTCTGAGTGCAGAGACAATTAGTTTCTATGTATTTAGTTTGCCATTAATTGAGACGTAGCCTATCTTGTGCACTAAGCTAACTATGGATCTATTAGGTCTAAAATCAGATGGATTGATGCAAATGGATTGTGTGTGTGTGTGTGCGTGCGTGTGTGTGTGCGTGCGTGCGTGTGTGTCGTGTGCGTGTGTGTGTGTGCGTCGTGTGTGTGTGTGTGCGTGTGTGTGCGCGCGTGTGTGTGTGTGTGTCTGTGTGCGCGTGCGCGTGTGTGTCTGTGTGCGTGTTCTTGCATGTGTGTGTGTGCGTGTGCGCACGTGTGTGTGTGTGTGTGTGTGTGTGTGTCGCGTGTGTGTCTGTGTGTGTGTGCTTGCATGTGTGTGTGTGTGTGCGTGTGTGTGTGTATGTGTGTGTGTGTGTGTGCGCGCACGTGTGTGTGTATGCGTGCACGTGTGTGTGTATGCGCGCACGTGTGTGTATGCGTGCGTGCGTGCGGGTGTCTGTCTGTCTCTCTCTCTGTCTGTCTTGGTGTGTCTAGATTGTACGAGTGGACGGAACCAGTCTGAACACGCGCTTTCTACCTTTCGATGTGATCGAAACCGACTGCGTGTTGAATATGGACGACATGCTGATGGTTAGCCCCAACTACATTGTTGATGCCTTCAAGTGAGTCACTAGTCCCCAGCTCCCTTTGGTGCGGATGGGTTTTGCGAGCATTTCTGTTTGTTCTTTTGTTTGTATTATATTGAAGTTTTCTTTTTATTCGCTGATTTTATGTGATTGGTTGTTGCTTGTTTTGTTGTTGTTGTGCATATTTGCATATTTTATTTCTCCCCCACCCCCCTGCTGTTTGTCTTGCTTTTTGCTATATTCTTTCGTATTTTCCCCTTCATGTTTTATTCTGCCTGGAAAATGTCTTGTGAATTACTACTGCAAGCTATTCTTGGTTGATGACGATAACGATGATGACGACGACCATGATGCTGATAATGATAATGATGAGGGTGATGATGATGATGATGATGATGCTGTTGATGATGATGATGATGATGACTAAATGATGATGCTAATGCTGATGATGATGATGATGATGACAACGATGATGCTGAAGACGATGATGGTAATGCCGATGCTGACTATGATGATGATGATGAAGACGATTATGACGACGCCGTTGACAATGATGATGATGATGATAACGACGATGATGATGACGACTATGACAATTACGATGATGATCATGATGACATGATGACGAAGAGGAGGAGGTGGAGGAAGAGGATGACGATGATGATGACGACGATGATGATGATGATGATGATGATGATGATGATGATGATGATGATGAGGATGAGAGGAGGAGGTGGAGGAATGAGCGATGATGATGATGACGATGATGATGATGACGATGATGACATTGTGATGATATGATGATAATGACGACGATGGTGATGATGATGAGGAGGAGGAGGTGGAGGAAGAGGATAGGCGATGATGATGATGATGATTGATGATGACGATGATGACGATGATGACATGATGATGACGATGACGATGATGATGATAATGACGACGACAATGACGTGGGACAACGACAATGACGATGATGATGGTGAATCGAGGAGGATGAGGAGGGGCTGAGGGGTGATCATGATGGCGATCATAATGATAACATGACGATGACGATGATCACAATGATCATGATGATGATAATAACGATGACGATGATGACTTCTTAAGGTTGTGGAGGGCTGATCGGGACAACATCGTGGGATTTGAACCTCTTGATGGATGGGAACACACGCACCCTGAGTATGCCACCGACCTCCCCACCAACGCCATGTTCCACAAGGTAAGCCTGTACATGGTAACATTTGAAAGTCTCAATTGATAACATGTCATAGTATAATATGGGAATACACGCACCCGGAGTATGCCACCGACCTCCCCACCAACGCCATGTTCCACAAGGTAAGACTGTACATGGTAACATTTGAAAGTCTCAATTGATAACATGTCATAGTATAATATGGGAATACACGCACCCGGAGTATGCCACCGACCTCCCCACCAACGCCATGTTCCACAAGGTAAGCCTGTACATGGTAACATTTGAATGTCTCAATTGATAACATGTCATAGTATAATATGGGAATACACGCACCCGGAGTATGCCACCGACCTCCCCACCAACGCTATGTTCCACAAGGTAAGCCTGTACATGGTAACATTTGAAAGTCTCAATTGATAACATGTCATAGTATAATATGGGAATACACGCACCCGGAGTATGCCACCGACCTCCCCACCAACGCCATGTTCCACAAGGTAAACCTGTACATGGTAACATTTGAAAGTCTCAATTGATAACATGTCATTATAGTATAATATAGGAATACACGCACCCGGAGTATGCCACCGACCTCCCCACCAACGCCATGTTCCACAAGGTAAGCCTGTACATGGTAACATTTGAAAGTCTCAATTGATAACATGTCATAGTATAATATAGGAATACACGCACCCGGAGTATGCCAAGCGACCTCCCCACGAACGCCATGTTCCACAAGGTAAGCCTGTACATGGTAACATTTGAATGTCTCAATTGATAAGATGTCATAGTATAATATGGGAATACACGCACCCGGAGTATGCCAACGACCTCCCCACCAACGCCATGTTCCACAAGGTAAACCTGTACATGGTAACATTTGAATGTCTCAATTGATAACATGTCATAGTATAATATGGGAATACACGCACCCGGAGTATGCCAGCGACCTCCCCACGAACGCCATGTTCCACAAGGTAAACCTGTACATGGTAACATTTGAAAGTCTCAATTGATAACATGTCATAGTATAATATGGGAATACACGCACCCGGAGTATGCCAGCGACCTCCCCACGAACGCCATGTTCCACAAGGTAAACCTGTACATGGTAACATTTGAATGTCTCAATTGATAACATGTCATAGTATAATATGGGAATACACGCACCCGGAGTATGCCAGCGACCTCCCCACCAACGCCATGTTCCACAAGGTAAGCCTGTACATGGTAACATTTGAAATGTCTCAACGGATCATAACATGTCATAGTATAATATGGGAATACACGCACCCGGAGTATGCGGGTAAGAAGACCTCCCCACCAACGCCATGTTCCACAAGGTAAGCCTGTACATGGTAACATTTGAAAGTCTCAATTGATAAGATGTCATAGTATAATATGGGAATACACGCACCCGGAGTATGCCAGCGACCTCCCCACCAACGCCATGTTCCACAAGGTAAGCCTGTACATGGTAACATTTGAAAGTCTCAATTGATAACATGTCATAATAATAGTACAATAATGCTGTTTATCAGTGTGCAGTGCATCAATTAGGATTCTATCCGTTAGGTAGAATACTATTGCATTTGTAAGAGTTTTCTTCTTCGTTCTTAGGTTAGGTTAGGTTAGGTTAGGTTACTAGGGACTGCAAAAACATAGCCGTTAGGCTTTCAAGCGTCCCATCCTTAATAATATCATTTATAATGTACAAGGTTTATCGTGCACTCAGGTTTTTAGATAATCACACATCATCATACATATTCGTATGTCAAATTTTTATAATATTCCCAGTCATCTAATAGATTTTTGAAAATGTTAGTATTAGGTGCTTGTTTAATATTAGTTGGTAACTTGTTCCACAAAGGTGCAGTTCTGTTAGTAAAACAGTATTTTCTAAGATTAGTCTTGCTATATTCAATAAATATTTTGTCAACACTGTTTCTAGTTTTGTCAACATTTGATAAATTTAAAGAAATCTTGTATGTTTAGGTCATCAATATTGTTAAATATTTTGAAGCATTGAATTAAATCACCCCTGATTCTTCTAGCCTTTAAAGAAGGTAATTTAAGGAGCTCTAGTCTTTCCCTGTAGGAATAATTTTGGAATCCTCTTATTAATTTTGTAGCCTTCTTTGCACTCTCTCTATCATCACTTCTTCTGTTTCTTCTTCTTCTTCTTATTCTTCCCCCTTTTTCGTCCGATCTGGCTGACATTTTAGGAACATTGCGGGGCCTAAAGGAATGACCAAACACATGTTGCAATATTAAACGATTTTGCCGAGTTTTTGGCAACATATGGCCGAAAAATGGCAAAATCAGCCAAATTTAAATAACTTGGAATATATTATAAACGGATCAACGGAATGCCTTTATTTTTTCAGTAACATACTTAAAAGTAAATTTCCAACACTTCCTGTATGAAAGCAAACCGGAAGTGCTGTGGTTAGGAACCTGCAGGTATATTTGTGTTCACGGAATAGCCAATGACGGAAGTGACGTCACAAAACTAGCTGTTGGGTATTGTAGCCCTTTCTCTGGCCCAGTGACGAAAGAAGTTTGGTGATGATATGTTAGATAGTTTGGAAGTTATTCAAATAACTTGGTTGTGTCACTTTCACTTCTTTCAATTTATTGAATTTTGATTTTTCACCCGATGTCGGTGAAATTTGCAGGAAAATAGAAGGACACTATATAAAATCAGAGCATTTAGAGACAGTTTTCATGTATTTTAACATTAAAACTAGGGTGTTTTTTTTTCTTGTTCCACAGTAATTGTTCTTTAATAAAGTATTGCACATTCAGGATTTCCTGAGAAATAACAAAGCCAAAGTCAGGATTCCTGCCTTTCCTGCCATGTGGTGTCATCCATGAATATGTAGCCAACCGTAAGAGGGGATTTACTTCTAGAGTGGAACCTCCCTATCAATGCCTTGAAAAATCTACCAAAAAGGGGGTGTTAATAGGGTGAGGTCTTAACCCTTTCACCGCCAGCCATGTTTCAGCCAAAAAAGACCATTAAACGTAACTGGGAGGAGACAAAATTTGATCTGGAACATTGTGAATTGCCTCTGTGACATGTATAACATTAGGCCTATCATTAAAAACCTCCCAAAACTAAGAAAATAGGGTCTTTGGATAACAGGCCCTGAATTGATGCCTTTAATAACATGGGTGTTAAACCATTGTGGTGCACAAATGCGACATTGGCGGCGAAAGGGTTAATAAAGAGGTGAACACTCAGTAGTCCGGATAATGTTCTTATTGATGAAAACAACGATGATGATAGTAATGATAGAGTTGATAGTGTGTTGATTAATAATCAATGGTTGACATTACGTGCATAATTGTTTTATGTTGCACATACACACACACGTGCGTGCGTGCGCGCACACACACACATACACACACACACACGCACGCACGAAACACACACGCGCGCACGCACACATACACGCACACACACACACATGCACGCGCGCGCACACACACACACACACACACACACACACACACACACACACACACACACACACACACACACACACACACACACACACACACACACACACACACACACACACACACGGAGTATGAATGGTCAGTACACCAAACTCTAAGCCATACAGAAACCCAGACACTTATGTATCAGACTAAAACACTAAACTATACCGAAGAAAAATGTCCATCTTAGCTCATGTCACACACACCACACACACACACACACACACACACACACACACACACACACACACACACACCACACACACACACACACACACACACACACACACTCCACACGGAGTATGAATGGTCAGTACACCAAACTCTAAGTCATACAGAAACCCAGACACTTATGTATCAGACTAAAACACTAAACTACACCGAAGAAAAATGTCCATCTTAGCTCATCACACACACACACACACACACACACACACACACACATACACACACACACACACACACACACACACACACACACACACACACACACACACCCACACACACACACTCTGTATGAATGGTCAGTACACCAAACTCTAAGTCATACAGAAACCCAGACACTTATGTATCAGACTAAAACACTAAACTACACCGAAGAAAAATGTCCCATCTTAGCTCATCACACACACTCACACACACACACACACACACACACACACACACACACACACACACACACACACACACACACACACACACACACACGGAGTATGAATGGTCAGTACACCAAACTAAGTCATACAGAAACCCAGACACTTATGTATCAGACTAAAACACTAAACTACACCGAAGAAAAATGTCCATCTTAGCTCATCACACAGACAAATGTATGAGAGAAGTGAGGGGGAAAATAGGGAAAAAAAAAAAAAAAAAAGATGTGCCGCCTGTAAAAAAAAAAGATGTGCCGCCTCCAAAAAAAAGAAAAAAAAAGAAAAGAACAGAGAAAGAAGGAAAGAAAAAAGAAAAAAAAGTCCTCAAAAAAGAGAGACAAAAAAAGAAATGAAAAGAAAGGCGGGAACAGTGGAGGGTAAAAAAAAGAAGAAGAAAAGAAGATAAGTAGTCTGGATATGAAGGGGGGGAAAAGGTAAATGTTTTTGTAGGTCGCATATTAGAGGGAGTCTTAATAGGGAAGGTCTTAATAGGGAGGTTCCACTGTACTAACGTTGACCCTTAGTTGTTGTTGTCGTACCCTGGTTAAAAAACACCTCCAGGGATCACCCCAACAGCCGAAGCACTTGAACACTATGGTACAAATGCACCAGCTAGGGATGAGAACATTACGTGTGTGACCGTTTTTGATTACCCCGTGCGCCACATTGGCCAGCCATATACCGACTTCGGAGGATGACCCTTTTAACATTAACTGTGGGCCTCTCTTTCGTTGCCGGAGCTGCGTTTTCGTGTGCATTTATAACCATTTTTAAAATACCAAATAAACAATGAAAGACTCATAATGTTTGATGTCCCTACGTCAGGAAGTGTTAAGTAAACTCTTCTGAGTCTGATCAAACTATTCTTTAAATTGTACGTAGTGTCTGAACAATTCACCCGTTTTCGTGACTCCTCCTCTCCCACTATTTGTTGATAATAGTAATGCTTACCCGACCTATATAAAATGTTTATGATCCAGGGACGGTATTCATGTCGAGATAGCATGAGACTTAGCATGATGCTAACTTAGAAGCTCTTCCCAATGTCCTATAGGATTTAATAGGACTTTTGGAAGAGCTTCTAAGTTAGCATCATGCTAAGTCTCATGCTATCTCAACGTGAATACCGTCCCTGGCCATTTTGTGAATGATGTAAAAAAACTAATTCTCTGGATGTCCTCATCTCTGTATTATTATCTCTGTATGTCCTATCTCTTTTTGTTATTATCTTTATTATTATTACTATGTCATTTTCTTGTATGGTGTTTCATCTGTGTGTGTGTGTGTCTCTGTGTGTGTGTGTGTGTGTGTCCTGTGTGTGTATGTGTGTGTGTGTGTGTGTCCTGTCTCTGTGTGTGTGTCTGTGTGTGTCCTGTGTCTGTGTGTGTGTGTGTGTGTGTGTGTGTGTGTGTATGTCCTGTCTCTGTGTGTGTCTGTGTGTGTCCTCATCTCTGTGTCCTCATCTCTGGGGGTCCTCATGTTTGTATGTCCTCATAGTTTTTGAGTTAAATCTCTGTATATTCTACTTTATCTCAATATGTTTGTGTTTCTGTTTTTTTCTCTTCTCCTTTTAAGTTTACTAGTTTATTTCTTAAACTCTTGATTTATAGTGTTTGTTTGTGTCTTAATATGATAAAAAAATGAAATAAAAACGTTAAAAACAGAAGAAGAAAAAAAAAGTAATGCTTACCCGACCTTTCAGATGTATCTGTATCTGTACACCTACGCCATGCCTCAGGCTGTACGGGACCTGGTGACTGAAGGCAAAGACTGCAAGGACGTCGCCATGGAATTTCTGGTGAACCACGTAACAGGGAAAACTCCAATACGGGTACATTCTGAAGCATTGTCCCCCCCCCCCCCCCCCGTATCTATCTCTGTGTGTCCCCCCAACTTTTGACTCATATTGTGTCCCCGGCCGTTTCCTGTGTGTGTGTGTCCCCATCTCCGCGTGTCCCTGTCTCTGTGTGTCCCCGTCTCTATATTATTTGTCTAATTTGTGTTTTACATTTTCCAGTTTTTAATTCCATTGTGAAGCGCTTAGATCGAGCCCCGTAATCTCTGTAAGTCCGCATATATAAATGTACATCATTATCATCTCTGTATGTTATTATTCTCTATTATGTCCCCGTCTCTGTATGTCCATGTCTCTGAAGGCCTTTGTCCCCGTCTCTGTATGTCCTCATCTCTGTATGTCCTCATCTCTGTATGTCCTCATCTCTGTATGTCCTCATCTCTGTATGTCCTCATCTCTGTATGTCCTCATCTCTGTATGTCCTCATCTCTGTATGTCCTCATCTCTGTATGTCCTCATCTCTGTATGTCCTCATCTCTGTATGTCCTCATCTCTGTATGTCCTCATCTCTGTATGTCCTCATCTCTGTATGTCCTCATCTCTGTATGTCCTCATCTCTGTATGTCCTCATCTCTGTATGTCCTCATCTCTGTATGTCCTCATCTCTGTATGTCCTCATCTCTGTATGTCCTCATCTCTGTATGTCCTCATCTCTGTATGTCCTCATCTCTGTATGTCCTCATCTCTGTATGTCCTCATCTCTGTATGTCCTCATCTCTGTATGTCCTCATCTCTGTATGTCCTCATCTCTGTATGTCCTCATCTCTGTATGTCCTCATCTCTGTATGTCCTCATCTCTGTATGTCCTCATCTCTGTATGTCCTCATCTCTGTGTGTCCTCGTCTCTGTATGTCCTCTGTGTCTCTGTGTGTCCTCTCTGTCTCTGTGTGTCCTCATCTCTGTGTGTCCTCTGTCTCTGTATGTCCTCTGTCTCTGTATGTCCTCTGTATGTCTCATGTATGTCCTCATCTCTGTATGTCATCTCTGTATGTCCTCATCTCCCTGTCTCTGTATGTCCTCGTCTCTGTATGTCCTCATCTCTGTATGTCCTCTGTCTCTGTGTGTCCTCATCTCTGTATGTCCTCGTCTCTGTATGTCCCTGTATGTCTCTGTATGTCCTCATCTCTGTATGTCCTCATCTCTGTATGTCCTCATCTCTGTGTGTCCCTGTCTCTGTGTGTCCTCATCTCTGTATGTCCCTGTCTCTGTATGTCCCTGTCTCTGTGTGTCCTCATCTCTGTATGTCCCTGTCTCTGTGTGTCCCTGTCTCTGTATGTCCTCATCTCTGTGTGTCTCCCTGTCTCTGTGTGTCCCTGTCTCTGTATGTCCTCGTCTCTGTGTGTCCCTGTCTCTGTGTGTGTCCTGTCTCTGTATGTCGTCTCTGTCCTCATCTCTGTATGTCCTCATGTCTCTGTGTGTCCTCTGTCTCTGTATGTCCCCCGTCTCTGTATGTCCTCATCTCTGTATGTCCCTGTCTCTGTATGTCCCTGTTTGTCCTCATGTCTCTGTGTGTCCCTGTCCTCTCTGTATGTCCCCGTCTCTGTGTGTCCCCTGTCTCTGTGTGTCTCTGTATGTCTCTGTGTGTCCCATCTCTGTGTGTCCCTGTCTCTGTATGTCCCCGTCTCTGTGTGTCCTCGTCTCTGTGTGTCCCCGTCTGTGTGTCCTCCTGTCTCTGTGTGTCCCTGTCTGTGTGTCCCTGTCTCTGTATGTCCTCTGTCTCTGTATGTCCCCGTCTCTGTGTGTCCCTGTCATCTGTGTGTCCCTGTCTCTGTGTGTCCCTGTCTGTGTGTGTCCTGTCTCTGTGTGTCCCTGTCTCTGTGTGTCCCTGTCTCTGTGTGTCCCCTGTCTCTGTGTGTCCCTGTCTCTGTATGTCCCCGTCTCTGTGTGTCCCTGTCTCTGTGTGTCCCTGTCTCTGTGTGTCCCTGTCTCTGTATGTCCCCGGTCTGTGTGTCCCTGTCTCTGTGTGTCCCTGTCTCTGTATGTCCCCGTCTGTGTGTCCCTGTCTCTGTGTGTCCCTGTCTCTATGTGTCCCTGTCTGTGTGTCCCTGTCTCTGTGTGTCCCTGTCTCTGTATGTCCCCGTCTGTGTGTCCCTGTCTCTGTGTCCCTGTCTCTGTGTGTCCCTGTCTCTGTATGTCCCCGTCTCTGTGTGTCCTGTCTCTGTGTGTCCCTGTCTCTGTGTGTCCCTGTCTCTGTGTGTCCCTGTCTCTGTATGTCCCCGTCTCTGTGTGTCCCTGTCTCTGTGTGTCCCTGTCTCTGTGTGTCCCTGTCTCTGTGTGTCCCATGTCTCTGTATGTCCCTGTCTCTGTGTGTCCCCGTCTCTGTGTGTCCCTGTCTCTGTGTGTCCCCGTCTCTGTGTGTCCGTCTCTCTGTGTGTCCCTGTCTCTGTATGTCCCCGTCTGTGTGTGTCCCTGTCTGTGTGTGTCCCTGTCTGTGTGTGTCCCTGTCTCTGTGTGTCCCTGTCTCTGTGTGTCCCTGTCTCTGTGTGTCCCTGTCTCTGTGTGTCCCCGTCTCTGTGTGTCCCTGTCTCTGTATGTCCCTGTCTGTGTGTCCCTATCTCTGTGTGTCCCCGTCTGTGTGTCCCTGTCTCTGTATGTTCCCGTCTGTGTGTCCCTGTCTGTGTGTCCCTGTCTCTGTGTGTCCCTGTCTCTGTATGTCCCCGTCTGTGTGTCCCTGTCTCTGTGTGTCCCTGTCTGTGTGTCCCTGTCTCTGTGTGTCCCCGTCTGTGTGTCCCTGTCTCTGTGTGTCCCCGTCCCAGAAGCCCTTTGCCCCCGTCTCCGTATGTCTCCGTTTCTGTAGGCCTATGTCCCTGTATCTAGTTGTCCCCGACCTATATAATCTAAGACTGTTTATCCTAACCCTGACCTGGTCTATCCCTAACCCAAACCGCGGGAACACATAGAGGCGGAGAGATGGCATAGTTGGAAACGACATGCATACAATATGATACATACACATTACATACAAACATACACACATATATTAATTATTATTTGCAGGTGGCCAGCGACATACGGAAATACTGCCAACGTCCGTGCCCCCCAAAAAACAACAACAGTACAATCCTCAGCAGAAAGAGAGACCGCTGCCGTGAGTTCTTCAACAAAGTCTACGGTTACACTACCACGCCCCTGCTGTTTGGTCCCGAGCCAGCTTAATTAAGCAATCTCTCTCTGTGCTCCTTCTCTCTCTCTCTGAGTATAATGTCTGTCTCTGTATCTGTGTGAGTAAGCAGTTTCTCTCTCGCGCACGACCCTGCTGTTTGGGCCCGAGCCAGCTTAATTAAGCAATCTCTCTCTGTGCTTCTTCTCTCCCTCTGAGTATAATGTCTGTCTCTGTATCTGTGTGAGTAAGCAGTTTCTCTCTCGCGCACGCCCCTGCTGTTTGGTCCCGAGCCAGCTTCATTAAGCAATCTCTCTCTGTGCTTCTTCTCTCTCTCTGAGTATAATGTCTGTCTCTGTATCTGTGTGAGTAAGCAGTTTCTCTCTCGCGCACGCCCCTGCTGTTTGGTCCCGAGCCAGCTTCATTAAGCAATCTCTCTCTGTGCTTCTTCTCTCTCTCTGAGTATAATGTCTGTCTCTGTATCTGTGTGAGTAAGCAGTTTCTCTCTCGCGCACGCCCCTGCTGTTTGGTCCCGAGCCAGCTTAATTAAGCAATCTCTCTCTGTGCTTCTTCTCTCTCTCTGTGAGTATAATGTCTGTCTCTATCTGTGTGAGTAAGCAGTTTCTCTCTCGCGCACGCCCCTGCTGTTTGGTCCCGAGCCAGCTTCATTAAGCAATCTCTCTCTGTGCTTCTTCTCTCTCTCTGAGTATAATGTCTGTCTCTGTATCTGTGTGAGTAAGCAGTTTCTCTCTCGCGCACGCCCCTACTGTTTGGTCCCGAGCCAGCTTAATTAAGCAATCTCTCTCTGTGCTTCTTCTCTCTCTCTGTGAGTATAATGTCTGTCTCTATCTGTGTGAGTAAGCAGTTTCTCTCTCGCGCACGCCCCTGCTGTTTGGTCCCGAGCCAGCTTCATTAAGCAATCTCTCTCTGTGCTCCTTCTCTCTCTCTGAGTATAATGTCTGTCTCTGTATCTGTGTGAGTAAGCAGTTTCTCTCTCGCGCACGCCCCTGCTGTTTGGTCCCGAGCCAGCTTAATTAAGCAATCTCTCTCTGTGCTTCTTCTCTCCTCTCTGAGTATAATGTCTGTCTCTGTATCTGTGTGAGTAAGCAGTTTCTCTCTCGCGCACGCCCCTGCTGTTTGGTCCCGAGCCAGCTTAATTAAGCAATCTCTCTCTGTGCTTCTTCTCTCTCTCTGTGAGTATAATGTCTGTCTCTATCTGTGTGAGTAAGCAGTTTCTCTCTCGCGCACGCCCCTGCTGTTTGGTCCCGAGCCAGCTTCATTAAGCAATCTCTCTCTGTGCTTCTTCTCTCCCTCTGAGTATAATGTCTGTCTCTGTATCTGTGTGAGTAAGCAGTTTCTCTCTCGCGCATCCCTCCCATTCTGTCTTCTTCATCATCCCGTAATGTCCACTAGCCGTAACCGGTGTCACGCGAAATAAGTCCTCCCGTACAATAAGTCCCAATCACCGTAATATGCATCAGCGCCATGGCCGTAACGATAACAGCAAAAAAAATATAGAGAGAGATTTAAGTTCTCAAACTACACGGAAAGAACCGATAAATTGAGCGGGAGGGTGCTAATCTACATCTCTGCCGATAAATCCATGTACAGACCCATGCCACTGCTTTCGCTGCTTTTTTTTCTTCCAAAATGGCGAACAATGTACACAAACACCCACGCAGACAAAAAGTCATTAATAATAAATTTCAGGAAAATATCACTGACCTCTCAATATTTAGGAATGAATCCTCTGCTCTTCCTGCACGCCACCAGACGCCTCTGAATGCATTCAGGGGCGAATCCTTCCGACAAAACAGCAAACAAGGAAAGGGGCATCATTTCACGCGACACCGGCAATTTATAGACACCCACATAGACAGAAAATAAGTAATAATACATTTCAGGGTTATATCACCGACTTCTCAATATTTAGTAACGAATCCTTTACTCTTTTTGCATCAGCATGCCACACCAGCTATGTAGACGCATCTGAATGTATTCAGGGGCAACAAACAGCAAACAATTTGAATGAGGAAAGGGCCGTTATTTCACGCGACACCGGCAGTTTACTAACATGGTTAGGGTTTGAGGTGGGTTGTTTTTTTTCCTCTTTTTTAAATTTTATCATCATTTCATCCTGCCGTTCTATTGTTCTCTAAATACCGAACGTTCAATATGGATTTTTTCATAAGTAATACCAAGGATATTTTAAGCACGCAGAAATTAATATTACGATGATTACAAAGTTAACGCCAATTGGAAGTTTAAAAATGTAGATTTTTCTTTTCTTTTCTTTTTTGGTGTGTTTTCTTATGCACGTACTGTGTGTATTTTCTTTTGAACAATCTGTTCAAAATGTTGCATGTTGTCTATAAAATCACTAATGATGCGAAAAGACATTAAATTAAAGATTCTTCTGTCTCCATGTTCTTTTCGTCCTTATTCCATATCCCTTTTCCCACCACATTTCCAATTCCCCTGACACTAAGGCTGTGTGCACATTCACAAGAACGTCCGTCCGCAATCCGCCCCCAAAAAATCTGGGAGTAAGAAATATATGAATGAGTGTGAATATGTTACGCCCAATCCGTGAAATTGCCTATTTCATGAAATTGGCAAAATGCTTTGCCCAATTTAGGAAATGGACAATTTATATCACATTGTTTGAATCCCCATTCACACAGGTATTGATTAAGATTGATTCAATGGTATCACACTTTTTTACATTGTATTTGCACCCCTATCCTGCCCCCCCCCAACTCGACCAGATGCTAAGCTGGGGCATGACTGAGCCACATGTTGAATCAAACGTTTCATTAAATTAAGTCTGAATAAAATAATTTTTAACTCATTTACAGATGATATTTCTCATTCGTTTGAACCAATTATTGATTTATGTGGGATAATAAACGAAAACTATTTTTCATTCATATTGGTTTTCTCAATAGCAAGTTATAAATTGGCTATTTCACGAACTGAGCAAACCATTTTGTCCATTTCATGAAATGGGCAATTTCATGGATTGGGCGTAACACATACACACGGAAACCATTCCGCTTATTTCTTACTTTCCTTTACTTTATTTGTGGATTGCGGATGGGTTTCTGTACGAGAATTTTCGTAAATGTGCACACATCCTTACCGGTATCCTCATTACCCAGACCCTCTTCCTTGAAGTTCAGCAAATAAAGAAACTGAACACGTTCAACGAACCCACTACTGTTGTCTGCAATTTGAGAGACTGTTGCATGGCTATTAAATTTCAAAATAAAATATGCATTAATAAAGTATAAGGCCTAATAACTTTGTTCCTTAGTTATAGACCGAAGATGGTTTAGCAAACTCGTTCTTTTTACCTCCATGATCAGCTAATCGTATCTTTTTGCACAAAAGAAACGAAATATGACCAAAATATCATCACAATATTATGCTTATTCTAGTGTCAGGCATGGGAATTAGAGAAGAAAAAAAAGACTGAAAATTGGGGTCTGGAAGCAGGCATAGGAACAAGGAATAAAACAAACAAACTGAAAACCGTGTGTGTTGGGACACAGCCCCCAGAAAACGAAGCTTCTTCTGTTATCTAAGCCTTAAAAACAGTATTAGAGATAAGACTGATATATTTAGTTCCTTTTGCATTCATTTATAACCAATAACTTAAGTTTTACTCATTTGGGCTTTTTTTTTAATCTCATAAATGTCCTCTTGGACCATCAAAAAAGCTGAAACTTGTAAAAAAAAAAGACTGGAGGACCATCCAAAAAGTTGAAATCAGCCCAAAGACTGACAATTCCCATGCCTGATTGTGTACATCCAACTATGAATTTGATGGAATCTTCTGCCATGTATATGTCACAGGACATTTTAGAATTTGGAATTTTTCTGGGAAAATTTAGAATTCTGATTTTTCCTGGGAAAATTCCAAATTTTCGCAACCTCCAAATTCAGACATTTTCCTAGCAAGTGGCTGCATGTTGTACAAATGAAAATCATGAGAGAGAGAGAGAGAGAGAGAGAGAGAGAGAGAGAGAGAGAGAGAGAGAGAGAGAGAACACTGAACATTTTATTGTCATTACAAAAAAAAGTTGAGAGAGAGAGAGAGAGAGAGAGAGAGAGAGAGAGAGAGAGAGAGAGAGAGAGAGAGACCTCTGAACGCTGACCATTTTATTGTCATTACCAAAAAAGGTTGAGAGATAGAGAGAGCGAGAGAACACTTGAACTAGAACACTTGTACACTTGCCTATATTCATTAGTCATTATTTTTATCCCACTGTAAGTCCTTTCTGATTTTAATCTGTGTCTCTCTATCGATGCATTGGTCAAAGTCATTTTTTCTCTCATATATATATACATGGGTGCAACTACACAAAATGAAAAACCCCTGAAAGGCTGGGGTCCGGGGGTAATGTCCCCTTGCAGCTGAAGTAAAAATTGATTTATGAAGGTATTTTAGTTTGCTTTTCCCCACAATTTATACGAATGCTTATTTTAAAGTGTTTGAAAAATACAGTAGACACACAAAGATCTTGTTTGACAAATTTTAAAAAAAAGAACTTCCTTTTCTGGTAAAATTAAAAAAACAGGAAATCTTTGTATACCAGGAAAAGTTGCACCCATGTATTGTATATACAGCGACTTGTTTGTATGCATGGCCAATCTCAGGAAGATTGCTAAATTTCCCTGTAAAATCCGGAATTTTCCCAGATTCCAAATTTTCCAGTGACACACACACACTCTCGGTTTGTCAGTACAAATGTCTGCTCATCTTCTCAGGTGTAGAATGAAACACACACAATACAAACAAAAGCGTGAATTTTTTAATATATCATGAATCAAACTTCAAAATAATAAAATACAGAATCCAGCATAAATATATATACAGTGGAGTCCAACTATAACGAACTCGCTTTTAACGAAATTTCGCGATTAACGAACTGACTTCAATTTCCCGGCAAATGCCCTTCTATTTGTCACTTGCAAAGCCATGGGTATAACGAACAAAAAATCCTTTTGAAATAACGAACATCCGCTTTTTACGAACACATGTTCTACGCCCCAGGATAATTTTATTTACTTGGAAAAATAGCCTATAACGAACTCAGCCTGTGCGATGCGCTGCAAAAACCTAAGCCTTCAAACTCCAAGCTAGAACGTGTTGTCAAGAGGAAGGAAGTTGGAAAATATGAACTGCGCATGCGTGAACTCATTTAGATTCACACTGAGTCGTCTGCTAGGCCTAGGCTTCCTACAGATCATTCGGTTTCTCAAGGTCGCTTTACAATTCGCGCTCAAAATAAAGATCGAAAAGTTCGTGAAAGCCTATAACAAACTAAATTTGTGTGATGTGTTGTCACTTAATGGACAAACTTGTTGAAAAGTGTGCCAAAACAGATCAGCGTCAGACAACACTGCTGAACTTCTTCAAGCCTTGTACATCCCGTGATTAAGACAGACGATCCAAACTGGTCAAGTTTATGTTTTCGGTTATCATTGGCGAGTGTTTGAACTGTTTTTGTTTTCAACATACATTGTACATGTACATGTATAACGAAATCCTGATACAACGAACTGAGTCTGTGTTCCGTTAAAATTCGTTTTACCCGGACTCCACTGTATATGTACACTGAATTGCATCCAAATTTCAGAACCATTTACACAGCAGGTATAAATGACATGGCAAAAGGCACGACACTGGCAGAATAAATAGAGACCTTTAGTAAAACTGATGATACAACCATTTGTAATGGCACATTATGTAAAATAACGTATATCTAACCATTAACGGCAACACCCTTTCCCTTCACAAAACAAAGATATTCCTTTAAAATGGAATTTAAAATTCAATTGAGAATTTTGTGCCAACTGACAAAACTTAGAATGTTTTAGGAAGACCAGGATTTAAAAAACTAAGGAGCGTTTCTCTTTTTAAAAATGAAAAAAAATATATACAAAATGATATCACATTTGAGGAGTGTTTGCCTAAATGTACTGTAAGCTTTATTTACTCCCTTTGTTGTAGTACTTTGGGGCGAAAAATACCTCTCAAAATGCTGTAAAAGAAACTAAAGACACACTTGGCCGTTTATGTATATATAAAGCCACTTCAAGTGGAATCATAAATTTTTAAAATACCAAAAAACCCAACCCAAAAAAACATAAACAAAACAACAAAATCTAAGTCAAAGGCACTAAAAGTGAAATCATAAATTTTAAAAATGAAGAAAAAAAAAATCCAAACCAAAATCCCAACCTAAGTTAAGAATCCTTGAATATTCACACACCGAGTTCGATCTACCTTCATCAAACAAAACAACAAAATGCTTGTCCAAAAAAGGAATCCATCACTCACTCAATCAATTAATCAATCAAGTTTCACAATTACTCAATCAATCAAAATGTTGGCGAGAAGATGAGGGATATAGTGGCGATGGTCGAAATACATGTTATTTTTTTACTCTTTCTCCATGGTGACACAGTCATAAACTAGTAATAATTATCATTGAAATTGAACAAAGGGGAAGAACTCTCTTTTTAATGAATTCCCCTCCACCAAAGTTGATTACGATACCAATCACCTAGCAATGAGAGGATCAGAGCCAAAGGGAAGCAAACAAAGCATCATTCTCCCAATCACCCAGCAATGAGTGGATCATTGAGAATGATGCTTTTGGCTCTGATTCACTCATTGCTAGGTGATTGGCATCGTAATCAAATTTGCTGGAGGGGAGTTAATTAAAAAGAGAGTTCTCCCCCTTTGTTCAATTTCGTTATCTCCTCTCTTAGCCTCACTATTTCATCTTTATCATTAATGATATATTAATGATATTACTAGCGTATGACTGAATGATATTGCAAGCACACGACTGTTGCCATGGGGAAAGAGTGAAAAAATAACAAAGTGTATTTCGACCATTTATTAAGGATGTGGTCACCCAACAGACTAATGCTTCAGTGGCCTTTTCGCCGTATCTCATACACAGCTGGTATTTACATTGACATTAATACAAACAAATGGCTTATATCACTGGTTGGCATTACCTCTGTATTAGGGGCCAAACTTCAAATACTTTATTAACCCTTTCACCGCCAACGTCGCATTTTTGCACCACAATGATTTAACACCCATGTCACTAAAAGGCATCAAATCAGGGTGTTATCCAAAGACCCTATTCTCTTAATTTTGGATTGAATGAAAAATGGTGTTTTACGTTCTCTCGGTCATAGACACATATGGGACATTTGTAAATACAAAGATGGTGGGAACAATACTGGCTGCAATGCCCGGAGGCAGTGCAACGCCAGTAAAGTCCCGAGTTTTTGACAATATAGATAGGTGTAGCGGTAACCACGCCTCGGTTAAACCTCATCGGCTATGGTACCGCCACATTAGTTCTCTCAATTTTGGGAGGTAAGGATAGGCCATACTTTAAATATGTCACAGAAGTATCCCCAGATGTTTTTCTCTACCCAGGCAAGTTTCAAAAATTGAAGAAGAAAAAACAAACACACCATTAAACGTTCCTCTTATGTATATAATTTGCTTTGATAAGAAAAAAATTGGTATCCAATGTATGTTTTGAGAACCTAAGAAACAAACTCAATTATTTTAACTTTAACTTTATGATTTGTATGCTGAAAAGAAGAAAAGAAAATGTGCTGATTTACTTTTTCTCCCAATGGGGGAGATAGACAATGCCTATGCAAAGACAGCTGTTTCGTCTTCGTGAAAGACTCTTCAGTCTGCATGTAAGTTTAATAGAATTTTTTTGCAGAGAAATGGCTGGCGGTGAAAGGGTTAAAGGCAGAGGCTGGGGGTACGGGCGCCGGGCCTGTATCTCAAATTCTCCAGGCTACGAAAATCACGGGACGCATACATTGTGCGCAAATGTCTTCAAAAACTAATAACATTAACTCTGACATGTTCCTAACCCTATCCCTAACCCTATTCCTTACCAAGATGCATAAAATGTACGAAATAAGAAAATGCATTTTGTTGACGAGAAATTCAACTAGGAAGAGTTACTATCCCCGAACATGGTCCGAGAGTTGCAAGAATGACGTACCCCTAGCCACTGTGTTTATTTTACAAGGATAATAATTTAGGCTGGGCCTAGTCAAATGGGAGGGAACTTTTCTCTTTTTAAATAGTCAAATTATAAATGAGAGAAATATATTTCAGTTAACAAGCAATGTGTGCAATTTTTCGATTTTTCTCTCTCTGTCTGTCTCTCAGTATTTCTCTCGATGATAACAACTTCTGACATGACCAGCACCATGTGTTACATAATCAGCAGCAATACAAATACGAAATATACAACAATTAGTCTCTGATTATGTATCCTTTTTCTGTAGCGACAATGACAAATGTGCACAACAACAACAATGAGAAACGGTAAACAAATTTCATACATATCATACACAAGCATGAATACTGTCGTAAAAATGCAAACTTCTTACATCACAGAATGTTATTGATAGTGGAAACACACAACGCAGGCAGGCACACAGGCATAAATAAATGCAATGCACATTGCATATCCATTAACACTGATTAAAAAAAGAAAGGGAAAAACCCAAAACACAGAAGCCTCAAGTGCACAATGGTTAATCTTTACCATTATTAATTTTGAATTATGACTAGATCTTGAAGCAGAAACATAGAGGCCTATGTTTAAAGATTGGCAGCACGAAATACTTACAGTTTGACATATGCAACAACTCCAATGTCATCAAGATCAATGAGACAAAAAGGTCAATATATGCAAATGAATTAAATATTACAAGAAACCTAAACGATAATGAGAGCAAACTAATGTCATCAGAAATTAGAAAGCAAGCAAGAAAATAAAGCATTGATGACTTTTAAGATCTATCTAATATGCGATAGTTTAAAAAAAAGAAAAAAGCCTGACTTTGTTTTCATGATTACAAACATGAATTACAGACAAACCTCTATTTTAAGACTTCCAAAATGTCTGGAAAAATCGGTCATAAATTGGAGGGGTCGTATGACGGAGGTTTTCACTGGCAGCCGTAGAAAGAAAAAGTTCAGCACAGTTCATACTCTCTTCTTCATGCACACATACAATGACATATTAAAACTGGATTTGGGTCTTTCCAACTCCATAGGATTGTGCAATCGATGTATTACAGTTTCACTTCGCCGACTTCTGTTAATCACCTCCACTCTCGTCCAAAGTCAGTGGTTTTCTTTTTCAAAGTCAGTGGTTTTCGTGCTTTTCCTACGCTTTCCGCCATCTTTTCTACAACAAGGGAAGCGACTCCGCTTTCAGGCCCTTGACCGTGGTTGTTTCCCTTTGCTCAAAGTCTATGCAGACTACAACAACGGTCGTAAAAACCAACAAATTGGCGGTCGTAAGTCGCGTTTTAGAGGAAGTCGTTTAAGAGAGGTCGTTTACATAGTAAAATGCATCCGTGCCAACAAATCCGGTCTCAAATGAGAAGTGGTCGCTTAACAGAGGGTCGTAAAATAGGGCTTTGTCTGTACAAACAAACTTTGTGTAATTTACATGCAAGAAAAAATGTGCATATCTGGATGTCTATGACAACTTCATGCACATTTGAACATGATATGACGTTTTTTCCATTCTAACAGAGAAAAACACTACGGGCAATAATATAAGGTTCAATGAAAATGAGGAGTAAATCAGTATAAAATCAGGACAATTTCTTTCATGCTCAAAATGGAAAGAAGCAAAAGATGACAAGTCACTTCTGTTGTCTGAAAAACATTCCAGAAACAAACGTTGGGTAAAGGTCAAGATATGCCACCCCCCCTGCATTACTCGGTTAAATGTATTTTTCCGTTTTTGCCTTTCTTACCATACATAAAGCTGTATTTTAGGAACATTTTTAGCTAATAACCTTTTGGGAATACTAACCCTATCCCTAACCCTAAGCCTAACCCTATCCCCCACCCTATAAGACGGAAAAACGCAACGAACCACAACTGTGACAAATCGCTGTGTACTGCAGTACATAGTGGGGGGTAGGGTTAGGTTTAGGGCTAGAGTTAGTATTCCAAAAAGGTTATTAGCTAAAAGTGTTCCTAAAATACAGCTTTATGTATGGTAACAAAGGCAAAAACGGAAAATAGAATTAACCGAGAAATGTAGGGGGGGGGGCACATCTTTACCTTTACCAAACATTGTTCCCATCATTTGATAAAACCTGAAGCAAGAAAAAACCCAAAAAACAAAATCGGTTCCACTATCTTGAAGAATTCCACCAACAAACATTATTTCCATCATTTGATAAAACCAAAGCGAATAAAAACAACAACAAAACAAACAACTATTTGACAAAGGAAACTGGAATGTTACCCCTCTTAACTCATTCGCATCACAATGGTTTTGAATTATTAAAAAAACTCACACATCACTCCAGCCATACACACAAACAAAACAGGCATAAACAAAAAGAGAAATAAACAAAGATTACAGACACTGAATGCAACAAATACTTGTAGTGGTGCCATAGCCGATGAGGTTTAACCGAGGAGTGGTTACCGCTACACCTATCTGTATTAATAAAAAATCGGGACTTTACTGGTTTCGTACTGCCTCCGGGCATTGCCTCCAGTATTGTTCCCACCATATTTGTATTTACAAATGTCCCATATGTGTCTGATTCAGACCAAGAGGATGTAAAACACCATTTTCGTCAAAAAAGATTACAGGTTTTTACTTCGGGTTTAGACATAGGGAAGTGGTAGATCATTTTTTTTATTTTTATATATATAGAAAAGCTCTCTACAGCAATTAGTTTCCCCCCCCCCCCCCCCACTTCAAACCACTACAAACCCAAAGTAAGAGGCAAAACTGTGGTCTAAGGGAGCGAAGCGAGTTTAGAAGTGATCAAAGTGTGGTGTGCACACAGATTTACTTCCCTTGAAACAAATTGACAGCTTTATATTAATTCCGGCCATATATGGGGGGTGGGACGACTTGAAATGAGTTAATCAGCACCTCATCAACCAGCACCTTTCAATGAAGAAAAAAAACACACACAAAAACCCAACAAGATTTAAACAATAAAACCAACATGCTCAAACAAGACGGCAGAACCATACAAACTGTACACCCAGTTACACCTGAAAGACAAGAGAGATAATGTGATCATTTTTGACTCAGGTTATAATATCTGTATTGTTAAAAATCCGGGCCTTTCCTGGTGTTGCACTGCCTCCGGGCATTGCCTCCAGGGTCGTTCCCACCATCTTTATATCTACTAATGTCCCATATGTGTGTCTGTTTCAGACCGGAGGACGTTAAACAGATTTTTCTTCTTCTTCATTTTCGACTCTTGGGTCATTGTGTTTTTTTTTGGTGTGTGTTAACAAAATGTCTGTGTATCAGTATGGCAATACTAAGAAGTTTATCAACCAAAGACAAATAGTTATATATTACTAGTCAGCACCTATAAGAAAAATAACAACATCTAATAGCCGTCTAATTCATGACACATATTTCAAGGTTCCCTGATCATAATTAAGCAAAAGAGACTGGACACATCAATTCAAGGTTGATGACAATTGTCTTAAATAAATCCCAGATTTTGATAAGACAATGTTGTTGTTTTTTAATGGAAATATTAAATAATAATAGTATGGCAAAGCTAGGATTTCATTGTCTTATAAACATATCCTTGTTATCTCACCATATAATTGTTTTTCTTTTAACAAAAATCAATTTACGCAGATATATTAAATTAGGAATGATAAACATAGTTTTCCAAAATCAAAGCAGGTTTCAGATAAACAGAATGATAATGGCACAAACTTTAAATCAGACACTTTTAAATCACACACCTTAAATACATGGGTGCAACTCCCCAAAATGAAAAAACTGAAAGGCAGGGGTCCAGGGACCCATGGCCCCGGCAGGGTACAGGGGCAGAGCCCCGTCGGACGATTCAGGGCGGGGCAACTTAAGAGAGAGATATAACGAGACAGACAGACAGCTAAAATGATAGACAGAGACAGTTTGAGTCTGATAAGCCTTGTAAAATTATTACATTGCCTTTGTAAACTTCCAAGATAGAACAAGTAGACTAAGTTCAAAACGCCCCCAAATCGCTTGTGGTCAAAACATTGGGGGGGGGGGATGAATAAAAAAAACCTGAAGTTCAGTTTCTGGTAAAATTTAAAAATACTAAATCAGTGTAAAAATGAAAGAGTAGCACCCATGTAAATGCTTTAGATATCATTTGAAAAGGTGATTCCCAAGTTATAAATGAGTTCATGGAAACATGCATTAAAGAAACAACTAATATATATTATACCAATGTGTAAACGTACAAGAATTGAAGAAAAAAAAAACAAAAACACCATTAAACTTTCCTCTTATATACATAGTTTGCTTTAATAAAACTTTTTTTGTGTCCAATGTTTGTGAACCTAAGAAAGAAACTCAATTACTTTAATTTTAACTTTACGATTTGTCTGTGTTCTGAAAAGAAGAAAATAAAACAATGTGCTGATTTACTTTTTCTACCAATGGGGGAGATAGACAATGCCTATGCAAAGACAGCTGTTTTGTCTTGAGAAAGACTCTTCAGTCTGCATGTCGGCCTGCAAAGAATGTCCACAGTGAACATTCAAACTGAGCTAGAATACTTTCTCCAAGAGAATAAGAGAATGGTTGTCCTCTTTGCACCAGATTGAAAGTCCACAATAAAAGCAAACCAGCACTTAATTCAAAAGAAATGGTAACAATCTTATGTAAAGTAGCAAAAATAATAATGTTCTAAAATTACAATCCCTCGAAGAGAGTAGAAGAGATGGGATGCCATGTTGGTGGATCCAGTGAAGGATTCAAGAGGGGAGGTCACAGAAATCGTAGTAAACACCAACAGACACCCGGTGAGGAGGAATGTAGAGAGGTGTGCCTGGATCAGGTAGACTGATGCGCTTTCCTTCTTCATAGTATGATATAAACGTACCAATGTGTGATATACATAACTTGCATATATAGTTTCAAACAGCACATAGCCGTTTCTCCCTCCATTCACACACAAACACATTATTCAGGCATGAAAATTGATGTTAAAAAAAAGAGAGGAGATTTTCCAGCCGATAAATCCTTCCACCCGGATTTTCCACAATCGTCGGGGAGGGGAGGCGGACCAAAAAACATGCACGCTACAACTTACCGCCCAATTCCCCAATTCCAACTGCCGAAATTTTTGTTGGGCGAGTGAGGAGGGGGGCAGGTGCTCGTTTGCTCCAAACAATCAAACACAGCATTCGCTGGACGCTCCGTCAGGCCATTTTTGCTAGCGGCCGCAAGCGCACACTCGACCAAATACGAACCACGCTGTTTGAGAATAACATCGCGCTCACATCATCGGCGGAGAAAATTACTTTTCGGCGGAGATTCCTTCAATTATGACACATTTTCGGCGGAGACGGCGGAGCTGTTTTCATGCCTGATTATTTGTGCGTCATTTTCTTCATTCATAATGTCCTTTATCCCTTCCTTCGCACAACACATTACTGGCGTGGTACAGTGGAACCTCCCTATTAAGACCTTCCCGACTTAGACTCCCTCTAAAGATGTGACCAAAGAAAATTTTCACTGATGATTTTCCCCATCATATACTGAGTGTCCACCTCCCTATTAACATTAATATGACAGGGTTTTAAAGCCCGTTTTTTATTTTTAAAGGAGGTCGTATCTTAATTAATCATTCATAATGTCCAGCAAGGACAACCAGATTACAGCAGCTTATGCTGCGAAATGTTTAAAACATGAGCAGTAGTTTATAGACAGAGGCGTAACTCACACAAGGCACACACCCAGTATCTAAATACAAATGACTTCAGAACAATTAATGTCGTCTTCTTCTTCTGCGTTCCCAGGCCATATGGCCATAATGGGTAAAAAACGTATGTGTCCGTTTTCAGTTTTCACTGGTCTCCCCGCTGCGTACAGCTGACGCATTCCGATTTCGGAGGAGCTCAAAGGAGAAAAGTTACTTTGAAGATTATTTTCGAAAAAAAAGGCAGGAGAATGGGCCAATAAGTCAGAAAGATAGTAGATGACAGTAAGCAAAGGATAGAGTCACAATAAGTCAGAAAGATAGTAGATGACAGTAAGCAAAGGATAGAGTCACAATAAGTCAGAAAGATAGTAGATGACAGTAAGCAAAGGATAGAGTCACAATAAGTCAGAAAGATAGTAGATGACAGTAAGCAAAGGATAGAGTCACAATAAGTCAGAAAGATAGTAGATGACAGTAAGCAAAGGATAGAGTCACAATAAGTCAGAAAGATAGTAGATGACAGTAAGCAAAGGATAGAGTCACAATAAGTCAGAAAGATAGTAGATGACAGTAAGCAAAGGATAGAGTCACAATAAGTCAGAAAGATAGTAGATGACAGTAAGCAAAGGATAGAGTCACAATAAGTCAGAAAGATAGTAGATGACAGTAAGCAAAGGATAGAGTCACAATAAGTCAGAAAGATAGTAGATGACAGTAAGCAAAGGATAGAGTCACAATAAGTCAGAAAGATAGTAGATGACAGTAAGCAAAGGATAGAGTCACAATAAGTCAGAAAGATAATAGATGACAGTAAGCAAAGGATAGAGTCACAATAAGTCAGAAAGATAGTAGATGACAGTAAGCAAAGGATAGAGTCACAATAAGTCAGAAAGATAATAGATGACAGTAAGCAAAGGATAGAGTCACAATAAGTCAGAAAGATAGTAGATGACAGTAAGCAAAGGATAGAGTCAGAGAGAGCGGCAGATTATAGAGGAAGATACAAGCACAGACAGTGGGGGAACTACTTTTAGGAAAGACCCCCTGGTATCCCCACGAGGGCAATTAATGTCAAGTGTAGGGATCTTTGCAAAACCCATCACATGAAGTAAGGTTTTCCCCGTGGGGATACCGGGGGGTCTTTTGTAAAAATAGTTCCCCCACCTTCTGTGCTTGTAACTTCCTCTAATCTGCCACTCTCTTTGACTCTGCCTTTTCCTTTTGTTTTCTATCATCTACTTTCTTTCTGACTTATTGGCCCATTCTCCTGCCTTTTATAAAAAAAAATCTTACAAATATTTTTTCTCCATTGAGTTCCTCTGAAATCAGAATGTGTCGGCTGTACGCAGCGGGGAGACCAGTGAAAACTGAAAACCGGACACATACGTACCTTACCCACTATGGCCATATGGCCTGGGAACGCAGAAGAAGAAGAAGAAGGTTACGTCAATTGCAATGGCACTTTTCTTTGGGAATCCCTGGCCCTTCGAGAATCAAAGACCAAAATAGTGACGTGGCTTAAATCAGCAGGAAACATAAAATAACTGGCCACGCAATTCTCATTTCCTGTTTATCATCAACTGCCGGTAGAATGTGGATAAGTTTTGGTAATATTCACACATCCAGATGCTCACAGACGCACACATCCAGATGCTCACACACGAAACTCGCACACAAAAACAAATACACACACATCCACCCCCAAAACCCAAACACGTACAGAAACTTTTGCTGTACATATACCGCAAATACACTCTTCCTCTCTATACAAACACCACACACGCATGCACACACACACACACACACACAAAGCAATCACCCTACATACTCCTCTATATGTCTCTGTCTCTGTCTCTCCATCTCTCTCTATTTGGTACTATCTATTTTGTGGGCGCACTGCCTGATTTCAGCCAGGAGGGAAGAGAGGGCCATGCTGTTTGTGGACATCCCCTGGGCTCTCTCCAGTTCCCCACACACGTCCGCCACAAACCCCGGGGCTGCACACAAGATTACACAAAGAATTAGAAGTTCAGAAATGACTGACTTAGTGCAAACACTCTCTCCAGTTCCTCACACACATCCGCCACAAACCCTGGCGCTGCTAACACCAACAGATTGAATCATGAGTTCAGAAAGTACTGACTTAGTGCAAACACTGTCCAGAGACCAGATGGCATGTGAAGGTATTGCTGTCTACTCACAGAGACTTTTCTCTGTGAAGCTTGTGCTGCCCCCATGTGGAGAGCACGTTACTGCTAGTCCAGTAACCACCCATCCACCCCCATTTTTTCTTGCATGCTTTGACAATACAAAGCATCACACTGGCACAACTATACTACAGTGGAACCTCCCTTACAAGACCTCCCATTATAAGACTCCCTTCCATATAAGACCTACTTTTCTGAGACAAAGCCCTTCTTTGTAAGTATTAAAATTACCTCCCTTATAAGACCTCATTTTGGATGATTTTTGGAGGTCTTATAAGGGAGGTTCCACTGTATTACCAAAAATGGACTTTAAGGTACATGCGCACAAGATCTTGTGCATGTGTTCACACAAAGGACCTCAGTTTAAGTCTCATCTGAAGGACTTTCCTTCCCCCCAACTGACATTATTATACCCATTTACACTTCTAGAAGTAGAATGTCTTTCCCAAAACAAGCATGTGTCTTTTTAAGTCTCTCAGGAAGCAATAGGTATCACCTAATCAAGTCAAGTCGGTTCATATCAGGCAGCAGGACTCTCACTGCGTTTATTTACATTCACTGCCTTGGCCTCGCCTGTCCTTGGTGGGGGCTGTTGGGATGCGTACTGGTTTCTGAGTGGGATGTCTTTCGCCGGTTGACTCTGCAGTCATGAAAAACGGGCTGGTACACCCATGGGGGACATTTCGCAAAGACACCTCTGCATCGTACCCGATGGTCACCAACTTCCAGGGCTGGAGCAGGGCTGCTCTCGTGTTGATAGGGCAGGCATGGATGGTGCATCTCTAGGTCCACCCAATCAGCACGTTCGGGTGTTTCTTTCATTTACGTATGTAAAGTACAAGGGTCAGACCCTTGAAGATAGAAACGTGAGTTCAGAAAGCACTGACACAGGGCAGACAACTTTTGTTAAAAACAACAACACTGCATATGTTACGCCCAATCCGTGAAATTGCCCATTTCATGAAATGGGCAAAATGGTTTGCCCAGTTCGTGAAATAGCCAATTTATAGCTTGCAACTTAGAAAAGCAATATGAATGAAAAATAATTTTCGTTCATTAACACACAGAGATAAAAAAATTGCTTAAAAGGAATGAGAAATCACACCTGTAGATGATAAGCTTAAAATGATTTTATTCAGACTTAATTTGATAAAATGCTTGATAAAACATGTGGCTCATGGCATGCCCCAGAGTAGCATCTGGCAGAGTTGGGGATAGGATGGGGCTGAAAAAACAATGCAGAAAAGTGTGCTACCGTTGAATCAACCATAATCAATCCCTGTGTGAATGGGGATTGAAAAATGTGATATACATTGTCCATTTCATAAATTGGGCAAACCATTTTGTCCATTTCATGAAATAGGCAATTCCATGGATTGAGCGTAACATATACACCAAGACCGAAAGCGTTGCGAAGGGCACTGACCGGTCATGGCTGGGGCCAGGGGGTGACTGGTGATGGTGGAGGCCAGGAATTCGACAGTGACCGCCACAACTGCCCTCTGCTGACTGTCGTCCAGACTGTGACAAGCTTCTAGCACACAGTGCTGGGCCATGCTGTAGGACAGCGACCTGGAACCATCGTCATCGTTGTCATCAACATCATCATCGTTGGCATCAATATCATCAATAGTATCATAATTGTTTTCATCATCATCATTGTCATCATCATCATATTCATCATCGACATCATGATCATCAGCATCATCATCATTGTTATCATCATCATATTCATCATCGACGTCATGATCATCATCATCATCATTGTCATCATCATCATATTCATCATCAATGTCATGATCATCATCATCATCATTGTTATCATCATCATCATCATCGTTGTCATCATCATCATCATCGTTGGTATCAATATCATCAATAGTATGATCATCGTTATCATCGTCATCATCATCATATTCATCATCGACGTCATGATCATCATTGCTGTCATCATCATCATTGTCATCATCATCATCATCATGATCATCACCATTGTTTTCATCATCATCATTGTCATCATCATCATCGTCATATTCATCATCGACGTCATGATCATCATTGATTTATCATCATCATCATTGTTTTCATCATTGTTGTCATCATCATTGTTATCATCATCATCATCATTCATCATCATCACCATCAATATCATCACCATTGTCATAATCATCATTGCCAACATTGTCATCAATATTATATCAACAATAAAATTATTATCATCATCATACACACAGAAACAAAACAAAAACAAAAAGCACAAACACATGTATACACACACACTCTCCAACCCACCCACCAACCCACAGAAACACATACACCCACCCACACAGAAACACACAGACTCACGGGTATCGCACGGCGTCGATGAGACTGACGAACAGGCCTGGGTCAAGGTCGATGAGGGTGTGGGTGGTGGTGCACTTGTAGGCCACAAAGTCTCTGATGCCTGGCGGCACCTGACAAAATCAATTAAAAGGGGAAAACCCCCACAAAGATCAGACAAGGAAGTGGAGGAAGTTTAGCTTAGTTCATCTTCGTCATCGTTACCATCATCATCATTACCATACATGGGTGCTCCTGGGAAATTAAAAAAATCCTGCAAGGGGGCAGGGGCAGGGGCAGCACACACAGACACACACACACACACACACACACACACACACATACATATACACACACATTTACTGCTTTTTTTTCACCCCTCTAGACTAGTACAACTACAAGTGCTACATTCCTTTGAACATAGCAAATGCTTATATAGGCCTTTTTTTTTATTGTACAAGAGTGTGTATGCGCGGGTAAGAAAATCATTGCTTCTGAAATTCTCATAATCTGGCGACACCGTTTCTAGGCAATTTAAAAATCCTGCAATTCAGGACATCCTGCAAGAAGGAGCATCCATGTGCCATATCATCACTGTCATCAATAGACATCATCGTCATCATCATCATCGTCATCATCATCATCATCATCATCATCATCATAATCATCATCATCATCATGATCATCACCATCATCATAATCATCATCACCATGACTGTCATCATCATCATCACCATGATCACGATCAGTATCATCATCACCATAATTGTCACCATCACCATAATCATCATCCTCATCATCACCATCACCACGATCATCATGACCCTACTTGTGATGTCCACACCATGTCGGCTACAGGCTGATCCAACAGACTGAGGGCTTCACTGTCATCATCATCATGGTCATCATCACCATCACCATCACCATCATATCATCATCATCATGGTCATCACCCTACCTGTGATGTCAACACAGGGTTCCCAGGGCTTTCAGCTATCCCCAAGTAAGGACCTTGTAAGGACCTGTAGGCGTAAGGATAATCTTCATCTTTTACTTTAGCCAACGATCTTGAAAGGAACACTTTCCCAGCATTGTGAACAATGTCTAAGCCGATAGAAAAACTATGGCTGACACAGATATACAAGTTTTCACGCAAAACGACACAAGGATAAAGAACGAGATTTCAGTCCAATTTCTCTTGACAACTCACAGTGCATCGTTCGTCTGCTAAGCAGTCAGTTGAAACGGGAAGGTGGGGGAGGGGGGTAAGGTGAAGTAGGTGCTGAGCGATGTTTCTCAAGTGTAAAATTGCTGCTTCTGCGATCTATTTTGAGTATGGTCTTGCACTCAGGGCAGTTTTTGGCAGCTGTCAGGACTTGTAAGGACCTTGAAGTGAATGTAAGCACTTGTAAGGCCTTACTTGGAGATTTCAATTTGTCAAGACTTATACGGACGGGTAAGGCCCCTATGAACCCTGCAACACCATGTCGGCTACAGGCTGATCCAGCAGCCTGAGGGCTTCATCATCATGGTCATCATCACCCTACCTGTGATGTCAACACCATGTTGTCTACAGGCAGACCCAGCAGACTGAGGACTTCATCATCATCATCATCATCATCATAGTCATCATCATCATAGTCATCATCATCATCATCATCACCCTACCTGTGACGTCAACACCATGTCGGCTACAGGCAGACCCAACAGACTGAGGGCTTCATCATCATCACCCTACCTGCAATGTTAACACCATGTCGGCTACAGGCAGACCCAACAGACTGAGGGCTTCATCATCATCATCATCATCATCATCACCCTAACTGCGATGTCAACACCATGTCGGCTACAGGCAGACCCAACAGACTGAGGACTTCATCATCATCATCATCATCATCACCCTACCTGTGATGTCAACACCATGTTGGCTACAGGCAGACACAACAGACTGAGGACTTCATCATCATCACCATCATCACCCTACCTGTGATGTCAACACCATGTCGGCTACAGGCAGACACAACAGACTGAGGACTTCATCATCATCATCATCACCATCATCACCCTACCTGTGATGTCAACACCATGTCGGCTACAGGCAGACCCAACAGACTGAGGGCTTCATCATCATCATCATCATGGTCATCATCACCATCATCATCATCACCCTACCTGTGATGTCAACACCATGTCGGCTACAGGCTGATCCAGCAGATTGAGGGCTTCATCGTCATCATCATCATGGTCATCATCATCATCATGGTCATCATCATCCTCACCATCATCATCATCACCATCATCACCCTACCTGTGACGTCAACACCATGTCGGCTACAGGCAGACCCAACAGACTGAGGGCTTCATGCACCTGACCCTCCACCGACAGAGCACACACCAGCACCACCACCTGACGTCACAGACAAACCAACAAATGTGCATTGAAAAAAAAAACCATCATGGAATTAAGGCATACATTGAGATTTTGTTTTCACAAAATGGGGCAATTCAATTCAACAATTTCATTGTCTCCAAACAAGTGAAGAAATTTGTTTTTCTCGGCATGCACATAAAAATGAAGACAAAATAAGACATTGTTATAACCTAGCAGAAGAGACAATTTGCAAAATAACATAAAAGCACATGTCATTGACATAAAACATAGTTATCAAACACACACACACACACACACATCTATACGCAGAAAACCGAGTTGGGTGATCATGCCTAGTTTTGATTTCATTGCCATTTGAAGTTTGACAATCGAGATAGATAACATTTTTGCAGAAATCGGGCATAGAAGACAGAGCTTCGCCTCTTTGTTTTGATTGACTTGATTTAAAAACACAATCAAATAAACAAAGAAATAATACAAAATTGTGTTTCATGTTGTGGATATTGTTATTATGAGCCCAGATGCGTCATGCGCCTAACTAAAAATATAGCTAGGCCCAGCATGTCCGTCTTCGGCTGGAGAACATCTTTGTAAGAATTTTTTTTTTTTTTAAAGGCAGGAGAATGGACCCCCAGTTAGGCAGAAAGACTGTAGATGACAGTAAGTTAAGGGAAAAGGCAGAGTCGAAGAGACTGACAGAATAGAGGAAGTCACAAGCACGAAACTTCCGGGGGAACTATTTGTACAAAAGACCCCCCAGTATCCTCACAGGGGGACAAATATATACCGTATTTTTCGGATCATTAGGCGCTGCTGTGCATAAGGCGAATAGGGCAATTTTCAAGAAAAATCTGAAAAAAGTCAAGTAAAAGGCGCCCTCGTTTATAAGGCGATACACACCTCGCAAAAGACAGTCGAAGTTTGAAGCCCGTACACATCCTGTAAATGCTTACCGACCGCTATTACTGCTGTCATAAACGAGAGTTGGCTCCCCTTTCAAATAATCAAACTTCCGTTTTTGCGACTTCCGGTTGTTGTGTTAGGACTTTTCTTCGCGAAAACTGGTAGAATTATGGCATTTTAAGCTCTACAACCATGCTTTTTTCATCCAATGAAGGGCTATGGCATCTGTTGGACGGTATCTCCGATGATAATAGGGATTTTGAAACATTTTAACTTGAGTATTTGTCGTATCGGCGACTCATGACTACTTTCGATGTTGTGACTCACAGTAGACCGTACTGAGTACGGCAATCGTTGCCTCCCTTCTCACAATTTTGTTCACTAATAGGGCGCCCACGTTTATTAGGCGCATAGGTATAAATTGGAGACAAAAATATCGCCTTATAGTCAGAACATTACGGTACAGTGGAACCTCCCTTATAAGACTCCCTCCCATATAAGACCTACTTCTCCGAGACATTGCCCTTCTTGGCAAGTATTAAAATTACCTCTCTTAAGACCCTTCCCTTATAAGACCTCATTTTGGATGGTTTTTGAAGGTCTTATAAGGGAGGTTCTACTGTAACATCACCTGTGTCTTGGTAAGCTGCCACAAAAACTGCAGGTCGGCCTTGGAGTAGGGATGTCCCTTCAGCGAGGACTTCTTCTTCAGCACCCCGCGGAGCAGGTCCCAGTTCTCGTACTCCACGCTGTGGTTGAACGGAGAGTAGTCTTTCCTCGGGTCTACCTCCACTACTGTCGTCAGGTCTCGGACATCCTGATTGGTTGAGGATATTGCCTGGACAACCAATGAAAATTACCAAATAAGATTTTGTTAACAACAGTGGAACCACCCTTATAAGACACCCCCACCCCCCCCCATCCCCCACCCCATTACTCATAAGCATTGCTTGTTCAAACCATTTTATCGATTTTGGCAACCCTGACGAACCTATCAATTGGTCCTCACATCTACTGTGATGTGCATGCTGGTAAAGTGTGAAAAAGACAGAAAAACGGAAACAACACACTTACCCAACAAAGCATGGTTGTAAGCCCAGTATCCTGTATCCATAGGGTTTTTAATGCCGATTACAAAAATGTACATACACTTTAACTCTTTCATTCCTGGTTTTACACTAACTGTTACTTCCCCTTATTCCTATGTTTCTATTATCTATCTATTCCCTTCATTCCTGGATTTATAGAGGGTTGAAAATGTGATAATGGGGTACTTATTTTAGAGACTTACGGTAGTAACCCACATTACACGAACCTAAGAATGTCATATACCGTTGTGTAGGGAATTGATGTGAGAAGCTGTTTGTGACCATGTTGACACATTATGGTGACATGACAGATGACACACAGGTGTAAAACAGGTAAGTTTACAATTTAACATAAAACATACCATCATGCCATACATGCAGGTCAGTGTTTTTAAAGCAAATTGTATATTTCATGCACGCACTCACCAAGCGATGCCTCCTGTACATCCCCATGTATTGTGCTTGTCATTACTCCACAGATAAGTGTCACCATTGTCACCATAATTGTCCCCAACACATCAACAGTTTATTGTCTGTTTTGACGATTATGTATGGATACAACACAAATATATAGAGGACAAGCACCACACTATTTTGCACACTTTTTTTACACAGATAATATTTTCACGTTCCCTATCTACGCATGTATGTACCCCTGTCACAGTCATCACATCACATGTCACACATAGGTGACACGTGTGTGACACACCTTGCAGCAGTCACTGTGACGCTGTTTGGAGCACAGATATCACACTTTTCACACATCATTGTAGTTTGACACGTTTTGAAGGGGTGTCGGTATAGCTGACACCAGTGTGTGCATGCTTGTACTTGGGGTGTCGTGCCGTGCACAACACACAGGTGTGCTTGTCACCTACACCTTTGTTTTTCTCTGGCTCCTCGGTGCGGTTTTTTAGGTGTTATTGTTGGTATATTCTAGCAGAGAACTGATCACTTCATCAGAGTAATATAACTGAAAATAATCTTGCGCTTTCATTGATGTGTCTAACACACACACAGGCCCTGATCGATGTTTGAATTCCGTCCTAGTTTCGGTTTTGGTGTGACATAATTCCCCCTAATCCTCAAAACTCGGTCGAGTGTAGAACAAATGTAAGTTTTGATAATCTAACTCCTCACCACTAGCATCATCACCACCTACATGCGCTTCAATAGCTGCCACGAACTAAACTCACTCTTCTTCTGTCAAATTGGTCAGAATCAGAATTTTCTCCACCTTCCATTTTCACTACCAACAAAAACTGCCACGTGCACAGTACACACCTACTACACGCATTCACTCAAAACGACCCCTTTCCCACGGAGCTGGAAGGAGGAGGGGGTGGGGGAAAGGGAAGGGTAAACGGCTGGGGGGTCTGGCATCACATTCCATTCATAAACAGTCCCGTTAGGGCTGGGTCAAGGGTAAATGACGTACTTTGATGGCGCGAATTGCGGTAAGTCCAAAGTACGATCCCGGAATACCGGTCTCTCGGATTGAAAGGAGTTATTTCTTCCAGAACGGTTTTCCGTTCTCCAGGATTGAAAGGTATTAAGCCTTGAAACCGGAAAACCGGTCTGCAGGATTGAAAGAGTTAAAACAGTTTATTAACACACGATAACATCAAAAACATAAAATCCACACACGCGCTTTAAGAGAAAGTTAAAATTTCCCGGAAGTCATAAGATCAGTGCGCAAAGAGTGAGTCCAGTGTCGTCTGCTTGCGCTGCAGACACCCAAGTTGTTATATCGGCCAATCAGAATGCCGCTTACATATCGAGGGGTCAGTCAAGATGGCGATGCTGTTGTCAGTGTGTTCTCGTTCTAGCCAGGTAGTTGTGCAAGAAAGCTTGACTTTGGGATGGCGGTGTGGTTGTAAGTGCGTTCTCGTTCTAACCGCGTAGTTTTTGCATAAAAGCTTGACTTTGGGAGTCAATAAATTGTACGTTATATGCAAGTTGCTCGTTGTAGCGAGCTCGTTGTATGCAGAATTATTTAACAAGGTAAAAGAAGGCTTGTGGTTGGGAATTTTGAAACCACTCGTTAAACACGGGCTCTCGTTTAAACCGTACACGTACTAAATGGGTTTCCCTGTATGTGGTAGCAATAATATTTCGAATATTCTTCTTCAACAAACAAACAACTACATGACAAGCGTAAAGTGACGTTATTTTATTCACAGGAGACAACACAAAACTGGTCTCTGTGAATAAAATAATGTTACTTTACACTTGCTGTGTATGTTCAAGTGACGTTGCAGTCTGTTTCTTTCTGCTTTTTTTCCTTTTTTTTCCTTTTTTTTTTATTCTTCTTCAAATAAAAATTAATCATGGACTGAAAGCTTTTCTCCAGCCAAATACGGACATGCTGGACCTAACTAATTCCTAGTTATGTGCATAACGGCAGCATGGAGCATCTGCGCTCATATGACAGGAAAGCGTCTGAGCAATCAATAAAGAAGAAGAGTATCCCTCGCTTTGTTTTCATTTCCTACATAAGAATTTTAATCAATAAAACTGACGTCTTAACAGGGTGCAGCACTTTTTACCTCAAAGTTTGAACGAACTTACAACATTGCTTTCTGACGTCTGTCATCCTGGAAATTTGTGCTCAATTTTTTTTTCAATGCTGTTAACTCAACAAAAAAGAAAGAAACTATTCGCAAGCCACAACTTTTGGCACTCCAAAAACCGGTAGCCACAACTATCGGCACTCCAAAAACCGGTAGCCACAACTATCGGCACTCCAAAAACCGGTAGCCACAACTATCGGCACTCCAAAAACCGGTAGCCATAACTTTCGGCACTCCAAAAACCGGTAGCCATAACTTTCGGCACTCCAAAAACCGGTAGCCATAACTTTCGGCACTCCAAAAACCGGTAGCCACAACTTTCGGCACTCCAAAAACCGGTAGCCACAACTTTCGGCACTCCAAAAACCGGTAGCCACAACTTTCGGCACTCCAAAAACCGGTAGCCACAACTATCGGCACTCCAAAAACCGGTAGCCATAACTTTCGGCACTCCAAAAACCGGTAGCCACAAATTCGGCACTCCAAAAACCGGTAGCCACAACATTCGGCACTCCAAAAACCGCTAGCTACAACTTTCGGCACTCCAAAAACCGGTAGCCACAACATTCGGCACTCCAAAAACTGGTAGCCACAAATTTTGGCACTCCAAAAACCGCTAGCTACAACATTCGGCACTCCAAAAAGCGCTATCCACAAATTGCGGCACTCCAAAAACCGAATTTCCGGAGAGTACCGGAAAAATGGTACCCCTAAATTCAAATCTTTTGGTGCACAAATCTAAGGAACTACCTACAGCTGACATTTCCAACTGTTTTTGTGCAAAGCAGTGCCATTATTAGCCTCAACTCAGTTCCAACCACACACGCGAAAACATTTGCTTAAGTCATTCGCATCGCAACCATTTTGAATTATTAAAAAAACTCACAAATCACTCCAGCCATGCACACAAACAAAACAGACACAAAAGGAGAAATGAAAGAAGATTACGGGTTTTTACTTCAGGTTTAGACATAGGAAAGTGACTTTTTTATATATAGACTTTATGTAAAAAAAACTCTCTACACCGATTGGTTTCCCCACAAGAAACCAAAGTCAGAGGCAAAGTTGTGGTCCAAGGGAGCGAAGCGAGATTAGAAGTGACCAAGGTATGGTATGCACACAGATTTACTTTCCTTGAAGCAGGTGCATCAAATTGACAGCTGTCTATTAATTCCGGACATATATGGCCCGAACGACTTGAATGAGTTAAGCACACACACACACACACAGAGTAAATCAGCATCACCTGTTCATAGAGTTGTTCGGCAGAAGAGCAGTGATCTCCGAATGGTCCCACTTGTCTCCTGGCAGGGAGGGGGGGAGGGGGAGGGGATTGGGGGAGGGGGGCACTTTCACTCAGCTGACTCTTCCTCCGTTGCCTGAAATCAGAAAATACAGTTTACAGTGTATTCTTTTTTCAATCAGAGAACTAAGCTGCACATGTTGTACTGTATTTTGACAAAGACATTTAACCTAAAAAGACTCTCCTTGGCAGACTTTTAAACTGAATTAACCCCTTCACTGCCGTAGTATAATAGCATTTCTGTGATGCTGTCTGCTGGAGCAAATTTCAGATTTTTTCGGTAGGTTCACTAAACTGCCTACCACTCACTCATTTATTGATATATCTCAAAGATTTTGTGCATGTTTTTTGGCTATACCCTTGGCTATGATGTGATATAAGAATAATTTCATTTTCTTGGACATCAGTGTGAGAAATATGGATATAATTTTTTTTTTTTTTTTTAAATGACAGTTTCGGAACATAAACAAACTCTCTGCAGCACATAAAATCACACAAAACATTGGAAAAACTGGTATTACTGTTTACTGAACATCAGAACATACATCTGGAACAATATGACAAACACTTAGTGTTTTTTACCAGTGTAGTAAATCATGCATATTTGGTCAAGTTTCGACCAGTTAAAGGGAAAGAACTGTGCTTTGACATCTCTAGAACAGTCAGGGCAAGTTTTCAGTGCATTCTCCCTTGCAGTCTACTCAAAAATCGATGACCAAACAAGTACGAGACAGTCTCGTACGTAGGCGCAGAGAGTGCCAGAAACAGGTACCGGGCAGTGAAGGGGTTAACTCTTCTAGAACCGTGGGCGAATGTATTCACCCAGCACATCACACTTCACTCCCACCAAATGCAAAAACATTCACTGCCAAGTTATTTCATTTTATTTTTTATTATTATTATTTAAGAAAATTTATATAGCGCTTCACCTTTAAGCTCTAAGCGCTTTACAATTGCCCTAAAATTATTCATATTAAAAACAACCGCTTACATACCTCCACACTATCCTTCACATTCTTACACACACACACACACACACACACACACACACATACACATGCGCACACAAAGAAATATGTACATATTAAACTAAATATAGATAAAATACATATACATAATAAAATAACAGTTTACAATCAGATTACATTAAAAACATTTTTTAAAATTTCAATTTATATAAACAAGTTACACATTCACAATGACCGCAAAAGTAAAGTATACATATAGGTACACACAAGGTTCACAAACATTCAAAAATAGAGAAACACGCTCATAAAAGCAAATTAAGACATACTCGTATTCACCGCACTCACGGGTTAAAAAACGACTACACTGTCTATAGTCCCGTCAACACTGCCAAGTGGCCTGCTGTGTGTTTGACTATTTGCAGAGCTAATGTGTGTGATTTGCTTTGCATTAAAGCAACACATGAGCACTCCGTTACCCCCCTCTTGTCGGTTAGTTAGTCTGTTAGTCTGTTATAGTCCCGTCAACAGCTATGGTTATCTCAGGACTGTCACCACATAACGTTAGACCACGTATAACAAAAAACACATCAATGATTCTCAACAACGTCCAAAAACCTCAAAACAACAAAAAATAAACAGTACAATTCACAACATGGCATCTTCATCATTGTAACCTATAGGTCATAATTTCACACAGTGCTGGAAACGTTGAGCCACTCTACTCTACTTATCGGATCCAGGTTAAAAAAACAGTATAAAATGATAACAAACACATCCTAGTAAAACAAATACATAAACAAGCGCAAAATCGCAATAGTTTGTGGCGCGCGGTCTATTTTTACCACTCCAATCATGAGTCATCTCCCCTGGCTTTTCAATAATTTTAATCTGTAAACCAGAATGTTATCTCTGCACCCTTTCGTAACTTTTTATATCTTTTGGAAAACATTTAAAACTATGTATCCTACTTATTCTCATCGAAAGAAGCACCGCATACTCGTCGTGTCTGTTGTAGTGTCTGTATTACGTATGTTTATTATTTTGTACGCTTTTAAAATACATCATTTTAAAGAGCGGCCTCAATTAATTTCGAAATGTAGCCTCGATTTGAAGTGCGACAATTTTGTCAAAATGTGCGACAATTTTGGACCGACAGACCGACAGACCGACCGACCGACCGACAAAGTGAGTTATAGGTTTGTGGCTTGAGCCACAAACAAAAAGGCCATATAGGCAAATATGCTCTGCAACATGTGCCCACTCAAGCGCGTAGGGTCTCACGCGTAAAAACCAGTGAACAATAACAAAAAACTGGCATGTCATAAATTGTAAATGAGGATGGAGAGAATGAAAAATGGGGATGAGGGGCTACTCTTAGTTGAAAGCTCCTCCACCACGACAAGGTGGAAGCCCGCGGGGGCGCTCTTGTCGAATGAGATGCAACGGACAACCAAGAACGTCAAAAAATACATGGCGGTAGAAGAGTTAAGTAATCCTTGGCAGACATGACTAAGACCTAAACTAAATTTTAATTTTTACGGACTATAAGGCGATACTTTTTTCCCCAGACTGAGACCCCTGCGCCTTATAATGTGACTGATAATATGGTAAGAAACTATAATAACAAAATCAGAATTTGATGTTAAATGTAGGGGGTACGTCTTATAATACGGTAAGTAAAAAAATCAAAAAGGTTCACACATGCTTCAAAATGGCAGCACGATAGCAGAAAGACAAGTGGCTGCAGAATAAGCTCCCCTAACTCATCAATATTTATGAGCTGACAGCAAAAGTAAGTGGGGGTTTGTTTGTGTCCGACAATGAGGCTTTATACTATACTTCTTGGCGACACGAAAGGGCAGTAATTGTAGGACTGAGTTGACCATGCCACCTAGCGATGAGTCAGGGGCAGAGAATATTCTGTGGCTATAATATACTACTACTTCATGACAGGCAAGGATGGTAATCTTATGTAGGTGGCGCCCACATCTCAGTGCACGAGACAGGGGCAGATAACTTTTAGCATAAAGACTCATTTGGGCGGTGCAGAGAGGAAACCATTTGATATATATCTGTATCGCTAAAAATTTGGGACTTTCCTAGAGTTGCACTGCCTCCGGGCATTGCCTCCAGGATCGTTCCCACCATCTTTATATCTACTAATGTCCCATATGTGTCTGTTTCAGACCGGAGGACGTTAAATGGATTTTCATTCTTGCAGAGAGGAATGCGTTAAACGCCAACTGACCTAAACTGCTCCAACTGTGAGTAGACGATCAGAAACTGACGCCCGCTGCTCTTCACACCAAGGTCAAGGTTATGACCTTTAAGGGCGCCACGCACGGCCGACAGGCTCTGGCTGAAAACGTAATCCACCAGGGGCAGCAACCCACTGACGAGCTTTTCCCGCTCTTCCGGCGATGCTTGGCTGTCTGTGTAGACAAACAAAAGGTCAGATTGTAGAAATGAACAAAAGTAGGAAACTCTTCGCTAATAGGAATTGTTCCGAAATAACTAAGGGGAGTAATTTCATGGTGTGTGGGAGTGATCTCGCCTAATTTGATCGGGCAAACAGGGGAAGTTACTCTACCTTCAGGTAAATCCCCAGCCCTCGCTTCGTGTGTTTGAGGAGACACACAGCACATAGAATGCAGTGCGTCATTCTAAATTAATTTTGATGTTATTTATATTTTTACGTCACAGTTTGCAAGTTCTATCACTTTGTAGCAACTGGCCACCCCATATTATTTCTAAAAAAACAATTTTGCAAGTCGCTGACTGGCATCCTGCGGTTTCAAGCTTCGACGCCATTGTTGCAATGGTATTTGACCGATTAATGGAGGTAAACAACTCTAATTTTTACAATTAAAAAACCCCAGGGATCTCCTTGAGATCAAAGTGCATGAGGTTGTTTTTTTTGGTGTTCAAAGTAAAAGAGAGAGATCAAACTACATGATGTGTTCAAAGTAAAAGAGAGATCAAACTACATGATGTGTTCAAAGTAAAAGAGAGAGATCAAACTACATGATGTGTTCAAAGTAAAAGAGAGAACAAACTACATGATGTTTTTTTGTATTCAAAGTAAAAGAGGGAGAGAGAGATCAAACTACATGATGGGTTTTTGTGTTCAGAGTAAAAGATCAAACTACATGATGTTTTTTTGTGTTCAAAGTAAAAGAGAGACAGAAGAAGAAAAAAACCCAAAAAACCTACAAACCCTCCCCCAAAAACCCCCCAACCCAAATCTAATTTTCACGAAGTGCTCTCCCCTAGTTGTTTTTTCTCAGAAAATTGTCTATTAGCTCCCATCCACCAAAGTTGCTTATGACACCCCTGCCTAGCCCTGCATGAATAAAAGCCAAAGGGGAGGAAGCCAACAGCATCTTAAGGTTGGAGGCACACTACGCTTTTTGGGTGGCAATTTTTGTTCAATTTTGTTTCTCAGGATCTAATGAAGATATCTACATGATATTTCGCACACTGATACACTACATTACCCTGACCATTTATGCCAAATTTGAAGACTGTGTGAAGGCACTATGAAAGTATGGAGTCCACCTAAAAAACCATTCACACAAAATCTTAGATCCTTCGAACAGCGTCAAAATCGCATCGCATTGATATCAAATCGTATGTGGTGTAGCAGGCCCTTTAAGCAGTTAACCCTTTCGCCTCCATGTCGCATTTATGCACCACAATGGCTTAACACCCATGTCCAGACCTGTTTACCCTTATAATGAAAAACCCGGAATTTGCCACAAAAAACCCCGGAATTTGAGAATAAAAAACGGAATTGCTGGTACCCACGTGTCGTCATATCTGGCCACAAGGAGCGCCCTATTATGGGAGACCGCCATCTTAGTCCTTACCTTTTTTTGAAAAATGCCAGATCGATGCTGCGTATTTGGCTGTTCCAATTCGAAACTTATCTAAACTGTATTTATAACATCTGGATGTTTTCTTTACACATTTAGATAACATTTTCACTTTGTTTACACACAAATAAGGACTAAGATGGCGACACTTCCGTTGGAATGGTCGAGATGCGTCTTTTCCTACGAACGGAAACAAATAATAGACGGTTTTTCGAAATCCCGGAATTTTCAGCGTTCACCCGGAATTTACTATTTTACCCGGAATTTTAGCAAATTTCCGGAATAATTCCGGCAAAACCGGAATGGTAAACAGGTCTGCATGTCACTAAAAGGCATCAAATCAGGGCCCGTTATCCAAAGACCCTATTTTCTTTATTTTGGGAGGTAAGGATAGGCCTAATATTAAACATGTCACAGAGAAAATCCCACTATTGCAGATATTTTTTTCTCTGTACCTGGTTAAGTTTAATGGCATTATGTGGCTGAAAAATGGCTGGCGGCGAAAGGGTTAATCAGGGATGTAAAATGTAAATCAGAAGAAACTGCCGAAACAATGGGCAATTTCTTCTGATTTACATTTTCATCCCGGATTAAGTGTACGATTTATCACGCACTCGTGATTACGAGAGTTTGCCGAGGAATGAGCAAGCTGTCTGCAGTTCACAAGGTTATTACGCATTTGCACTGGCTCTAGTGCTGCAGCCAAGGGATTGGTTGGCCACTATTAACAAATCTTATCCCAGCCAGCCGGAATAGCAGCTACGCCCTCTGCTATCCGGTTGTCGTAGTCGGAAATGACACAAAATATACACAAAGCCAAACTCGGCGCTTTTGTCTAGTACTGTAGTGATAAGTAAGTATTCCGATTCTTTGGGGATGTAGCTGCATGTGGTTAATTTCAGTTCTTTCAAGTAGTTTGTCAATGTCATCCTGGAAAGAAACAGGAACGCTATCTTATTTTGCTGTCACAGGCATGTAAAGCAGTATCGTCTGCAAACATTTCACAAGGGGTTGTAAAACAACAATGGCAGATCATTTATATATGTACCGTAAATCGCGGACTATAAGCCGCAACTTTTTTTTTTACTCCCCCCCCCTGCGGCTAGTACAGTGCCATGGCCTAAACGTTACCGAAAGTGAAAGTAAACTCAACTCAGTGGCATCCTTGATTCCGACACTTTGGTCTGTGGCCTTGTTCACGGTTGATGACAAAAAAATCACCTTGATTTCGGTATATTTTTCACAAAATGACGATCTGTTTCGCGGTCCGACACTTTCGTTTTGGCAGTCAACACACCCGCGATCAACTCTAGACTCAACCAGAAACGAACATCGTGCATCGCGGCTTATGCGTTACTTTTTTCAGATTTTTTTAAAAGTAGGGGGTGCAGCTTATATTACGAAGCGGCTTGTAGTACGTGAATTACGGTATACTGAAAATAAGTTGGGGCCAAGGACGGAACCTCTGGGGGACAGCATACATAATTAAGACATTGTAGAGGATTTGGATTCACTGAAAGAGACTCTTAGCTTTCGATCTGACAGAATGGACGATAGGAGTTCTAGGGTGCTGTTAGTAATGCAATAAGGCCTCGAACACAGTAGACGCAGAAATCCCATGCGCAATCCGTAAATAAGTAAAAGAAAGAAGGAAAAGATAAGCGCACGTATCCGTATTTCCCCTAATCTACTTTTTTCCTTCTTTCTTTTACTTACTTCCGATGGCTTGGAGTCAAAACGGACTATCTTTAGTCCATTGAAGTATTATGGAACTTATTGAGAAAAGTAATAACTTATATAAAAAAAAGGACTGCAGATAATGTAAAAAGCATAATCCCCATTTTACATTATTTGCAGACTTTTGAATACAAGTTCTTAGTTTTCTCAATAAGTTCAATAATAAGTCAATGGACCATCTAAAGATAGTCCGTTTTGACTCTAAGCCATCGTAATATGGGTTTCCATGCGTAACTTACGCGCCTAATGTGTCCCGGTCTTCAAGGTTGTTTTTTTAGTAAGAGGTCACGATCAACGAACACATAGTCCTCTATAATAATAATAATGAGGAAAATTTATATAGCGCCCATCCTACTATGTAGGCTACAGGGCGCTTTACACAAAATAGAAATGGAATAAAAACATAAAACAAAAATCCAATAACACGAGCAGACAAAACAATACCGGTCAGACTTTGTTTGGCCGGTAAAAATGCACATATCAATCAGCAGCAGCAACTGCTGTGACTTTTACTACTACTAGTACTACTATCAGACATCAGAATAGTCTGAAGTCCAATCCTCTGAAAACTGCGGTAAAAGGGCTATCTAGGCCCTAGACTGAAGAGGGACAACACTGAAATGAGTTCCGAACATCACCAAAAAGGCTTAATGCGGTGAGAAATCGCTTTAAAATGCTATTTAACCCAAAGGATAACACTCAATAAAAAGGCAAAACCTCTGACCAGGCATGGTAGTGGGGGCAAAGTGGTTTTCAAGGAAAATGGCCGGGGGTCCAGGGGGCCGAAGAAAATTCAATAAAATTCAATAAATGAGAGTGAAATGTTCACTGTTTCATGCCATTTGAATGCATTTTTTAATAATTTTGTTTCATCCACGATTCGCGGAGGTCTACCATGCCTGTCTGACAAGAGAAGCCAATCCTATGTCAAAAATTCTTAATCCTCTGAAATCCTCTGACAATTCTGATGCCTGTCTATCCTGGGGGCGGAGGACAGCTGCTGTTTACCGTCGCGGCAGGTGGCGGTGACGGCTTTGTAGAGGGTGGTCACCAGGTTGGCGAGGACCGAGCATGCGGCCCCCACCACCTCCACCCTGCCTGGGTAAGTGTCCAGGGACGCGCAGATCAGATCCACCGCAGACTGGTCCAAGGGGGGCTGGGGACAGCAACGCACGAATGTGAGGGTGCATGGGAAAAACGGACACAAGTCGCTCCGAATGGTTTTTTTAGCAAAAAAAGCCAAAAATAGTCAACAACCCCCAAAAAACCCAAAATTTCCATTTCACCCTTTCGCCGCCAGACATATTTAAGCAAAACAAAATACTATTAAACTGAACAGGGTAGAAATAAAGAAATAAAAAATTATCTGCAGTAGTGGGAATTTGTCTGTGAAATGCATAAGATTAGGCCTATCCTTACCTCCCAAAATTAAGATCTTCAGATAACACAGGTCCTGATTAAGATGCCTTTTACTGTTTTAGTGATGTGGGTGTTAAACCATTGAGGTGCGTAAATGCGACATTGGCTGTGAAAGGGTTAAGGCATATTTATGTCTATTTTCACATATTCTCACATATTCTACCAGTATCCACAACGTAAAAGACAAGTTTTAATGAATGTTTTTGGGGGATTTTTTTTCTTCATAGAAACAAAGAGGCAAAATTCTGTCTTCCATGTCCGATTTCTGTAAATGATCTATCCCAAATATGAAACTTTAAAACCCTTTCACCGCCAATGTTGCATTTTAGCACCACAATGGCTCAACACCCATGTCACTAAAAGGCATCAAATCAGGGCCTGTTATCTGAAGACCCTATTTTCTTAATTTTGGGAGGTAAGGATAGGCCTAATGTTATACATGTCACAGAAGAATTCCCAGCATTGCAGATACATTTTTTTTCTCTACCCAGTTAAGTTTAATGGTATTTTTTGGCTGAAAATGGCTGGCAGCAAAAGGGTTAAACTGAACAAGGTAAAAATTAAAAAATATCTGCAGTATTGGGAATTTGTCTGTGAAATGCATAAGATTAGGCCTATCCTTACCTCCCAAAATTAAGAAAATAAGGACTTCAAATAACACAGGTCCTGATTAAGATGCCTTTTAGTGATGTGGGTGTTAAACCATTGTGGTGCATAAATGCGACATTGGCTGTGAAAGGGTTAAGGCATATTTATGTTTATTTTCACACATTCTACCAGTATCCACAACATGAAAGACAAGTTTAAATGATTTTTTTAATTTATTTCATTAAAAAAATAAATAGTCTAGTCAATATAAACAAAGAGGCAAAATACCATCTTCCATGTCCTATTTCTGTAAATGATCTATCCCGAATATGAAACTCTAAACGGCTATAAAACCCAAACTATACAAGATAACTGTACAGCTCAAAAGATGAGACAGCAAAAGAACAAAAAATGATATAAAAGCTTCAACCTCACCTTGCAGTCAGCAGACAGAGGGCATATTTTCACTTACCAGTATCCACAACCAGGCATGGTAGTGGGGGCCAAGTGGTTTTCAAGGAAAATGGCCGGGGGTCCAGGGGGCCGAAAAAAATACAATAAAATTCAATAAATGAGAGTGAAATGTTCACTTTTTCATGCCATTTCAAAGCATTTTTTTTAATAATTTTGTTTCAAACTGTTTCGCGAATTTTCCGCGATTCGCGGAGGTCTACCATGCCTGCACAACGCCAAAGACAAGTTAATGATTTCTATACTGTCTTCCATGTCTGATTTCTGTAAATGATCTATCCCAAATATGAAACTTCGCGACTTCAAATGGCTATGAAACCAAAACTAGACAAGATAACTGTACAGCTCAAAAGATAAGACCTTCAAAAATCATCCAAACTGAGGTTTCATAAGGGAGGGGTCTTATAAGAGAGGCAATTTTAATACTTACAAAGAAGGGCAATGTCTCAGAGAAGTAGGTCTTATATGGGAGGGAGTCTTAAAATGGCAGGTCTTATATGGGAGGTTCCACTGCAAAAGCTTCAACCTGTGTAGAGTGGCACAGTGGTAGCGCGTTCACTTCGTGTCAAGTAAACCCGAGTTCGAACCTGGGTACAGGTTTTTTTCCCCTCTCACTTTGCACTAGGCCTTACGGTCTGAACGTGGAGTCTTTTGGATGAGACGATAAACCGAGGTCCCGTGTACCCATGCACTTAGCACACGTTAAACCCAGTGGCAACGAAAAAGTTGTCATTTGGTCAAAATTTACACACACCCTCTCCCTCCCTTCCTCATCAGTCACACAAATTTTTTATTTTTTAAACATTGACTGCGACGCGCTCTCCAGGTGGGAGCAACCCGAATTTCAAAGAGACGCCTCTGTGACTATAGGCCACTGCAACTAGGGTTATTACCACCCTTGACAGTGAGAGTGATGCCCTTGCTGGTCAGTACTGACAAGGGCATTCACTCTTGCAAAAGGCAGCCATTTAGTGGCATCAAATAGGGTTATTGGCGAGAGTTATGCCCCTGTTTGGTCAGTACTGAACCATCTTCCCCCACCCACCAAGGGCATTCACTCTTGCAAAAGGTGTTCGTTGTAGACCCCAATAATGTACCTAACCTAACCTCACCTTGCAGTCAGCAGCCAGAGGGCCGGCAGCGATGGTGGCCATGACCTGCAGACACAGTTGCTGCACTGCGGGCGAGGTCCTGTGGGCGGCCAGGGTCCCCAGCAGGGCCTTGGGCGCCTCACACTGCACCAGAGACCCGCCGGCGCCGGACACGCCGCCACACACCGCCTGCAGCACCACCAGGCTGACCACAACCACACTCTCCGAGCTCTGAGAAAGAGACAAAGAGAAGAAAGGTGGCAGTCAGCAGTGATGTCCCGAGGCCATGGTCATAGGACACTGACCTACAGTGGAACCTCCTTATTAAGACTCCCTCTAGTCTAAGGTGTGACCCCAACATTTTTCACTGATTGTTTTCCCCCTTTATACTCGGAATAGTGAGTGTCCACCTCCCTATATAGACCCCTCCCTATAAAGACCCCTCCCTAAAAGACCCCTCCCTATAAGACCCCTCCCTATAAGACCCCTCCCTTAAAAGACCCCTCCCTATAAAGACCCCTCCCTAAAAGACCCCTCCTTATAAAGACCCCTCCTTATAAAGACCCCTCCCTATAAAGACCCCTCCCTATAAAGACCCCTCCCTATAAAGACCCCTCCCTATAAAGACCCCTCCCTATAAAGACCCCTCCCTATAAAGACCCCTCCCTATTAAGCTTTTTTTGAGAATTCTGATCGCTTCTCGGCCTTTTGGCTAAGAAGTGATTCAAGAACATAAATTTGTGTTTATACCATGGTTGGTTTGTTCAGCCCGTCGTACATGGCGAAAGCCGATACGCGACGTTAAACTGAACTTCCTAAGCTTTTTTTTTTTCCGATTTTTCAAGGTCTTAATATGCATTAAAATTGAAAATGTCCTGCAGTGGTACCCCTAATAAGACCTTGAAAGTGTGGTGAAAAAAAAGTCTTATCTGAGGGGTGGTCTTATTAGAGGACCAAGCAACTTCCAAGTTGAAACTAGGTGATCGGTCATCTCCATAAGTTGGAACTCAGTGAATCAGAATGGTTTCACTTTACCAAAAAAAAAAGTTGAAAAGCAGCTCCTTTCCGCTATCAGACTGATAAATCGGCGTTAGTGTGTGCACTACAACTCTCGCTGAATGCAAGCAACTCACAAAATCCAATAAATGAAAGCAGCTGGCGCATTAGCGTTTGCCGTGATTTCGTATCTGCGGTGTATGCGGCGCCATTTTGTCAGCTGAGTTGTAATGTATGCCCTGTAAAAGTTCTGTGTGTGGAAACTGTGACTAAAAATGAACTGCCACAGTGTTACTTTGTCATGTTTTGTGTTGTGTTGTGTCGTTGTGCATAATCCAGTATTTAGTAGGTCCGTTATGGCGAAGATTAGGTCTGTACTGTTATGTGTAGTTTGTGTGTGAGTGCAACATGGGCCATCGAAGTTGCCATCGGACCCGTTGCCATGACTTTCGATCACGAGTCCGTCTGCTTTTCATCGAGAGATCGATTTGCACGAACTTGACTGCAAAAAGATAAGATTGTGGTCGCATCTCAACCCCTGAAATCGGGTCGTAAGTCGGAACTCAGGAAAAGTCGTATTTTGCGGCATAGGATATATAGTGGAATGTGTTCGGGGAAAAAAAAATCAGTCGTATGTGAGGAGAAGTCGCATTTGCGAGCGTCTCTTATTAGAGGGGTACCACTGTATTAAGTTCTCCCCTGTCATGAAAAAATGTCTGATTAATTTGTTTTAACACTGGAAAACTTTTGTCATAATGATTTCTGCAAGAGCCAGGAGTTAATTGTCCTATTGATTTATCTTGTCTCAGGACAGTTTGTCCTATCACTGTGCGATCCTCAGAACATTACTGTAGGCAGGATAGCGAAGATGTTCGTGGTAAATCGCCCGTAAATTCAATGTGTGCATGACTGGGGTTCGAATCCCAGCCTTGCACTTTCTTGATCAGAACTACACTGTGAAAGGCAGAATGCAGAGTTAAACAAAATAAAATTATGAGCTCTTCAGATCTGTCTATATGAAACGAGGAAGAATAAGCAGAGATAAAAAAGAAGAAAAAACCCAACTTTCTGAGCTCTATATAGAAAGAGAGAGAGAGAGAGAGAGAGAGCAGAGAGCGAGAGAGGATGGCGCAGAGCGCGCGAGAGAGAGAGAGATTGAGATGGGAAGCAGAGAAAGAGAGAGATGAGGGAGAGAGGGGTGGAGAGAGAGAGGGGAGAGAGAGGGAGAGAGGGAGACGGAGAGACAGAGAGAAAGATAGAGAAGAGAGAGAGAGGGAGACGAGAGAGAGAAGAGAGAGAGGGAGAAGAGAGAGACGAGAGAGAGAGAGGGAGAGAGGTGAGAGGGGGGGATGAGATGAGAGGGAGAGAGATGAGAGAGATGAGAGAGATGAGGGAGAGGAGAGAGAGAGAGAGGGAGAGGGATTGAGATAGAGGAGAGAGGGAGGACGAGATGAGACTCGAGAGAGAGAGAGAGGAGAAGAGGGAGGGGAGAGGGGGGAGCGAGAGGGGGAGAGAGAGCGAGGCCAGAGAGAGGAGGATGAGAGAGAGAGAGGGAGAGAGAGACGAGATGGAGAGAGAGAGCGAGGGAGAGAGAGAGGGACGAGGGAGAGAGAGGAGAGAGAGAGGGAGAGTGAAGAGAGAGGGATAAGAGAGAGAGATAGACGGGACGAGAGAGAGAGAGAGACGAGAGAGAGGAGGGAGAGAGAGAGCGAGAGAGAAGAGAGAGGGATGAGAGGGAAGAGGAGCGAGAGAGAGATGAGAGAGAGGGGATGAGGGAGAGAGAGAGAGAGCGAGAGAGAGGGAGAGAGAGAGAGAGAGCGAAGGAAAGAAAGAGAGAGAAAGAGAAAGAAAAAAAAAAAGAGAGATAAAGAAAGAGAGAGGAGAGAACGAGGGAGAGAGAGAGCGAGAGAGATGAACGAGAGAGCAGGGAGAGGGAGAGAGATGAGAGAGAGAGAGAGGGAGAGAAGAGGAGAGGGAGAGAGGAGAGAGAGAGAGATGAAGGAGAGATGAGAGATGGGGAGAGAGAGAGAGGAGATAGATAGAAAGAGGGAGAGAGTAGAAAAAAAAAAGAGAGAGATAGAGACTAGAGAGAGGGAAGAGAGAGAGAGAGAGGGGAGAGGGAGAGAGAGGGGAAGGAGAGAGAGAGAGAGAGAGAGGGAGAGAAGAGGGAGAGGAGTAGTGAGATGAGAGAGAGAGAGAGAGGGAGAGAGAGAGAGAGAGAGGAGAGATGAGAGGGGGAGAGAGGCGAGAGAGAGAGGGAGAGAGAGGAGAGAGAGAGAGAGAGAGAGCGGATGAGAGAAGAGACGGGAGAGGAGAGGGGAGAGAGACGAAATATTGCGAGGAGAGAGAGGGAGAGAGAGGAGAGAGTAAGAGACGAGAGAGAGGGAGGAGAACGACGAGAGAGAGAGAGGGAGAGAGAGAGAGCGAGAGAGGGAGAGGGAGGAGAGAGAGAGAGAGAGAGATGAGAGTAGAGAGAAGAGTGAGAGAGAGAGATTTTGAGAGAGAGCGGGAGAGATAGTTAGAGAGAGGAGAGAGGTGAGAGCAGAGGAGAGAGAGAGAGAGACGAGGG
>CM065696.1:13160875-13200875 GCA_017654935.2 Phymorhynchus buccinoides
GAGGGAGAGATCGTTAGTGATAGAGAGAGGGAGAGGGCGTCGCTAGAGAGGGGGAGGGGGGGGGGGAAAACGAGAGAGACGAGGGCAAGGGACCCGCGAGAGAGAGAGAGAGAGGAGAGAGAGAGGGAGAGAGAGAGAGGAGAAGAGAGAGAGCCGAGAGGAGAGAGGGAGAGCGCGAGAGAGGGAGAGAGGGGAGGGAAGAAAGAGAGAGAGGAGAGAGGGAGAGAGAAAAGGGAGACAGAGAGAGAGAGAGACAAACAAACACACAGACAGAGAGAGAGAGAGACATGGAGGAGAGAGAGAGAGCAAGAGAGAGGGAAAGAGGGAGAGAGGAGGAGAGAGAGGGAGAGAGGGGAGAGAGGGGGTGAGAGAGAGAGGAGAGAGCGATGAGAGGCCGGGAGAGAGAGAGAAGAGAGAGAGAGAGGGAGGAGGAGAGAGAGAGGAGAGGGAAAGAGAGAAGATTGAGAGGAGATTGAGAGAGTGAGAGAGAGAGAAGAGAAAGAGAGAGAGAAGGAGAGAGAAGAGAGAGAGAGAGAGAGAGAGAAGGAGATAGGAGAGAGAGAGAAAAGAGAGGGAGCGAGAGAGGGAGAGCGGGCGGAGACGAGGCGAGAGAGAGAGAGTGAGAGAGAGGAAAGAGAGAGGGAGAGGAGAGGGAGGGAAGAGAGAGGGAGAGAGAGAGAGGAAGAAAGAGAGAGAGAGAGAGGGAGGGAGAGGAGAGAGAGAGAGGCACGAGGGGAGGAGAGAGAGAGCGGGAGAGAGAGAGGAGAGAGAGAGAGAGAGGGAGCGAGAGAGGGAGAGGGAGGGAGAGATAGACGAGGGAAGAGAGGAGAGAGCAGAGGGAGAGAGGGAGAGGGAGAGAGAGAGGAGAGAGAGGGTGAGAGAGAGGAGAGGAGCGAGAGAGAGAGAGGGAGGAGAGGGAAGAGAGAGAGAGAGAGAGAGAAGAGAGAGAGAGACGGGAGGGAGGAGAGAGAGAGGGGAGGAGAAGAGGGGAGGAGAGATGAGAGAGAGAGATAAGAGAGAAAGAGAGAGGGATGAAGAGAAAGAGAGAGAGAGAGATGACGATAGAGAGAGGTAGAGAGAGGGGGGAGGGAGAGAGAGCGAAGGAGGAGCGAGAGAGGAGAGAGAGAGAGGAAAGGGGGGGGAGCTGGAGAGAGGGGGAGGAGAGAGAGAGGGGACGAGAGAGAGATAGATAGGGAGAGAGGAAGAGAGGAGAGTGAGAGAGAGAGGGAGAGGGAGAGAGAGAGAGAAGAGAGAGAGGATGAGAAAGGGAGGAGAGAGAGAGCGGGAAGAGAGAGAGAGGGCAGGGAGAGAGAGGGGGAGAGAGAGATGAGAAGAGAATGAGAGGGAGAGAGAGAGAGAGAGCGAGAGCAGAGAAGGATGAGAGAGAGGGATAGAGAGAGAGGGAGAGAGATGAGAGGGAGAGAGAGGAGAGAGGAGAGAGAGTGGAGAGAGGAGAGAGAGACGAGAGAGAGAGAGATAGAGAGATAGAGAGACGAGGGAGAGGAGAGATGGAGAGAGAGAGAGAGAGGGAGGAGAGAGAGAGAGAGAGAGAGACGAGATGAGTGAGAGGAGAGAGAGAGAGAGAGAAAGAAAAAAAAATGAGAGAGAGAGAGGGAGAGAGAGGAGGGGAGAGAGAGAGAGAGAGAGAGAGAGATGAGAGGAGGAGGGAGAGAGAGAGAGGGGAGAGAGAGAGGTGAGAGAGAGAGACGAGAGCGAGAGAGAGAGAGAGAGATGAGAGGAGAGAGAGAGAGGGAAAGAGTGGATCGGAGAGAGAGCAGAGATGAAAAAACCAGCCCAAACAACTTTCTGAGCTCTGTGAAGGACAGTGAGAGAAAGCAGAAATTAACCCTGTCACTGTCAGAGAAAACCAGATATTATCGAATTTCTTATTATAAAATTTAAAAGAGACCTGTTAGACTCAATCTGAGAAAGTGGTCTAGAGATACTATTTTATTAGTAGTAGTATCTTTCCTGGCTTGTCTAAACCAAAAAGCATTATTCCAGGGCTATGACATAACAAAAATGATGACATCATCAATCATATCACACATTCCCTATAGACAGGGCAGGAAAGGGGTCAATTACAATTTTTTTTAATGTGCCAGGGTGTGGCTGCTAGTTGGTACATGGAATGAACGGTGTGGGAGCACATAAGATGGGACAGCAACAACAAAAAATCCTTAAAAAAACAAGTGATAAGCACCACATTGACTCGCTCAGGCGTGCAATATTAATTATTATTATTCACAATCTTGTCATTCTGATGCTCTATAAGCATAATGCTCTTCACTACTTAAGGCCTAGAGCGAAACTTGTGGTCATTTCGTTTTTCACATCACAAAGATAACATTTCTTTATGACGCCATAACTATGAGTATGAAGGCTTACAAAGAGGAATCGAAATAGCACATACCCTTTTGTACTCAAGAATGTAAAAAAATCCTTGGTAAAGGTAAAGATGTGCCACCCCCCATGCATTTCTCGGTTAATTGTATTTTTCCGTTTTTGCCTTTCTTACCATACATAAAGCTGTATTTTAGGAACATTTTTTAGCTAATTACCTTTTTGGAATACTAACCCTAACCCTAAACCTAACCCTACCCCTAAACCTAACCCTACCCCCCACTATGTACTGCAGTACACCGCGATTTGTCACACGTCTTATACGGTGGTGGGGGGTAGGGTTAGGGTTAGGGCTAGGGTTAGGGTTAGGGTTAGTATTCCAAAAAGGTTATTAGCTAAAAATGTTCCTAAAATACAGCTTTATGTATGGTAAGAAAGGCAATAACGGAAAAATACAATTAACCGAGAAGGTAGGGGGGGTGGCACATCTTGACCTTTGCCAAATCCTTGAAGCTAACATAAAAACTTCTTTCCAACCAACTTGTTCTAGTGGCTTTTAAATAAAAGCAGTCACTGCAGACATAATGTCATTTTTATCATCGTGCCAAAAATTTGCTTGCGCTATTATTTGTGGTTTTTGAGAAAATTGCTATGTTCAAGTTTTTAATGCGACGGTGACCACACACACACACACACACACACACACACACACATGCCAATTTTCAGTACATAGACGAGACTTCACTCGTCAAAAATCATACACCCTCTAGAGACTGACCACAAACTGTCGAAGAATTTCTCGGGCGAGGACGATGATGGCCCCGTGAGAAGGCTCGGCGGGCGTGCTGTCACCCTCACTGCTAACGGACTGCTCCTCGATGAGGTCAGTCAGAAACCGGACCAAGATGCCACGCTGACGTCCTGCTACTTCCTGTGGAGAGTTTGTTCATTCGCACAGTTCATACACCTTTTCAAAACCTTTTTTTAAAGGCACTTTTTTTTCATAAGCATTTTCTGTGATAGAGTAATAACAGTATGCTCTTCTTCTTCTCTTCGATCGCTCAGACAGTTTCCTGTCAATTATGAGCGCAGATGCGTCATGCTGCCGTTATGTGCCTAATGAAGAATCATGCTGCCATTATGCGCTTAACGAAGAAATAGTTAGGCCCAGCATGTCCATCTTCAGCTAAAGAAAATCTTTATTAGCGTTTCTTAAAAAAAGGCAGGAGAATGGACCAATAAGGCAGAAAGATAGTAGATGTCAGCAAGCAAAGGGAAAAGACAGTCAGAGAGAGACAGATTAGAGGAAGTTTACAAGCACAGAACTTCCAGAAGATGTAGGAACTATTTGTACGAAGAACACCACCACCACCCCACCCCACCCCCGGCATCCCCACAGGGTGATTTCGTACCCTCAAGGACATGAACACATATTGCTTTAGATTTAGCATATATTTACCACTCAAAATAAATTAATCCTGACACTGCCAGACAAAAACAATTGAGAAATTATCTTCCTTAACCCTCTTGCATTCACATTTGTTATGGACAACACTTTTTCTAGTGTTCAGATTCGTTCACGCCTTATCACGAAAATCTGTCTTTTGAAGCACACAGAGCGCCATACAGTTACTGCCACATCATTGCAAGTGAGAAGCTTCTTCATAGTGTGTGTATAACAAGCCAGAACTTAGTGCGTGATGGAAATGCCATCAGAGGGGGTCTCAGAGTGGGGGCAAGCTACGGGCGGCTTTGGACGACTTGAATACACAGAGGCAACTTCCGGCTGGGCGGTTTTGGGTGGAATAAATACAAGAGGGTTAAATTATAAAACAGAAAAGAAGCCTGCGTTAGACTCAATCTGGCAAACGGGTCTGGAGATATATGCTTGCCTAACTGTTCTAAAGCAAAAACCAGCATTCCAGAGGTGTGACATCAAAATTCATTACATCATCAATGACATCATATTAATTGCCCACAGTAGACAGGGTATGGCAGGGAAGGGGTTAAGAGTTGCTTGATTTCACCTTCTCTTTGTGCTGTGAGGCTCGGTACAAAACTGTATAATTGTGCATCACAGTTTATACAGCTTGCATGCGAGACATGGCATTGTATGCTAATGCATACACACACACACATACACAAATTCACACAAATTCAAAATATGCGTGTCTGTGTGTGTGTGTGTGTGTGTGTGTGTGTGTGTGTGTGTGTGTGTGTGTGTGTTTGTCTGTGCGATTCATTAACGGTGCAATATTTTCTGCAATTTTTTTAAGTTGTGTTTTTGAAAAAGACATTAAAGTCGAAAATTTGTGCTTTTTTAAAAGGGTGTCCGGTGTTTCACTGTACAAGTCACATACAAATTCACACACACATACAAATTCACACACACACACACACACGCACACGGATGCACACACACATCCACACACATCCACCAACCCACGCACGCACACACACACACGCACAAACATATTTTCTTTTCCTTTTGTTTTGTTCAAATGCATGTATATTGTTTTCTTGTTGACCTTGTTGGATCATGAGACCCCATTGTAATTTCTCTTGTTGAAATAACAAAGTAAGTTTGACCACGACTTTGACTTTGAGACGCATGTGCATACATACACACACAGACCATGAAAGCTGCGTGGATGCTGTCGCTGAGCTTGGATGTCACCCTGACGTCCGTGTGCAGGCTGATATGCTGAACCACATACTGTGCCGCCATGTGTGCCAGCTGGAACAAATAATGAACAAGACGGTAAGCCAGGTAAATGCACTCCCGGATATTTGGTGTGCTTGCAGACGTCAGTGTGCAGGCTGATATGCTTTCTTCTTCTTCTTCTTCTTTGATCGCTCCTTTCCTCTGTTTCCTGTCAATCATGAACGCAGATGCGTCATGCTGCCGTTATGCGCCTAACTAAGAAATAGTTAGGCCCAGCAAGTCCGACTTCGGCTGGAGGAAATGTTTTTGAAAGTGTTTCGTGAAAAAAGGCAGGAGAATGGACCGGTAAGGCAGAAAGATAGTCGATGACAGTAAGCAAAGGGAAAAGGCAGAGTCAAAGAGAGTTACAGATTAGAGGAAGTTACAAGCACAGAACTTCCAGAAGGTGGGGGAACTATCTATACAAAAAGACCCCCCGGTATCCCCACGGGGGGAGGCTGATATGTTGAACCACAAACTGCGCCGCCATGTGTGGAACAAACAGGCAAACAAATAGACTAGAGCGTGAAAATGCCAGATCATCCAGCTGCGCGGCAGCGTTTCCGGGGTCCAGTGACCTTGCAGGAACAAACAGACAAAACACCCCTGGAACTAAAGTCCGATCAAACAGTCTACACCTGCACTTTACAGTACCCCTGCAACAGCGAGGATCTCAACTATAGCTCGCGCACTATTGACAGCTAGAGAAAATCAGGTGCGCTGCAGCATTTTCGGCTTCAGTGACCTTGACCTTTGACCAACGACCTTAATTTTTGAACTTGACCTAGATATTCTCACTACCTATCTTCATGCAAAATCTGAGCTTCCTAGGTCCCTCCGTTCAAACGTCATTGTGTTCAAATAATCAGTCAGATCAATAGTCAGACAGACAATCATGAACAAACAGAAAGCCCTGAAAGCATTATAACTAGCTTTCGCTTCGCGGCCGATTAAAGAATCTTCTTTTCCAACAAACGAACAAGGAAACAAGACGGTAAGCCATGCAAACGCAGTCCCAGAAGTTTGGTCGCCAACTGTGAACCACATAGTGAGTTGCTATGTGCGCCCAAAGACTCTAAAAGGGTAAGATGGACTACTTAAGAGTTACGGCGAGCCGGGCTGATAGAGTTATCGTTAGTGGGGTAGTTATCCAAAGTATAACTGACTCATGAAAAGATAACTCTCTCAGGTTTGAAAAAAAGAGTTAATGTAACCTAAATGTGTCATGTTTAAAAGGGACATAACCAGTGTTTCTGTCCTCACTACTCATATAGGGAAAAGGGACCGGATGTTAGTCTTTCTTTTCAGTGTCTTTGTTGCGCCAGCTGAAACAAAGTCAAAGTAATGGCTGTTGTTGTGTGGGCATGGTGGTGCCCAGCTTTATCAATGTTCAAAAGCAGATTGGGTAAAGGTAAAGATGTGCCACCCCCCCTGCATTTCTCGGTTAATTGCAATTTTCCGTTTTTGCCTTTCTTACCAAACATAAAGCTGTATTTTATGAACCTTTTTAGCTAATAACCTTTTTGGAATACTAACCCTATCCCTACCCTACAACCCCCCCCCCCCCACCCCCCCCCCCCCCCCCCCCCCCCCCCCCCCCCCCCCCCCCTATAAGACAGGAAAACGCAATGAACCACGACTGTAACAAATGGCGCCGTGTACTGCAATACATAGGGGGGGGGGGGGGGGGGGGGTGTCCTATTAGATAATGGCCTAGGGATAGGGATAGGGTTAGTATTCCAAAAAGGTTATTAGCTAAAAAGGTTAATAAAATACAGCTTTATGTTTGGTAAGAAAGGCAAAAACGGGAAAATGGAATTAACCGAGAAATGCAGGGGGGGTGGCACATCTTGACCTTTACCGCAGATTGATTCGAAACACAACCTCCACTTTACCTGGCAAACGTAGCCACTCTTGCAAATCAGTTTTCAAACGCAGATGGATTCAAACACGAAATCTGATGCCATTTCTCCTAGTCCTACACAAGTAGCCACCATATTTTCCGGGCTATGCATTAGATCCGCAATCTGCAAGTTCCGTATGGAAACCCCATTCACTTATATAAGAAATAAGCGGATGGGATTGTGGGTGAGTTTCCGTGGATAATGCAGGGCATGAAAACTACCGTTCCAAAAAAAAGAGGAGATTTTTTCAGCCAAGAAATCCTTCCACACAGATTTTCTGCTAACGTCAGAACTTTTGTTCAACAGGGGGGGGGGGGGGGGGGGGGGGGGGGGGCAAGTAGTACTCATTTCACATCCTTCTTCGCCTTCCAACTCTCAAACACAACATTCGCAGCTCGTTTCGGTGGCCATTTTTTACCTGCGAGCGCAAGCGTCACTCGTGCAAATACGGACTGCGCCGTTTTAGAATAACCACGTGCTCACGAAAACGGAGGGAGGTTCCACTGTAGTAGGAACGAGGTACATGAGAAAGTGAGAAAGGGATGTTGCTCCTCATTTTTTATATTTTGTTTATATAAACCTGAATCTCAGTGAGCAGAGGCAATGATAAAATAGAAAAATGATTTAACCCTTTCACCGCCAATGTCACATTTTTGCACCACAATGATTTTTAACACTTGTCATTAAAACTCTTGAATCAGGGTCTATTATTCAATAATATTGTGTTCCTAAATTTGGGCAGTAAGGATTGACCCTTTACTAAATGTGTCGCAGAGAAATCCCACAATGTTGCAGATGAAATCTTTTCTGCCACAAAATAAATGCATAGCTGCCAACTTTTCCCAAACAAAATCCTGGAGGGGGATTGGTGATCTTTGATTGCCGTCCTCCCTTCATACGACACGTTTACTGTGCAGCGGCAAACTGCAAAAAGCACAGTATTTGTCCTGTGGACAGCTGTCGATGAAGTCAAATTTTTTGTATTCGTCTGAAAAGACCATCTTCCATTTCTTCATCTTCTCCTTTGACTTCAACATCGTGGCGAGGTTACTTCAATGGCGGCGTGAGACAGGCCTAAAGACCGCCAAACAAAGGATTGCAGGAGGAAGTAGCCCCCGCTTCCGACATGCGCAGTGCGAAGCTTCCTGAAACCCAGTTTCGGTTTTCGGGTTTCATAACACTCGTTTCTGAGGTCATCTAAGCTGGAAATTTCGAAATCCGGGAGTTTCACATGATTTCCGGGAAGACCGGGAGAGGTGACAAAATCCGGGAAGCTCCCGGATTTACCGTGAGGGTTGGCAGGTATGCAAATGTTATGGACATTTTTGGTTAAAAAATGGCTGGCGGTGAAAGGGTTAAGGCACAGAGCCTGAAGAGAAGCACCCAGGCATGTCTCACCTGCTGTGGCTGGCGTGTTTGTCGCAGGAGCTCGGCGTCTGTTTTGGGCAGGTCTATGATGGCCCAGTCCACTGGGAGAGGGGGTGGCTGTCTGAAGGAGGCCTGCACATACGCACATATGTATATATAGGTATGTGCAATCACACTGACATGCTTGTACTGACACAGAAACAGGCAGGCACAGACACAGACACAGACACAGACACAGACACAGGCACAGACACAGACACAGACCAAACATAATGCATATTCATACACACATACCTGTAGACCTAACACATCCTACTGGGTGAGCACACGCGCGCGCGCGCACACACACACACACACACACTCTCTCTCTCTCTCTTCCTCATACTCACACATGTACACATTGAATAACAATTTTGTTTTAAAGACAAAATGACTTAGGCGACTAACTGGAAGAATAAGAGCGCACGCACACACACACACACACACACGCAAATGGAAACACATACACACACACAATTACACATATCCACAACCCACCCACCACACACACACACACACCCTCCCCCCACCCCCACCCACCCCAATCCTTAACGCACAAAATCTCACCGGCTTAGGCTTGCGAGCAGCCCGCCCCTCCTCCACAGCGCTATCGGTGCTACACCTCCTCACCCTACTACCCCCCACGGAGCTGCTCGTGCTCCTGATGGAAGTCACCGACAAGCGCGGCACCGGTCGGGGCGGTGTCGGCGATGCCATACACCGCGGCGGCAACACCGGTGGTGGAGACTCCTCTATGACCACGACATCGGTGTACGGACCGACCGTGTTCGCCAAAACCGTTCGCCGAGGAAGCGAAGGGGGTGGCAGCTTCGCCGGCAGTGACGCTGGCAGTGACGCGTCGCTCAAAGTTTCTCGTTCGTCGGTGACACTTTCCGATAACACTGTTGGCGCCACTGATGATGTCTTTGGATTGGGGCGGGGAGGGATGGCGGGCGGCTGGACGGAAGTGGCGAGACTGTCCGCGTCTTTTGATGCCGCAGTCATGACGGGGGTCGTTTTGGTGTCGGTAGTATGGGTGGCAGTGGCGGTAGGGGTGGTGGTGGTGATGATGGAAGTGGTGACGGCGACGAAGCTGGTGGTGTCAATGAGGGTGGGTGTAGGGGTGGGAGTTGTAAGTGGCACAGGGATGGTGGAACTTTTTGAGAGGGCGCGGGCAGAGTCGGGCGATTCAGTGGATCCGTTTTGTGTGACTATTGCCGTGTCAGTGTTGGTCTCTAGGCTGGCAGGTGCTGTAGCAAGTGAGAATATAATTATAATGATAATATTATACCCAGTGCATATGAATCGCCATAAAAGCTACAAAGAAAGGGACAAAAAAGCAAACAAAAAGCATATTTTCCTGAAATAATGTGAAAATATGTTCCATATTTTGCTGATATCCTATCGGGCGCATTTTAATTTTTATTGTAAGGTGCACCCCACAAATTTACCACAGAATTCTGATTTTGTTATAAGATTTTCACCAGAATGTATTGTCATTATGATATAACTTATAAGGCCTATGGGTCTCAGTTTGGAAGGAAAAAATACTCCTTGATCAGTTGATAATCCATAAAATATGGTAGTGTAAAAATACCTAGAACAATGACATCCCAGTTGCCTGATCCAGTCTGTGTTGTATTTTAAACATAAGATCCATCAAACTCAACGCTGCAAAAAACACCCACCAATGCACTTATGTACATACCGTATTTTACGGACTATAAGGCGATACTTTTTTCCTAGACTGAGACCCCTGCACCTTATAATGTGACTGATAATATACTAAGTAAAAAACTATAATAACAAAATATGAATGTTGTGTAACATTTTGGGTGTGCGCCTTATAATCAGTTGCGCCTTGTAGTCTGTAAAATATGGTACATTAGAATCCCACAGATGCAAAGCATATGGCTACAGTTGTAGTTGAACAATTTTGATGAAAAAACAATTAGAAACTAAGCCCTTATTTAACTGATTCAGAAGACCTCTTGGACCATATGAATGGAAAAAACACAAAAGCTGTTGGTTGCTCTGAAACGTCTGTGTTATCTTCAATAAAGGACCTATACCGAACCAACAGCTTTTGTGTTAAGCCCTTATTTGCTCTTGTTTCACTTATTTATCATGTATATTGTAAGTCATAACAGCATCCAAAACATAGATCTATAAGTAAATAACTCGTCTAATATCATGAGTGGTGGATAGACATTAAATCACACACAAACACACACATACACAATCCTGGCATGGCCTAAACATTGAAGAGAGTACACATTTAAAAAAAAATATATAACCTAACATAGCATTATAATGAGAGAAAAAAATGTGGTGTACTTATAATATACACTAGTCTATAGTCAAGAGAACGAGAGAGCTCAAAGTAAAACAGAGACAAAGTCAGAGATGGAGAGGCAGGGGTGCAGAGATAATCAGGAGAGAAGAGAGAGAGAGAGAGAGAGAGAGAGAGAGAGAGAGAGAGAGAGAGAGAGAGAGAGAGAGAGAGAGAGAGAGAGAGAGAGAGAGAGAGAGAGAGAGAGAGAGAGAGAGAGAGAGAGAGAGAGAGAGAGACACAGAGAGAGAGACAGAGATGCAGATTCACTGATTCAGAGAAAAAGAGAGAGAGAGAGACAAAGACAGAGGCAGACAAAGGAAAGGATGAAAGAGAAAGAGACAAACTCACAAAGCCTCAAAGAAGCAAGATAGACAACAGACAACGAACAGATCTAAAATAACAAAGACAGAGAATGAGAGAGAGAGAGAGAGAGAGAGAGAGAGAGAGAGAGAGAGAGAGAGAGAGAGAGAGAGAGAGAGACAGAGACCAAGAAGCAGAGACTGAGAGAGACAGAGACAACTATTTCAATAAGTGTAAGGCTAAGAATGAGACAGAGACAGATCCAAAATAGAGAAAGTCCAAGCTAATAACAAACCAATATATTGTTATTATACAAATTAAAAGTATCGTTTTTTTCCAAAAGTAGATCCATACCACTATCACTGATCGCAGACTCAATTTCCGAAAGGAGACAATCCTCCTTCACAATGGTAGCAGGTCTGGCAAGAAACGACGACCTGCGTCCCTCCTCTGACATCACTTCCTGTGCCGAAGATGTTGCTGTGTCGTCAGTTATGACGTCAACTTGAGACACGCTGACGTCTCCGTCATCCGCCCGCACTGTAGACGATGGAATTCCAAGTGCCGTTTGTGGCACTTCTGTGTCTGCGGAACAAATTCAAATTTCACCGGCGCCATGACAGGCATTTTGCCATTTTCTCCAATGGCTTTTATCACTGGTTGACATTAGCCTGTGGTAGGGCCAATAGCAAATGAGAGCTGTACAATATTTTCAACAATATCATGGTACATATCTTTAGTCTTTCGTAAAACTGAAAGACTACGTCTCTGAGACAAACTAGGGGGCATTTGCACTGGCTCAAGTGCTGTGGCTAAAGGGATTGGTTTGGCCTTTGGGGACCTTCACCAACGCTTCCTGTCCATAAATCCCTTTGGCCGAGAGAGTGGGGATCTACCCTGCTGGGAAAGGCTTCTTCACTATAAACAAATTTTAGCCCAGCCCGTCGGAATAGCAGCTGCTCCATCTGCTATCTGGCAGTCATAGTCGTAAACAACGGGCAGGCACACATACATGGCATGAGAGTTAATTCTTAATGCTACAACACATTAACTAGCTTTCTTTTTCTTAAATCCCCTTAACTGCCAGCAGAACATTGAGAGTATTTTTTTGTGTAATATACTAATAAAATAAAAAAAATAGGTCTTTTTACTAAGTATAAGACTCAATCTGGTGAAATGGTCTGGAGATGTATATGTGATGGGAAATTTCTGAATTTTCCCGTGATAATTCCGAATCTTCCCGAGTTTGGGGAAATTCGGAATCTTCCCGGGAAAATTTGGAATTTCTGATTTTTCCCGAATTGGTCTCGGTAAAATTCAGAATTCTGATTTTTCCCGGGAAAATTACGAATTTTCCCAAGTTTACAACAAAGTTAAATGAATTGTGTGTGTGAGAGAGAAACTTGAAACCTGAAATGTTTAATGAGGATGAACTGAATAAGCATAACATCATCAAGAATGACGACAGGAATATTAGCAAACAAAAGTAATAACATTTATAATACCAGTAATAATGATGATAATGGTAATAAACAGCAGTATCCAAATGATTCATAATGCCGTATGTAACACTAACAGTCAAATATAACAAAATCCAAGCAATACGAAACATAAATCAGAACACATGTTAATAAAGATAAGCTTACATCCAACCATACGCACTTAGGCAGAACTTTACGCTCGTACACACACAAGTACTCACACATGCACGCACGCACACACACACACGTACACACGCTTACACACACACACATGACCTATAACTATGAGAGAGAGAGAGAGAGAGAGAGAGAGAGAGAGAGAGAGAGAGAGAGAGAGAGAGAGAGAGAGAGTGTGCGCGCGAGAGAGAGAGAGAGAGAGAGAGAGAGAGAGAGAGAGAGAGAGAGAGAGAGAGAGAGAGAGAGACAGAGAGAGAGAGAGAGAGAGAGAGAGAGAGAGAGAGAGAGAGAGAGAGAGAGAGAGAGAGAGAGAGAGAGATGGCTTTATTGTCTCGTAGTGTGAAGCGAAGCAACACGACATTTTGATTCATATTCATACAGATGAACCGGTGAGAGACAGACAGACAGACAGACACACTGACAGGCAGCGAGGTAGATGAAGAGATGTGCCCTCGCACAATTTTAGTGTCCTCTCCTTTTTGTTGTCAAATTAAGCACTTCACAAAACATTATGGAACACCTGCAGACTTTTTGTCATAGAAAGGTATCGTTATAATCTGATATAGGCTTAATTGATGCACTATTTATATTTCATGTAGTAATTTACCAATAAAACATATCATTCTTAGCTATATTTGATGTGGAATATTCGACATATAAGATACAAAAATCCATAATTGATAATTGAGGCAATGTCAAAAGGTGCTTTCCAAGCAAGTGAAAAATAAAATGTCATTGTCAGCCATTCTGTTGACCTTTTCTGTTTCTTTTCAACTCCAATAAAATGATTTTGTGTGAATTTATGGATAAATTAGCTTAGATTATGATTTATCACAATTTTAAATTGGCTTCAGGAGGCATGTTACTTGTGACACGTGACAACATAAAGTACTGTGCTGTGTGAAGAGTAAAGCAAAGATCATCTTCATAAAGCAGAAATAAATAATGTCACATTGATACAATAATCTGGTATAATTGTTTTTGACACTTTAGTAATAACACATGTGTTATGCTTAATTTTGTATCATCACCTACACATACATCGTCGCCTCACTCGCACACAATTGCCTACCATAAAAGAAAATCTCAGAAACAGCAAACAAATGTTTATTTCTTCAAAGAAACATTCCATGTGTATATTGTGAAGTAATGATAAAAAAATTCAAGCCAAATGAATAAGAGAGTAGAACTTTATTTATGTTACTTGCTACACAAATCCATGTGACGACAAATTGAAGTGTTGTCACAGGTAGCAAGTAACATGTGATTGAAGTCATTATGTCTCATAAACCAACAGAAAAGAAAGTACTTTTTCAAGAAATATTGCTTCAGTATTACTGAAACAGCCAAAGTGTTGTGAAGTAAACTTGTAATGTGCCTAATTTCAACTTAAAATCGTAACTCATGAGTTACTTGTGACATGTGACACCACAAGATCTCCCGTCACAGGGGGTCTCTTACCCTACAACATAATTTTGGCACCCACTAGCAGAAGAGTAGATCAAAATAAAGAAGTTTTGTGCCAAGCTGTCAATATTTCCATCCAAATTATTGCTTCAATCGAATTGATATAAAAATGAACTATGGTTTGTGTGTTACTTGCTACAAGATTATGTTACTTGTGACATAAATTCCTCCGTGACAACAAAAATTTATGAGCCTTCTCTTCGCTCTTTCGATGTTGAAAAGAGTGGAAAAGCTATTGAGCATTGCACACTGAGTCGAAGGTTTACAGAAACTGGGGGTTCCGTTCTTGTTGACTGAATTTTTTAATTGTAATAAACATTGAAAGCTCATAAGTGTTACTTGTGACGTCGTGACGACAATCCGTAAATGATGTAATTTTGCTAACTATTACCAAAAAAAAACTATTGTACTAATAGGTGTTAAAAAGAGCAACTTCCAATGGATCTATAACCTTCGTTTTAGACTCGTTCCATATTTTTGTTAGTCAAGGTAAACAGTTATCTGCTAGCTCTCAATGTGACGACAATTGTAGCAAGTAACATACCGACTTTGAGGTCATATTACCGCAAAGATGCACATGAACATTTTATTTTGAACATTATTATAGTTACAAAGATTACAGAAGAACATAATACTACTGAAAATGGGTTTGCTATTTGCATCTATTTGGAACCACAAGCCCTCCAAGTGGTGCACTGTTCACCACAGTCAAAATGCACGCCGATTTCGGCCATCTAGTGCCAGTATTTTCGCTAATAGTTTTTTTAATTTGATGTCTTCAATAGCTTTTACTGTTTAATAAACATTTTTAATATCTCTACAACACAGACAGACTAATCACTGAGATCATAAGCATCATGAGATTAAGTTATGGACAATTTTGTGAGGCAGGGGTGGGGCATGGCACCTTTTGACATTGCCTCAATTAGGTATGCTTGTGCACGAGTTCCTAATTTGTGTTAAGTGCATTATGATTACTACAAAATAATTTGGACTCTACATTTTTGTTTTCATTAAAACTAGAAACCTGTTCTGGAAACGTAGTGCATATGGGCCAACACTGGATGTGTAAAATCTAAAAATACCTCTGCTTCTCTGCCTATCAGTATGCCTCACTCTTCCTCTCTCCCTTTCCTGTCTCTCTGTGTCTTTCTCTGTCTGTCTGTCTGTCTGTCTGTCTGTCTGTCTGTCTGTCTGTCTGTCTCTCTCTCTCTCTCTCTCTCTCTCTCTCTCTCTCTCTCTCTCACGCCTTATGATCTGCGCAGATAGGCGAGGCTTAGTGTAATTAGCCTATGGATGAGGATGTTTAATACTTGCTTAATTTCTTGTGTGATGGATTTTTCCCTTTTTTGGTTTGATTTAACAATTCTCCCTCTTGGTGTTATCTTTGATTCTGGATTAACATTTGATAATCACATTAACACGGCTATTAGTAAAGGCAACAAAATGCTGGGCATAGAAGGTTTATTGGGTTAGATAATATAGTATTTTTAAAACTATATAAAAGTTTGGTCAGACCTCATGGAAATCAGGTCTGGAGTCTGTTTTAAAAAAGGCAATCGGCAGCCGATTAGAAAGACGAGCAACAAAATTAGTTACAGGCGTTAGTCACTTTGATTACGAACACAGACTAAGGAAGTTGAAATTACCATCTCTGAAGAATTCGTGGGGATCTGATAAACACATGGGTCTCTCTCCTGAAAACTGGTCCAATATGTGACATAGAAGCCAAAAAATAAAATTGGGCAAATTGAACAGAAAATGCATGCATAGAGTAGCTTTATGAATCAACTTTCTATTGACATGAAAACAAAATCAGTCAAGGCTATCGTTGCTGGGTTTTATGACTTTATATATATGCGTCCAGAGCTGGTAGCGCTGACAACACGGTGTCCTTCATTACATAATTTCATCAACTTAAATAAACTTTATGATGCATTTATCTCTTTAGAATAACAGATTGTCTCGAAATAAAGAGTTATGAATGATTTAATTAAAAACATTTTTTTTTTTAAAGTTTAATATTGGTGTTGGTTTATACCGTCTTTGGATCTTACCATAATTGATTGTTTTATTTTTTGTTATATAATGTCGTGCCACTCAAAATGCCATTTATTTTATTTCAAATGTCTTAGAATAGTTTCATTATTATCTCTGATATTCCATTAATTTGACAATTAAAAAATAAGTGTTAAATTAAAATAAAAAAATGTCTGGGTAGCGCTGACAACAGGACACCATCTGGTAGCGCTGACAACATGGTGTCCTCCATTATATAATTTTACCCACTTAAAAACTTTATGGTGCATTTATCACTTTAACATGGCAGACTTTCTTGAAATAAAGACTTACAAATGGTTTCATTTGCAAAATAATACAAAAGAAATGTGTTTAAATACTAGTGTTGGTTTGTGTCATCTATGCACATTACCATGGTTCATATCAAAATGTTGTTATATAATGTCTCACCACTCAAAATGACAATTTTTCATAGCGGATGTGTTAGAATAGTTTCATTACCACCAGGAATAACCCATAGATACGGTAATTTACAATATAAAGAGCTTAATAAAAATTCAAAAATTCTGGGTAGCGCTGACAACAGGGACGCCAACTGGTAGCGCTGACAACATGGTGTCCTACATTACATAATTTTACCTACTTAAACAGACTTTATGGTGCATTTATCACTTTTAACTTACAGATTACCTTGAAATGAAGACATGTTTTCAATGATAGAAAAAAAAGTAAAATATAAAGAGCTTAATAACAATAATTTCTGGGTAGCGCTGACAACAGGGACACCAACTGGTAGCGCTGACAACATGGTGTCCTCCATTATCATTACATGATTTTACCTACTTAAACAGACTTTACGGTGCATTTATCACTTTTAGCTCACAGATTACTTTGAAATGGAGACTTTTATATGTATCCAATGATAGAAAAAAAAGAATAAGATTTAAATTTGAGAAAAACATTGTGGGCAACACAGACAACAAGGACGCCATTGTCATCCATCCACTAAAAGAAAATTGTATGAATTAAATTTCTTGTGAATTGAAAGATATGTCTGCTACAAGAATAAATGTGTATTGTATTGGCAAATTTGGCCTTATGGTTAAGAACTTAACTCTGAACAAGCTATTCTACACATAGAAGGCCCATTCAGTGGCCAGGTAGCGCTGACAACGGGCCTTTTAGGGGTGGACACCATACTGTTTTTGTGCTCTCTTGACCAATCAAAACATCCCACACATTTGAAACTTTGTATGAATAATGATCTTTAGTAGTTGTTTGAAAGTAGTAAACTTTTGACTTGGGCAGAAGAAGTCCCTAGGTGAAAATTTTAATTATGTAGGTAGCGCTGACAACACATTTTGTGGACACGACAATGACCAAAGATTTTTAAAAAATTGTAAAAAATCTATTTAACAATTATATTTACTGTTCATGCACATACATTGTCAACAATATGTTTTTTGATAACTAAATAAGAAAAAAATGGGTCTTAGAGATTGTTGAGGCAAAGAAAATCTGCATTATTTTTTATTATATTTGAGGACACCACATGTTGTCAGCGCTACCTGGTATTTAAAATGTTATTTTAAAACACCCTTTTTGGTAAAATCCACAAAATTGTTACTATAAAGGAAGGACTACTACTCATCTTGAGTGTGCATGCATATGTGTGCAGAATATTTTGTGGTTTCTGAAAAAATAGAAACTTTATGCAAGACTGTTGGGCATGTCACAAAACTAAGCACCCAAAATGCCCATTTTTCAAGACAAAATTGTTTATTAAACACATTTTGGTGCATGCACAGCTAAAAGAAACATTTTATATGATTCTTACAACTATTTAGAGCTGAAATACACACATGAATGATATCTCATTGTTTTATTTGATTTTTTATTGTTTAATAAATAGGATAGGTCACAATGACCCAGTTTTCAGGAGAGTTACCCACATACATTTTTCACAGTGATAACAATACTAATAAATCTTTGTTCCAGCTAACAACTGACTCAAGAACCCGTAACAGTGATTTAAAAATACTAACCCAGTATATCCAAACTAATATTAGAAAAACATTTCTTTTCTAACAGAGTAACAAAGTTTTGGAATACTTTTCCTGCACATATTAAATGAGCACAGAATCTAACACAATTCAAAAACCTCCTCGATAAATACACCAACATATAATTATAATATATATATTAAAACTACAAAATGAACATGACTAAAAAAGGCAGATTGCCGAAAACAAAATATAAAAACCTCTCAGCTGTGCAAAAGTTCAAACAAAAATGACAGGACAGTGAAGAGGCCGCGAGGCCTAATGTCATAACTACCTGACCTGACCTGACCTAATATATCATATATGTCCCTCTTGACTGTTCCAAAGCAAAAACCAGCATTCCAGTTGTGACAAAAATAAGTTATGAGCAAGTTGGTCCTGACATCATGATCATAAATAGTGACATCTAATCATTAAATATAATGATGTATCCAGAGGGATGGCAGTTCGTCAATGTTGGATTATTATGGCAATGATAGACTCGCACTCAGTATAACAGTTAAAGCAAGTAGTCACACGATGCAAAGTGCTTTAATATAGTTTAAAACTGGAAAATCTGTGTGACAGAAGCACATGTGTGACACAGTGACACACACACACTGTGACAGTAGAAACACAATCACAATGTGCAGTGACACACACACTGACAAGTAGTCTAGTCAGGAATCCTGATGTAAGCTTAAAATACCTAAACATAAACGTGACGCTTTGTTAGGTTAAGCGGAAACGAAAACGAAACATCTGTCCCCTCCCCTGTGCAAAATATATATGATCACAACAATCCTGCACCCATCTCACCTGCAGCTGTTGGTGTCTGGCCTCCATTTTGAACTGTCTCTTTCCCTTTTGTCTTTTCTGCCTGTTTGTCCCTCTTTGTCTTCCTTGTCCTGTCCGGAGATTTTGCTTGCTTGGAGGACATGCACCCACAAAACATTGGCATGGTTTCTACCGTTTACAGCACCCCTACCCTACACACATAGCTTTCGAAAGGAAGTGTGGTACAAAACACATTCGCCTAACTAGATCTACCTACACAGTTTGTACACACACAAAATACCTAACACTGCAAAACGTTCCATCAGTTTTGGAAGCGGAAAACTTGGCTGATCCACTTGTCTAACTTTTGAGTTACTTAGGCATTAGGTTTGCAATCTCCTCATCTTTTGACCTACAGAGTAGAACTACTGAAGTCTAGACGGAGAACGGGTTTTCTGTGTCAGTTCTGTGTCGTGTTGACTAGCCTACTTTGTTTGCCCGAGGCAAGGTCGAGTTCGACACGTTCGCAAGTTAATCGCGATAAGCAATAAAAGTAAGTCTTGCGATGCGCTTTTCTTCCACGAACAGGATGAGGTCAGAATCCCACTTGACGCCTGCTGAAAGGGAATTTCCGGGGTGCTAAATAAAGCATCGCCTGTGTTCATGTTGCAGTTTACGGATATGACGTTGTTTGTTTCCGCAAAGCAAGATCTGCTCCAGAGCCTGTGTATCTACACTGGCTATGATCTGCTCACCTCAGATATATTAATAGCCTCCAATAATGCCAGATCATTAGATGACTGGACATGTTCAATTATACGCAGATAATACTGTAACTAGGCCACCATATGCTGTATTTTTACATTATTATCTAATAAGATCTTCACACCTTCACAGAACAACTATCTATGTGTGTGCGCTTTGTAACTCACAGCTAATTCAGACTAAACAGTTAGCTACTTTACTTGTGGCGGTGCCATAGCCGATGACGTTTAACCGAGGCGTGGTCACCGCTACAGCTATCTGTATTAATTTAAAAAATCGGCACTTTACTGGTTTCGTACTGCCTCCGGGCATTGCCTCCAGTATTGTTCCCACCATATTTGTATTTACAAATGTCCCATATGTGTCTAATTCAGACCAAGAGGACGTAAAACACCATTTTCGCCTCGTCGCTTTGTAACTCACTAACCAATGCACAGAATCGCTTCAAATTTTGTGGGGGCCGGTGTATCAGGGTACACAGATGGTCCCATAAAAAAAACTTGGAACCGTGCTGACCCTGACCTTGAAGTTTGACCTTGGAAACCGAAATTTTCTTCTTTTTGCTATGTAATAAATTTGCTATGAGCCCTAACCGGGCGATGGCAACGGCAACCGAGGCTGCCGTGTCATTTGCGCGGTTTGGCAAATGCGCGAAACGCGTATCCACCGGCCTCTCGGCGCCCGTATCTCCGGTATTTCTGGACCGATTGCCTTCACATTTGGCAGGTAGATGACCGGGGACGGTGACTATCGATGTACCAAACCGGAAGCGAATCGATTCAGAAACGCGCGCAATATACGCCGCTTCACCTTTTCACAAATAACTCTGCCGTTTCTTAACCGAATCGCTTCAAATGTGCTGTCAGGTTTGCTGTAGCCGGGGCAAAGCCTGGCAGGAAATTTGAGAGAATCGGGAGAGCGCGTCACTCTCAGGGGGGGAGCAGCGCCAATGGGAAACGGGGCCTTATAACTCCGCCGTTTCTTAACCGAATCCCTTCAAATTTGCTGTACTCAGCGTTACCAGTACTTACCGTTACTAGGGAGAGAGCATCACTCTCAGAACAGCGCCAACGGGAAACGGGGCCTTAGAACTCCGCCTTTTTGGGCCGAATCGCTTCAAATTTGCTGTACTCAGCGTTACCAGTACTTGGCGTTACCGTTACTAGGCGTTACCGGTACTCGGCGTTGCGCTAGTAATAGTAATAATTTCATTTACATAGCGCAGTAAAATTCATGCTAAAAGCAAGCTCTCAGCACTTTACAAACATTGATGAAACCATACAGACAATTGTTTTTTTTAAATTACAAATTGAAACACCATATGTTTCATAACAATGATGATATAGAATGAAAGTAACAGTATTAAATGACACATGAGAGAGAGAGAGAGAGAGAGAGAGAGAGAGAGAGAGAGAGAGAGAGAGAGAGAGAGAGAGAGAGAGAGAGAGAGAGAGAGAGAGAGAGAGAGAGAGAGAGACTGGACACTGGACACTGGACAAGTTTAATGTCATCAACCACAAACAGGTCCTAATGAGAGAGAGAGAGAGAGGAGAGAGAGAGGAGGCAGGGAGCAGGTGTGTGTGGGTGGGGGGTGGGGGGTGGGTGCGGGGTGTCAGAGTTAGACACAAAAATCGGAGACAATTTAAGTGGGCAGTGCAAACTTTGACACCAGTAAGACGGAGAGGCAGAGAGAAAGAGAGAGAGGGGGTGGGAGGGAGAGAAAGAGAGACAGAGAGGGAGAGAGGAGAGAGAGAGAGAGAGAGAGAGAGAGAGAGGGGGGGACAGGTAGACAGAGTGTAAGGAAACAATTGAAGAGAACATAATCAATAAAGAATCATAAGATAAAAGCACTAAAAACATTAAGCCTTATAAATTCACATTTTTAAGCACTGGTAAAGGTAAAGATGTGCCCCCCCCCCCCCCCCCTCCCTGCATTTCTCGGTTAATTGCAATTTTCCGTTTTTGCCTTTCTTACCAAACATAAAGCTGTATTTTATTAACCTTTTTAGCTAATAACCTTTTGGGAATGCTAACCCTATCCCTAAGAATTATAAGCCTATGTAGTAGTGACAATGACCATGAGTGTTCATGAGTGCGTCTTAGACAGTTAACACGGGTAGTAAGTAACATGTATTTTAGCATAGACAGTCAATCGTATTGGCAGTTTCTTCTAATGTACATGGTAATACCCGAGTTAACTGTTTCAGACGCACTCGTGACTGCCGTACCTTGGTGATTAGAGCTGTCGTAGTCGTAACAGCGGTTTCGTTGAATTGTTGTGCATAAATGCAGAGCGGGTGTTACGTTTTCATGAAACTCACCTATCTGTATTGTTAAAAAAATCGGGACTTTACTGGTGTTGCACTGCCTCCGGGCATTGCCTCCAGTATTGTTCCCACCATCTTTGTATCTACAAATGTCCCATATGTGTCTGTTCCAGACCGAGAGGACGTAAAGCACCATTTTTTTCGTTTTCATGAAACATTACAAATGCAGAAAACAAAAGGGTGTGTGTGATGTAATGTAATGTGTGTGTGATGTAACATTTATTTACTACATAGGATGTAAGCTTGTCTATATTACAAACAGCCACGCGTAAACGGTCACAATGTCACAGTTACGTCACCGTGACAAAATAACAGTGCGGGGCATAATCATGAGTTCAAAACAGCAAAAAACGACAACGATAATCCAAACAAAAGAAAACCAAACCAAGCATCGTTTTCGCAAAATTTGGAATCTTATTTCATGTCGGGTTTTTTTTTAATTTATATTTTTGTTTTACCCATTTATGTCGGTTATGATATTTGTCACTCTGCATACCGAAATGTTTAAAATCAAACTAGAAAGACCAGCGGAAGACGGACATGCTTGGCCCAACAACTAGTTCTTAGTTAGGCGCACAACGGCAGCGTGATGCATCTGCGCTCATATGATAGGACGAAGAAGAAAGAAAGAAACTCGAAAGACCACTCGATCACATAAGGCCAAACATAGTGCATAGGTCTGAGTAGGGTAAGACGGGGTAAAAAGCCCATGGGCGGGTAAGAAGCCCATGCCAATTATCTCATGAATTAAGCAAATTTTAGTCAAATGTTGCCCATGAGACGAGTGTTAATGCTTAGCGTTCGTCTCATGGGCAAAAGTCTTACCCTACAACGAGCAGAGATTGACTAAACAAAGAAACAAAATGGAATTGAAAGAAGGAAATCAAAGAAAATAACGACAGTAAAGTATTTTCAATTTTTTTTTATTTTTTAAACACCGCCCCTCCCTGCTCAGCCATACGAAAACCGCTTTCTTCAATTTCTTCTTCTTCTTTCTTTGAACAACCACCATCATCTTTTTGTATGGTTCTATTGTTTAATTATATTGATCGTCGTCATCATCATCATCATCATCATTATCAACTTCATTACCGGTTGTCGTCAGCTTATGAAGAGCTACAAAATATACAGAAGAAAGTGAACAAGATACTCGACTATCGCACCCACCACAGATGCACGGCCGAACAGAAAAAAGGCGTATTTTTTTTAGCATTAAGCGTTTCTACGAAACCCCCGTAACATCCCTCATATTACGTCCTCATGGCACCACGCCCTTAGGGACATGGTCTGGTAACTACCCTCGCTCTAGTTTCATTGTTATTCAGTGAATTATCAACACCGCAACAGGTCTTGTGTAAGGAAATATCATAAGCAAAAATTGTTCCACTGGACCCACCGGAAGTGAAACGATCGAAACTCAAGCTACAATCCGGGCATTTTTCTTCAGACTATTTGTTAGGCCTACGTGATCCGTTTTAACGACCGTTATCATTTTTCTACCAGACTTGACGGATGTCTACTTCCCTTTGTGGCATGCGCTTTTTACCCCGTCTTCCCCTATTAATTCTTGGTTTTCCTAAAGATACCATATATGGTAAATAAATCCGCTGTTCCATGGTGAAGTTGGCCAATCAGCTTAACGGAAAAGGTGAATCAGAGGGAGCTGATTGGCCCTAACCCTAAGACTTCACCCTGGAACATCCGAGGGAGCTGATCTTAACATTAACCCTTATATGTACATGACTTGCTTTAAAGTTTTAGTAGACAGTGTCACCGCATTACAACAGTGAAGAAGTATTAGGCCTGTGTTTTTCTCCTTAAGGTGAAAGGGCGAGAGACTGTTGGAATAGGCTTGCATGTTGCAGGATAATTTTCAATGATCAGTGCATTTTATTTTAATGAAGAGTTGTGATCAAATAAATACATTGCAAATGAACGTTGATCAGTGGTACACTTTCAATGGTGAAGAATTAAGTAACTAAAAAACGACAATTGGAAAATTGTCCACAGAGTGGAAATACATTTTTGAGTTGGGGTGTGTTTTCTACCATAAAGAGCGACATTACTGACTCGTTTGGCTTGTGTTGTTGTTTTTGCTTTCTTTTTTAAAAAAATTGAAAGTTATTGAATGGTATTATTAAATGAAAAATTATTTTTGACAAGAATGAATCAAAGTTCGTTTAACGTCCTCCGGCCTGGAACAGGCACATATGGGACATTAGTAGACATAAAGATGGTGGGAACGATCCTGGAGGCAATGCCCGGAGGCAGTGCAACACCAGGAAAGTCTCGAATTCGTAACAGTACAGATGTGCAGTGATCTGTAACCACTCTAAAAGTTGAATAACAAAATTATTTTCATTTTGTACACTGAAAACTTAGACCCCTAAAATGCGTGATTCTTTTAGAACAACTATAATGTCATTAAACTTCTATGCATTTTCTACGATAAAACAATTATCAATATTGGATTTTTCATCCAATTTCTATTGGATTATTAAAACCATTAAAAATAGATGTTTAAATGGCAAACATTAAAGACAAACTTTGGGACATTAAACAGCTAATAATCATCAGTGTATTTATATGATAAAAAGGACAGATAACTATTGATGCTGTGCGTTTACGAACTACGTATTGACAATTTATTCTTTAATTATCCAAAACTGAGGCAGTGGGTGGATGCCTCGTGCCTCCATACGGGGAGCTGGACGACCCTCCCCTCTCCACGAGTCTCTCCCCGTGGGGATATTAGGGACCTTTCATAAAAAATAATCCCCCACCTTCTTGACGTTCTGTGCTTGTAACATCCTCTAATATGCCACTCTCGTTGACTCTGCCTTTTCCTTTTGCTTTCTATCATCTACTATCTTTCTGACTTATTGGCCCATTCTCCTGCCTTAAAAAAAATCTTCGAAATACTTTTTTCCTTTGAGCCCCTTCAAAATCAGAATGTGTCGGCTCTACGCAGCGGGGAGACCAGTAACAACTGAAAACCGGACACATACGTTCCTTACCTATTATGGCCATATGGCCTGGGAACGCTGAAGAAGAATAAGAATCCAAAACCTGTCCTTTTATCGTCGACGAAAGTGATCATTGACCATGGAGTGATTGGCTACAGATACAATGTGATGACCAGTACAGTGACCACTGTGTGACCAGTGCAGAGAGCAGTGATGTTGATGACCATGGGTCACACTACTACTGCAACGCTTCTCCTGGGCTGGGCAGCAGTCATCACCTTCACTCGTGGGGCTGATGGTAATGAATGTTTTTTTTAACTCAACTCAACTCAACAATTCGACAGAACTTTATTATCTCCCCCCAAAAGAGAAATTCGTCGTGGTAGCGCTTCATTCAACACAAAACCCCCAAACATATTAGACATGACATAATAATCAAGATGCTAAACACAAAAAAATGCTTTAAAATATATATCAACATAAAATTAGACAATAAGTATAAGATATATCCACATCAACATAATTTAAAAAAACCCAGTAAATACTACAGCAGTTTTTATAACCATCTTAACACAAGTTATGGAAGTGTGTTCATGGTTAGCTGTTATTACGAGATTTGTTAATTAAGCAGCCGCGAAGAGAAAGCTGTTTAATGTTTTCATCGCTGTTTGTTCCTGGCTGGCTGACTGACTATCTATCTGTCTATGTATCTACAGACATTTAGACAAAAAAGTGTTATCATTATTTTAAATACTATGTATCAATCTATGTTACTACAATAGCATTTGAACGGAGGCACTTAGAAAGCTGAGATTGTGCATGCGGATAGGTACTTAGAATATCTGGTCACTGGTCAAAGGTGCAAGTCACTGGAGCCGAAAATGATGCCGCGCAGCTGATTGATGTAGCATTTTCACGCTCCAGTTATAGTGTGATTTTGCAACAGTTATTAACTGTTTATTTGTCTCATTGTTTGGTTAATTATTTTCCCATACATTTTGGTCATCCCCATAACGCAAAATTATAATATGTGCATGCCTATGGCCACACCCGTACAAAAATGTCTTAATCTGAATCAGCCTTTTTTCCTTTATTTATAATAATTATTTGCTGATTTATTTACCTAAACGACTGTTTTCCTAGATATATATATATATTTTGGCAATCAAATTGAGCATCAATTATTATTGAGCATCATTAACCATCCTGCATTCATTTTGTTATTAGAATTAACACATTAATGTTTTAAGCCGTGAAGAGAAGCTAGTAATGTTTTCAAAGCAATCTGTTTGTTCCTGTCTATGTGACTGCCTATGTGGCTATGTTACCACGATAATGTTTGAGGGGAGGGATCTAGCAAGCTTAGATGTTTCATCCAGCCTTTGAACAAGGTTGGCAAGTTCTTGTTCACTGCCTGCCAGACCGTCTATGTCGTCTGAAAAGCGGAGGTTTGAGATGGTTCTTCCTCCAATGCTAACTGTGCAATCATCGTCTTCAACTGCGGCAGTCATTATACGTTCCAGGAAAATGTTGAAAATTGTGGGAGACAGAAGTCAGCCCTGACGAACTCCCACTGAAGCATGGAGCCACTCCCAAATCGTTCCTTGTGTGATCACTGCACTGGTTGCTTTGGAATACAACTGTTGGATTGCATTGATGAGCTTTTGTCCGATGTTAAATTTCTTCATCGTGGCCCATAGTGCTTCATATCAGACTCTATTAAATGCCTTCTTGAAGTCTATGAAGACATGGTCAAATTCTCTCTGGTGTTGGAGATGTTTTTCACAGAGGATCTGTAGGTTGAAGATCTGTTCGATGGTGCTCCTGCCTTTGTGGAATCCTGCCTGTTCTTCAGCAATGATGGCATCAGCTTGTGGCTGCAATCTGTTAAGAATGACTTTGAGCATCACTTTACTGGCATGGCTGATCAAATTGATTGTGCGGTAGTTCTGGCATTGTTCGAGGTTTCCTTTCTTGGGAAGTGTAATGATCAAAGACTTCAGTCCATGGCTTGGACCATTCACCTCTCTGATTCTAATGTCTAGAATAATGTCTAGATTCTGCAAAAACAGACCCGTGGATCTTTATCCAATTAAGGTAGATATTGACATGTGTTAAGCTTTCTGCAGCATCAATTGTTTGATGTCCATTTCCAGAACAGTGGCGTTAGACATTGGCAAGAAACCTTGTGTAAGCCTAGATTCTGCAAAAACAGACCCGTGGATCTTTATCCAATTAAGGTAGATATTGACATGTGTTAAGCTTTCTGCAGCATCAATTGTTTGATGTCCATTTCCAGAACAGTGGCGTTAGACATTGGCAAGAAACCTTGTGTAAGCTGATGCGTGCATAGGATTGTCATTTTTTTAAAATCAGAGTCGATTGTTCACGTCTATGGTGTTTTGCTGTTTGCAATCTGAGAGAGAGAAACTCTGAAAGTCTAACACTTTTAATTAGCCCTGAGAGAGAAGAAAGAGAGAGAAAAGTAAACAGAGAGAGAGAGAGAGAGAGAGAGAGAGAGAGAGAGAGAGAGAGAGAGAGAGAGAGAGAGAGAAGAGAGAGAGAGAGAGAGACACACACACACAGAGACAGAGACAGAGAGACAGATAGAGGCGAATGACAAATGACAACTTTTATTGACAATGACTTACAGTTTTCATGTCAAGGGAGTGATTACGGGATCAAAACGAAAAACAAAAGCATAACATTACGCTTGTACATAAACATAAGCAATTCGCATTTCGCGCGCGCGCGCACACACGCACGCGCACGCACGCACACGCGCACGCACACACGCACGCACGCACGCACTCCACACACACACACACACACACACTTACACACAGCTTATTCTTTAACCCTCAATAAAGATGATTTTGACTTGACTTGACTTGACTTGACACACTTACACACACGCGAACACACACACACACACAACACACACACACACACACACACACACACACACGCACTGCACGCGCGCGCGCGCGCGCGCGCACGCGCGCGCGCACGCACGCACACTAAACACACGCACGCACACACACGCACACTTCTTGTCCTGATATTAATATACTTTAGACCTTTAAGATCAGTTGGAGGTAACGTACAGAATACTGAATAATAAGACGCTTGTAGGACCTATAGTCAACATTAAAGGCTAACACTGATCCCTTTATCCATTTTTCTAAACTTAATTTTGATAGTTGATGCCATTGTTATTAGTAGAACAGCATCCAGGTCTAAAGTTTTCAACCGTTGGAACCATTTGATTTATCCATTTCTCCGATAGAAAGCCTCCCTTTCTGAATACTATTATGTTCGTTTTATCCATATTAACAACCAAGTTAAGCCTATCTGCCTCTTCTTTCAGTGCATGTAACTGTGTCTGAAGCCCCACAGGTGCATCTGATAATAAAATAATATCATCCGCAAACAACAAAATAAATATTTCTACAGCACCTGCAATGATTTGCACACCATGGCGACGTTTTTTTGACAATTCCATCGCTAATTCGTTGATAAAAAATGAAGACAAAAGAGGACTCAAAAGGCACCCTTGCTTAACGCCACGCGGACACTCAAAGAAATCTGAGACTGATTTATCTCTTACACAAGCCCATACTGAATTATAAATACTTTTTAGTGCATGATACAGTTTCCCATTAATTCCATGTTTTAGTAAAACACTCCATAAAATATTTCTATTAATTGAATCAAACGCTTTGCGAAAGTCTACAAACGCAACTTAAAATATTGATTTTTTTAACAAATATATTTCAACTAGTGCATATAACGTACAAATATGATCTAATGTGCTGTAATCTGCTCTAAACCCCGCCTGTTCTTCAATAATTTTCCCTTCCCTGTAAGCCCATTGTGAAAGTCTTTTATTCAAAATATGTGTGTACACCTTACTTATCATACTTGTTAGTGCCACACCCCTGTAATTGTCAACATTATTTGTATCACCCTTCTTGTAAATAGGAACAATGATAGATTTAGACCAGTCAATGGGGAAAATTCCCCGCTCAAATAGAGTATTGAATAACAGAACTAAGAAAATCCTCACTAACTCGTTTCCATTTTTCAACATTTCACTAATTATTTTATCCAAACCGGCACTTTTTCCATTTTTTAAATGTTTTATGCCATCCACTATTTCCTGTGCTGTTATATCATTATTAAATAAAGGTTCAAAATTGTCTTCTTTTGATTCAATATTTTCATGTTCCTCTTCATTCACAGTATCTGATGTGTTAAACACAGAAAAGAAATGATCATACCACTGGGTTGATGAAATCTCATTATAAATTAGATTATTTTTATTAACAGATTTAATTGTCTTCCAAAAGAGCTTTGAGTCCTTTACTGATTCTTTCAAAGTTTGTATTCTTTTTTCATCATATTCTTTTTTTTATATTCTTCTCATATCAACATATTTTGTCCTTTCTTTTACAAATCTAGCATGCAATTCCTGCTTATATTCCAGTGTTTTTGTTCTACGTAAACTATTCTTTTCTTTAATTTACACTCACCATCAAAATAGTCATCATTTTCCTTCTTTCTACCACCCACCTTTCTTACCATGCATGCAGCCGCACTATACGGACCGTTCACAATTAACTCAATGCTTCCATTCACATCAGTACCAAGCAAACCAGTCGCTCTCTCAATGCACTCCTTAAGACCCAGCACGTCACGTGTCAAAATCATGGTTTTTTTTCACGTGTTTTCCCTCTTATAGCTGGTAATAAATATTAAAACATCTTCCAAGCATAAGAGGGAATATGACACGTGACGTGGGAGGTCTTTAAATTCTTCTGTTTCTAATTCTGTTTTGTAACGTGAGCATTATCTTCCGACCAAAACACCTTTTCTTCTTGCTGTGCCTCAGTGTGTGACTCTGTGCTCTCTTCACCACTAACCCACTTCATTTCAACAGGCAGATGCCACGAATAAAGAGCATCGTCGACTTTTAAATCACATTAATCATGCAAATCATCCCCCCCCAAAGAAAATAGTCTATAACACTGTTGCCATGCGGCGAAACAAATGTAAACTCACCCTCCCTGTCCAGACAGAGAGAGAGAGGCTCTGTGTATGTACGTTCTGCACACCGTGTATACCTATATGTGTCTGTCAGCCTGTCTATTTGCCTGTCTCTGCCAATATGTCTAAGCTTACGTGTGGTGCAACATATGAGTAAATGAATGTAAGGCTGTGGGGTTTATGAATGTCCCATAGTATTTTAGTCTGTGGATGATTTGGAAATGCGTGGTTGTTTTGCAGTCAATGTGGCCCTCGACAAGTCTTACAGTCAGAGCAGTGACTACTATTCAGGCAAACAGAAAACACCCGATGCTGGAGCCAATGGAGACACCAGTGGATATTTTCCCAGTAACTGTATGCACACCGACGATGACAATGCTCAGGACATGGATCACCCTTGGTATGAGGTGAACCTGGGCAGAGTGTACCCTGTGTACAACATTGACATATGGAAACGTACCGGCTGTAAGTCCAAATCATCAGTATTGCAAATGTGTCTCTGCTTGCCTCTGTCTTTCTCTGTTTGTCTGTGTCTCTTTCTGTTTCTGTTCTCTCTCTCTCTCTCTCTCTCTCTCTCTCTCTCTCTCTCTCTCTCTCTCTCTCTCTCTCTCTCTCTCTCTCTCTCTCTCTCTCTCTCTCTCTCTCTCTCTCTCTCTCTCTCTCTCAGTTACGTTGTGTTTATTGTTGCCAGGCGCATTTGCATCTATTCATTTGTTTATTATTTACATTCTTTTATTTATTTATGTACTTATTGACTTATTTATTTTCGAATTGAATTACGGGTGGTCGAAGGGCAAAGAAGGGTGGGGACGGGCAGGGAAGGGACGGGGGAAGGTAGAAACTTTGTGTATGGGTCGATGGCCTTCACTAATAAATATGTGTCTCTCCCCCCCCCCCCCCTCTATCTGTCTGTGCGCTAGTGAGTGTGTGTGCGCGCGCGACTGTGTGTGTGTGTGTATGTTTGGGCGCGCGCGCGTGCGTGTGTGTGTATGTGTATGTGTGCTTTCACGCATGTGTGTATGTGTCTGTGCGCATATACATAATTATTATTATATGTAAGAGGAAAGTTTAATGGTGTGTTTGTTTTTCTTCTTCAATTTTTGATCGTTTTATATTATTATTATATATATATATGTGTGTGTGTGTGTGTTGTGTGTGTGTGTGTGTGTGTGTGTGTGTGTGTGTGGTGTGTGTGTGTGCTTGCGGATAAAGGGTGAGATCTGCGTTGTACTTGCTCTATAATATGTGCAGACCTATACCGACTGTTCCCCTCCACCATCACAGTGGACGGAAAGACCTGTGCCAGTGGCATCACCGCACCATCTTCAGGCAGAAATAAAAGTGTGACGTGCTCTGAGGTCATGTATGGACAGAGAGTCCGGTTCACCCTGAATAGAATGGATGAGCCGCTGAATCTGTGTGAAATTCAAATACGGGGTGAGATTTTAACAGATGAGTGTTGTTTCTACATGAAGGCTTGTGTTTATCAGCTTATTTTTGTGTCAAAGAATAAAAAGACATTAGTTAATCTTCTTTAAGTCCTGTTTTTACACGGTGTTCATACTTCAACAAGGAAACGATATAAATCGTATGCAAAACGTAGGCTACCATTCGGTAGTAATACAAACATATCACACCACTACATAGTTGTGAATGTAAGAGAACGCATTGTTCTCAGAGTAAGAGAGATTGCGTAGCAGAAACAGCAGCAGCAGCAGTAGTAGTAGTAGCAGAAACAGCAGCAGCAGCAGTAGTAGTAGAAGTTAGCAGAAACAGCAGCAGCAGCAGCAGCAGTAGTAGAGTAGTAGTAGTAGTAGTAACAGTAGTAGCACAGCTAAGCAGCAGCAGTAGTAGCAGAAACAGCAGCAGCAGCAGTAGTAGTAGTAGTAGCAGAAACAGCAGCTATAGCAGCAGCAGCAGCAGCAGTAGTAGTAGTAGTAGTAGCAGAAACAGCAGCAGCAGTAGTTTAGTAGTAGTAGCAGAAACAGCAGCAGCAGCAGCAGCAGCAGTAGTAGTAGTAGTAGTAGTAGCAGAAACAGCAGCAGCAGCAGCAGCAGTAGTAGTAGTAGTAGCAGAAACAGCAGCAGCAGCAGCAAGCAGCAGCAGTAGTAGTAGTAGTAGCAGCAGCAGCAGTCAGCAGCAGCAGCAACAATAGTATATAGTAGTAGTAGTAGTAGTAGTAGTAGTAGTAGTAGTAGTAGTAGTTAGTAGTAGTAGTAGTAGTAGAAGCAGCAGCAGCAGCAGCAGCAGTAGTAGTAGTTAGTAGTAGTAGCAGCAGCAGCAGCAACAATAGTATATAGTAGTAGTAGTAATAGTAGTAGTAGTAGTAGTAGTAGTAGTAGTAGTAGTATTATTAGTAGTAGTAGTAGTAGTAGTAGTAGTAGTAGTAGTAGTAGTAGTAGAAGCAGCAGCAGCAGCAGCAGCAGCAGCAGTAGTAGTAGTAGTAGCAGCAGCAGCAGCAGCAACAACAATAGTATAGTAGTAGTAGTAGTAGTAGTAGTAGTAGTAGTAGTAGTAGTAGTAGTAGTAGTAGTAGTAGTAGTAGTAGTAGTAGTATGGTGGTGGTGGTAGTAGTAGTAGTAGTAGTAGTAGTAGTAGTAGTAGTAGTAGTAGTAGTAGTAGTAGTAGTAAGAAGCAGCAGTAGCAGTAGTAGTAACTTAGTAGTAATAGTAGTAGTAGTAGTAGTAGTAGTAGTAGTAGTAGTAGTAGTAGTAGTAGTAGTAGTAGTAGTAGTAGTTGATTTTTTGTTGTTGGTGTTGTTGTTGTCGTTATTCTTATAGCCTTTTAGCAATAGTAGTTACTAGTAGTAGAAATCAACAAGGATAGGGAACTCTCTGTTAAGCCTAACGGAGGGGGTTTCCTCCCCTTGTTCATTTCCACCTTTTCCTTTCCTATGCTCACTATTCCAATCGTTGATCAATATAATAGTAGTAGTAGTGATAGCAGCAGCAGCAGCAGAATGTGTGGGATTCAGATTGTCAGCTTTCGAGCAAGATTGAGTCCACATCAATTATTTACATTTGGTCATGGATTAGATGAATTATGTAAGCCAGTTGACAGCCCTAACAGGTAACATGGTACTGTTCATTAAATCATAAGTAAACTCTCCTTTAAACTACGCCATGAATTGCATGATTCGAGTGTGTATGTGTGTATTCGTTCGTGTATATTTGTGTTTTGCTCATGCATGTTCTATTTGTTGGTTTTTAGGCTGTAATATTTCTTATATGCCGAGTTCTTATTGATCTTTTAAATTCAAGAGAAACACAAAGAGAAAAGGAACTAAACCAAAACGAAAAAGAAGACGTTGTGTGCATAATGCCCAACAAATGTTGTCTTCATCAAGATTATTAATTGCAGTTATTAGTATTGTCCTGATATTAATATACTTTAGACCTTTAAGATCAGTTGGAGGTAACGTACAGAATACTGAATAATAAGACACTTGTAGGACCTATAGTCTACATTAAAGGCTAACACTGATCCCTTTATCCATTTTTCTAAACTTAATTTTGATAGTTAATGCCATTGTTATTAGTAGAACAGCATCCAGGTCTAAAGTTTTCAACCGTTGGAACCATTTGATTTCTCCTTCAGTGGATTCCTTAAAGTTAGAAATCAGTGGTAGAAAGTTGTATTGAAATTGTTCGGGCGTAGGGCAGAATGAGTTAATTTTTATCTTATCTTTGCTTCGTGTTTTTCTCTATGATTATATTTTCAAGACTGTCATCTTCCCTTTTAACGGATTTTGAGTATGTCAGTGTCACTGTCCAGTGCCCAAAGGGGTCAGTGAGTGTCCAGCAGGTCGGTACGGACCATCGTGTGACTTGGACTGCAATGAAAACTGTGGAGAGGGACCTGAGAAGAACTTCTGTGACCGAGAAAGTGCACACTGTTATGACGGTCAGTGAGTAATATAATATCTCTTACATAATCAAAAGTAAAATGGATTTCCTCCTTTCTGCACATCACTAAGTATCAATCTCATGTAAACATGAGGACAGTGTTCTTTTTGTGGAGGAATGGGGAGGAGGGAGGTTGCATTACTTACATAAATACAATTAAATTCAATATAATCATTTTATTGTCTTCACAAAAAGCAAAGAAATTCGCTGCCTGGCATGCACATTTTATAAATAATTATGACACGACACGAGTAATGTTTAGGAATACAATTTTACATAGGTAAGACAACAACATTTTAAAACACACACAAACACATGCGTGCGTGCGCGCACACGCACACGCCACACACACACACACTCACACCCCCCCCTCCCACACACACACTCACCCCCACCCCCCCACACACACATATAGTTTTTCCTCTCTGTATCTCTCTCCAACCACTCTTCAGTTCTTCAGTCACACACACACTCACATACACACGCACACACGCGCAGCACGCACACGTCCACATGCACACACACACACATACACACACAACACACACACACACACACCACCACACACACACAACACACACACACACACACACACACACACACACACACACACACACACCGACAGACACACACACGACACACACACACGCGCACGCACGCACGCCGACATGTTGACCCATGACGGGATTCGTGGGGCTGAGAACAAAGTAGGAGAAAGAATGTTAAATGCAGCAGTCAGTAGGCCTACGGCTATTGTCGGTCCTGTCATGTCTTTGAAGTGAAAGTGACACGCAGTAACCAGGGAGGGAATGACATGATTGTAGTAACAGAGGTTTGCATCACGCACAGTTGTTAACGGGTGTCTTGGGAACAGTAAAAGGCTAACGGGATGGTTTTTGTTTTTGTTTTAAGCAGTATAATGTATTGTTATTGTCCTTTGCCGATCTACGAGGAGTATGTTTTCGTTCGTGTATGTTGTACAAAAGGTACAATCCCATGCCAGTTTTGAACACAAGAGGAAATACCTACCGCAACCCCCTCTAAAATCAACATTTTGACTACGATGTTCAAAGACTAAAATCATCATAAGTCCCTAAAAAGTAACGACAATTGCCTGACACTTTGCAGGAATAATATTTAGTATGTTCTTGTCATAAACAAAAACAAATAAAAAAGGTACTAAAATCATCATAAGTCTCTTAAAAGTAGCGACAATTGCCTGAAACTTTGCCGAATAATATTTAGTATGTTCTTATCATATAAAACAAATAAAACAAGGTACAATCCCTTGCCATGTTTGAACACAAGAGGAAATACCTAACCCTACCCCCTCTAAAATCAATATTTTGACTACGATCAGAGACTAAAATCATCATAAGTCCCTTAAAAGTAACGACAATTGCCTGACATTTTGCAGGAATAATATTTAGTATGTTCTGGTCATACAAAACAAATAACAAAGGTACAATCCCTTACCATGTTTGAACACAAGAGGAAATACCTAACCCAACCCCCTCTAAAATCAATATTTTGACTACGATCAGAGACTAAAATCATCATAAATCCCTTAAAAGTAACGACAATTGCCTGAAACTTTGCAGGAATAATATTTAGTATGTTCTTGGTCATATAAAACAAATACAAAAGGTACAATCCCATGCCATTTTTGAACACAAGAGGAAATACCTACCCCAACCCCTCCTCTAAAATCAATATTTTTGACTACCATCAGAGACTAAAATCATCACAAGTCGCCCTTTAAAATAATGACAAACGCCTGAAACTTTGCAAAAGAATACTCATTGTGACCCCTATTTGTATATTTATATAACATATAGTCAAGGTGCACTTCCAGGTCTTTTTTAAAATGAAGAAAATAACTTACACCAAACCCCATCTAAATCCAATTTGTAAATACAATTATAGAGAAGCATTGTAACAAAAAGAGTTCCTTATAACTGGGAGTTCTATTAAAACATTCAGCCAGTATGCGTGTGCACACACACACGCACATACATGCACAAAATGATTACACATACACTCACCTACATACACAAACTCATATAAACACATGCAGAAACCGCCCTCCCCCCCTACACACACACACACACAATTGCTTGCACACTCACACATGCAGTCACTGCATTTCAGTACAATTTTAAAATATGTTTTAATATTTCCCCTGCTAATTATCGCTAAAGAAATTCCTGATTGGGACTGATTATTGTTGTATGTTCAGACTGTGTTGATGGATGGTATGGTGACCAGTGTTCCATGGCCTGTTCCAAAGGATGTCAGAATGAGGACTGTGACAGTGACACAGGAAAATGTGCCCCGTGTGACACTAGATACACAGGAGACAGGTGTACAGGTAACTGTCATATTATGCTGAATATATAGGTTACTTTTGTGAACCTCTAGTTGCATAATTTAAATTATATTACTGCCTTATAAATTTGACTGCCTATGAAACAACAGATAGCGCATTGATCAACAAAAGAAGCGAGTAAAGATTCAATAACTTACGTGTACACAAGACTCTGACACTTTTGGAAGAAAACGACATTTATGGTTTCTAAAGTATAATCATTCACAGGTTTGTACCATTTGAAATGTTTATATAATGCAAATGGATCCGAGCTGTACAGGTAAGTTCTTTATAGGAATGTTTGAATGATTCCTACAAAACATGTTCATTTAGTCGCAGATTACATGGTTGTCATAAATGCTGGATACATGTCTCTCTGTAAGCTAATATCTGTATACTGTTTTCCTCGTCTTTCTTTCTTTTCACCGCAATCACTGAAATAAAGCTGGGTTACCAACATGGCTTTTATAATTCGAGTGCTTCCCGTTTTTATTTCTTCCTACTTTTAATGGTTTTCGTGTATTTGTGTCTAGTATATAGTTTGGTTTAATTTGGTGAGAAGTGCTATTCGTAAATTTGAATTATTTGATTGATTTGATTGAACAATTGTGATATTAGATGTTACAATTTAATAAATAAATAAATAAAAACAAATAATAAATAAATAAATAAAGATAAATAAATACACCATGGCTCAAATATTGGTAAATATTATATAATGCCCATTGTGTAGTTTTCAAGTATAAAATTAATGTTATATTAAATATATATATAGATATTAGGGTGTTTTTTTATATAGCTATTAGGCACTTTATAGTCACAGAGGCGTCTCTGTGAAATTCAGGTTGCTCCCACCTGGAGAGCATGTCGCAGCCAGAGGCTTTTGACTTGACTTGACTTGACTTGACACACTTACACACACGTGAACACACACACACACACACACACACACACACACACACACGCACACATCCCAGCGCACACGCACGCACGCACGCACGCGCAACGCACGCACGCGCACACACGCACACACAAAAAACGCACACCGCACACACACACACATCACAACACACAGACACACACACACACAGCCACACACACACACACACACACACACACACACACACACACACAAACAAACATATTCATCCACTCACACAACAAACAAGTACATATTTCTGAACCATCGAACAATCTAAAAAAAAAGTGTCACCATCAGAAAGAAGATGATTCATACAAAATCCTTAATATCCAAGTGTAGCTTTCATAAGATTTACACTGAAATACAAAATTAACTTCATCTTCCACTGAATTTTTATTCAGACAAACAGGGAATATGCTTCTTATATCTTTAGTATCGAACCACCTCTTATTTGCACACAAACCTAGCATTCTTGTTCTGAATCTTATTAGTGTATCTCTGTACCATTTATTTGACAATGTTAAAATATATTTTTCAGGATCTAGAGTGTTCTTAAATAAATAAAAATACCAGAGATATGAATTGTTGCTTTCCAATGAACAGTGCCAATGTTGCTTGAAACATGATATTAATCTATCCTTAAATTCCTTCAAAAACATTGTTTCATCCCCTACTCCCTCATTCAACCAGACAATTCCAAATCCATTTTCAGTTGAAATTCTTTTCACATTACTCAACCAGTTCATCGTCCCTGCATTACGCTGCTGTTTTAACATAACATAAGTTTGTTTACATAGTCTAGCTTCAGGTAATTTAATTAATCTAAACCAATACTTAATACATCTACAATATGCGTATATAAACAGTGGGTGTCTTCCAGTCTCACCGTACATCATCTGGTTAGACCCATGCAAAGGCACATTTAAAAAACGCTTCATAGCAAAAACATGTATTTTTTCCATACATTCATTCTGATACAAACCCCATATTTCAGACGCATACAATAACAATGTCACAACCTGAGAATCAAAGAGCTTCCAAAACAAAGATAAATCAATTGAACGCAGTTCTTTCATAGTTTTGAGCATAGCTTTTTGACTTGTTTCCATTTATTCTACCTCCAGACTAAGTTTGGTTGTAAAAAACATCCCTACATATTTATAAGAATTTGTCACTTTAACGTCTGAGTCTCCGTACCACCATTTCTCCCTTCCCGATAGAAAGCCTCCCTTTCTGAATACTATTATGTTCGTTTTATCCACATTAACAACCAAGTTAAGCCTATCTGCCTCTTCTTTCAGTGCATGTAACTGTGTCTGAAGCCCCACAGGTGCATCTGATAATAAAATAATATCATCCGCAAACAACAAAAGAAATATTTCTACAGCACCTGCAATGATTTGCACACCATGGCGACGTGGTTTTTTTTAACAATTCCATCGCTAATTCGTTGATAAAAAATGAAGACAAAAGAGGACTCAAAAGGCACCCTTGCTTAACGCCATGCAGACACTCAAAGAAATATGAGTACACTGATTTATCTCTTACACAAGCCCATACTGAATTATAAATACTTTTTAGTGCATGATACAGTTTCCCATTAATTCCATGTTTTAGTAAAACACTCCATAAAATATTTCTATTAATTGAATCAAACGCTTTGCGAAAGTCTACAAACGCAACTTAAAATATTGATTTTTTTAACAAATATATTTCAACTAGTGCATATAACGTACAAATATGATCTAATGTGCTGTAGTCTGCTCTAAACCCCGCCTGTTCTTCAATAATTTTCCCTTCCCTGTAAGCCCATTGTGAAAGCCTTTTATTCAGAATATGTGTGTACACCTTACTTATCATACTTGTTAGTGCCACACCCCTGTAATTGTCAACATTATTTGTATCACCCTTTTGTAAATAGGAACAATGATAAATTTAGACCAGTCAATGGGGGAAATTCCCCGCTCAAATAGAGTATTGAACAACAGAACTAAGAAAATCCTCACTAACTCGTTTCCATTTTTCAACATTTCACAAATTATTTTATCCAAACCGGCACTTTTTCCATTTTTTAAATGTTTTATGCCATCCACTATTTCCTGTGCTGTTATATCATTATTAAATAAAGGTTCAAAATTGTCTTCTTTTGATTCAATATTTTCATGTTCCTCTTCATTCACAGTATCTGATGTGTTAAACACAGAAAAGAATGATCATACCACTGGGTTGATAAAATCTCATTATAAATTAGATTATTTTTATTAACAGATTTAATTGTCTTCCAAAAGAGCTTTGAGTCCTTTACTGATTCTTTCAAAGTTTGTATTCTTTTTTCATCATATTCTTTTTTTTATATTCTTCTCATATCAACATATTTTGTCCTTTCTTTTACAAATCTAGCATGCAATTCCTGCTTATATTCCAGTGTTTTTGTTCTACGTAAACTATTCTTTTCTTTAATTTACACTCACCATCAAAATAGTCATCATTTTCCTTCTTTCTACCACCCACCTTTCTTACCATGCATGCAGCCGCACTATACGGACCGTTCACAATTAACTCAATGCTTCCATTCAAATCAGTACCAAGCAAACCAGTCGCTCTCTCAATGCACTCCTTAAGACCCAGCACGTCACGTGTCAAAATCATGGTTTTCACGTGTTTTCCCTCTTATAGCTGGTAATAAATATTAAAACATCTTCCAAGCATAAGAGGGAATATGACACGTGACGTGGGAGGTCT
>CM065696.1:13220875-13248375 GCA_017654935.2 Phymorhynchus buccinoides
TGTCTATTGTTTTACACCCTTTACTCAAATGATCTTTATGATTGGTCGACTTTCGTATGCCAGTAGTAGGGGCCAATAGTAAAAAAAGAGCTGTACAATAGATGCTTGTTTTACAGTAGGGGCCTGACGGAAAATCAGGGTACCGCTTACTGTTTTGTAGAAGACTTTGAGTCTCAAACTAGGGGGCATTTGCACTGGCTCTAGTGCTGCAGTCAAAGGGATTGGTTGGCCTTCGGGGACCTTCCCCAACGCCAGATGTCCTCAAATCCCCTTGACCCAGAGAATGGGGATTCATCCTGGGCAAGGCATCTCCACTATAAACACAGTCTAGCCCAGCCTGCTGGAATAGCAACTGCCTTGTTCGCTATCTGGCGGTCATGCCGTCGGAAGCGATTGACTGGGATACAAAATTATTTTGCTACCTAAAATCAATTGTCGGCTTAGATTTTATTTCCTCCACGAGTGAGTCTACTTTTAGGTTATATGCTGTTATTATAATATCTTTGTTATATGGTTTGTCTGGACAACAGGAAAATATCTGGCCAATTGTTTTTATAAGTGAACTGGTGATTCTTTAATAAACAAGCGCGAAATCGCCATAGTTTGTGGCATGCGGTCTATTTTGATCACTCTAATCATGAGTTACCTCCCCTGGCTTTTCAATAATTTTAATCTGTAAACCAGAATGTTATCTCTGCACCATTTCGTAACTTTTTATATCTTTTGGAAAACATTTAAAACTATGTATCCTACTTATACTCATCAAAAGAAGCACCGCATACTCGTCGTGTGTTGTAGTGTCTGTATTATGTATGTTTATTATTTTGTACGCTTTTAAAATACATCATTTTAAAGAGCGGCCTCAATTAATTTTGAAGTGAAGCCTCGATTTGAAGTGCGACATTTTGTCAAAATGTGCGACAATTTTGGACCGACCGACCGACCGACAAAGTGAGTTATAGGTTTGTGGCTTGAGCCACAAACAAAAAGTCTTCATCTGCAATCGATGATCTTCCAGTAAATATTTGTCATGCTGTGGAAAGACATAGGCTAAGACCATGCGGACTCAGATATTCAGTGATGTCCCGAGGCCCTGGTCACAGGACGCAGTCCTACTAACAATGAAAATGTCCTATTGTGTTCCTCCCTGTCAGGAGAAAATGTCCTATTGTGTTCCTCCCTGTAGGGACAAAAATGTCCTAGGTAAAGACCTTTACCTGCTCCTCCCTGTAGGGACAAACATGTCCTATTGTGTTCCTCCCTGTCGGTACAACATGTCCTATTGTGTTCCTCCCTGTAGGGACAAACATGTCCTATTGTGTTCCTCCCTGTAGGGACAAACATGTCCTATTGTGTTCCTCCCTGTCAGGACAAAATGTCCTATTGTGTTCCTCCCTGTCGGTACAACATGTCCTATTGTGTTCCTCCCTGTAGGGACAAACATGTCCTATTGTGTTCCTCCCTGTCAGGACAAAATGTCCTATTGTGTTCCTCCCTGTCGGTACAAACATGTCCTATTGTGTTCCTCCCTGTAGGGACAAACATGTCCTATTGTGTTCCTCCCTGTAGGGACAAACATGTCCTATTGTGTTCCTCCCTGTCGGTACAAACATGTCCTATTGTGTTCCTCCCTGTAGGGACAAACATGTCCTATTGTGTTCCTCCCTGTAGGGACAAACATGTCCTATTGTGTTCCTCCCTGTAGGGACAAACATGTCCTATTGTGTTCCTCCCTGTCGGTACAACATGTCCTATTGTGTTCCTCCCTGTAGGGACAAACATGTCCTATTGTGTTCCTCCCTGTAGGGACAAACATGTCCTATTGTGTTCCTCCCTGTAGGGACAAACATGTCCTATTGTGTTCCTCCCTGTCGGTACAACATGTCCTATTGTGTTCCTCCCTGTAGGGACAAACATGTCCTATTGTGTTCCTCCCTGTAGGGACAAACATGTCCTATTGTGTTCCTCCCTGTAGGGACAAACATGTCCTATTGTGTTCCTCCCTGTAGGGACAAACATGTCCTATTGTGTTCCTCCCTGTAGGGACAAACATGTCCTATTGTGTTCCTCCCTGTCGGTACAACATGTCCTATTGTGTTCCTCCCTGTAGGGACAAACATGTCCTATTGTGTTCCTCCCTGTAGGGACAAACATGTCCTATTGTGTTCCTCCCTGTCGGGACAAACATGTCCTATTGTGTTCCTCCCTGTAGGGACAAACATGTCCTATTGTGTTCCTCCCTGTAGGGACAAACATGTCCTATTGTGTTCCTCCCTGTCAGGACAAAATGTCCTATTCGAATTTAACGCTAGCAGACTTTCTCCTATTGATTTCTCTTAGAGCCAGGACATTTTGTCCCATTAATTTCCTTGTTTCAGGACAGTTTGTTTTATCACTTGTCCATCCTTACTACATCAGTCGCAAAACAGCCTGCTCAGTTTACGAAATAAGTTACAATACGTGGGTTTAAGATGGGTATATTTCAACAAATACCAAAACAAAAGTGTTATTAAGTCAAAGATCTTTGTCTAGTTTAATCTACATAATTCGACTAAATTCATGGAAGACCACATTTTTCAAAGATGTAGAATGCGCTTGTGGTCATCCACTGTCTATTAATTTTTTGAATGTCCAGTTTTAACTTCCCTATACAAAACATTCTAAGATAAATATAGCAAAGTTAGGGCCTATTAAAGAAATCATTTACAGCCCTGAAATGATTGACATTGCAAAGGTTATATTCAGCTCTGAGATTGTTCATTTGTTATAATTGATTATTGTATTGTTGTTCATAGACTCTAACACTCTATGTAAGCTTAACTGGCATCACGCATAGGGCCTACACGCGACTTTCCTTGCGAGCGCACATAACGGTTTTTAAAACAAATTCTTATGTTTCTCATTGTTTGTTTTTGTAACGCTTTGTCTGAATACTTTAGAGACACTAAAAAGGAAAGTGGTGTTGCTATACTGGAACAATGTATGATGGATCTGCTTGAAGCTAATGCTGTCTGTCCGTTCCTGTTAATGGGGGACTTTAATGCTCGGACAGGGGGTGAGAATGTGTGCGAGTGCAGTGATGACCTTGGTGTGGATCCGTTGGTTGATGATGATGTTGTCTCCTGCGCGTCAAAAGACAATGTATATAATGATTTTGGAAAACGGTAGTTGAATTTGTGTAAATGTTTTGATTTGTGTATCTTAAATGGTGCCATAGAAAATTATGTTAATTTTGGTCATTATACTTATATATCTCCAAGCGGGTGTAGCATTGTGGATTACTTTATTGTTTCTCATACACTAGTTAACGTATGTACACAATGGAATGTTAGGCCACGAACTGAAAGGAAGCACATGCCTGTTGAACTCACCATTGGATGTGTGGCTGAAAGAATGTTAGGCCACGAATTGAAAGTAAGCACATGCCTGATGAACTCACCATTGGATGTGTGGGTGAAGGAATGTTAGGCCACGAATTGAAAGGAAGCACATGCCTGTTGAACTCACCATTGGATGTATGGGTGAAAGAATGTTAGGCCACGAGTTGAAAGGAAGCACATGCCTGTTGAACTCACCATTGGATGTGTGGGTGAAAGAATGTTAGGCCACGAATTGAAAGGAAGCACATGCCTGTTGAACTCACCATTGGATGTGTGGCTGAAAGAATGTTAGGCCACGAGTTGAAAGGAAGCACATGCCTGTTGAACTCACCATTGGATGTGTGGGTGAAAGAATGTTAGGCCACGAGTTGAAAGGAAGCACATGCCTGTTGAACTCACCATTGGATGTGTGGGTGAAAGAATGTTAGGCCACGAATTGAAAGTAAGCACATGCCTGTTGAACTCACCATTGGATGTGTGGGTGAAAGAATGTTAGGCCACGAGTTGAAAGGAAGCACATGCCTGTTGAACTCACCATTGGATGTGTGGGTGAAAGAATGTTAGGCCACGAATTGAAAGGAAGCACATGCCTGATGAACTCACCATTGGATGTGTGGGTGAAAGAGGGGAGCAGGGTGTTACATCAAAGCCTATGAATATTGAAAATAATGAAATGGGACACAGAAAAAGAAAATGATCTTTTATGTAAATTATCCGAACCAGAATTTAAGAATACTTTACAAAACGCAACATCGTTAATTGATACTGATATAAATGAAGATGTTAATTGTTTTAATGAGGCATTATTAAAATGCGAAGAAGAAAACTCACCAGAAGGTGACTGCCCAAAACTGACTTCATGATGAAAGTGTAAATAGTGTACATAGTGATGTAAATAAGAATAATGTTAATTGTTATAATGTTTTGTCTATTTCAGATGCGTGTAATTTCTTATATACTAATGTTGATGGATTATTGAATAAAAAAAAAGTGAACTCCTTACTAGAATTGATGAAATACAACCGTCTATCATTGCTCTTACAGAAATAAAACCTAAGAACTTGCATAGATTTAATGAGGTTGAATTTGCTATTCCTAACTTTGATATGTTTCTGAATAAAAACCACCATAGAGGAGTTGCTTTATATGTTGATGAGTCTTTGAAAGCGGTGAATGTCATGATTTCATTGACTATGATTTCCATGAAAGTGTCTTTTGTACATTTGAGAGTGCAAGCGATGGCAAAGTGTTAATAGGGTGTATGTACAGAAGTCCTAATACTAGTTCTGCTGAAAATGATGATAAATTATTTCAATTACTTAAGTAAAAAAAAATATGTTTCAGCATAGTAAGGTATGCATTGTAGGCGATTTTAATTATCCACACGTGTGTTGGGATGGGAGGTGGTCTGGACAAAAGAACAATGATGGAGCGGATTAGTGGGTGGGGGTGGGGATTTGATTTTGATTTGACTTTGGGTTTGATTTTCTATGCGTGCATGGGCGAACGCGAGTGTACGTGTGTGTTCGTGTGTGTTGTTTCTCTTCATTTATATTCATTTTTAATTCTTTTTTTTAATGATGTCAATATGTTGGCCTTTTGTTTTTTTAAATTATTATTATTATCTTGTACAGGAGGCTTTAACTTTTAAGTTTAAGCTGGCGAGTCCGTGCGTTTTCATTTTTTCTTCCGTTTGCATATGTTAATATCTCTTATTGTGCATGTGTATATTTATATGTATCTTGTATGATCTGTAGCTTGTATGCCCTGGTATTCTATTGTTTATTTAAATAATAGTGAATTCGTATTACGTGCCTGTATTATCATGTTCATGTGTGTTTTGTATATGCGTTGTATCTGTAAGGCGCTTTGAGCTGTTGTCAGGATACTGTGCCATATAAATGTTATTAATTATTATTATTATTATTATATTATTATTATTATTCAACATGTTCATCATGCCTTTTTAATTCAGAAAGTACTAAAGCCTACTAGAAGGAGAATTAATCAGAATTCCACTCTTGATGATTGGGTCTTATTTAATGCTGATAATCGTATTTCTTATATTGTTCATGTTGACCCAGTGGGTAAAAGTGATCATGATGTCCTACTATTTCATTTGTATTTTTCCAAAGTTAATGTTGAACCTCAATAAAGTTTTAACTACAATATGAAACAAGGTAACTATTCCAAAATGAGAAAAGTTGAAAGTGAGCATGATTGGCAACCAATGTATAATATGAATGCTGAGGAATCCTGGGATTACATGAAAGATGTTTTGCGTAAAGCTATGGAAGAGTGTATTCCCAAAGTGAAAACTGGTTATAAAGTGAGATGTAAACCTGTATGGATGAATAAAAAGGCATTTAAATCAGTAAATAAGAAGTCTAGTGTTTATATGAGATATTTAGTATCTAAATCTAGAAAGGTATATTCGAAATATGCAAAAGAAAGAGCCAAATGTAGTAATTAAAGTTACTCAGAAAACCCCCAAAAGGATTACGAAAAGGATGTTGCTAAGGAAGCCAAAAGGAACCCTAAAATTATGTGCCCCTTAGGACTTAAACAAGGTGAAATATGCAGCCCTGTGCTATTTTCACTTCATTAACGAGCTAGCTTGTGATATTAACAATAAGGGAAAAGATGGTCTTCAGCTGATACCTGATCTATTAGAATTACTTATCCTGGTGTTCGCAGATGACATAATCTTGATATCAGACTCTGTCATAGGGCTACAAAATAGTTGAATGTTTTGCATTGAGACCTCGACAAGACTTGGACTGTCTGTGAATCTTGATAAATAGCAGTTGTGTCTAATGTAAACTGAATAATCTGGTGGAGGACAAATTAAAATGTAATTATATCCCCCCCCCCCCCTCACCCCCCAACCGCCCACATTTTCACGCACTTGTTCTCTTGCCTATTTATGTGTATTATCTCCACTTAAGTCATTCTGTTTTGTTGAACATTATCTAGAACTGTTATAAAGAAGTGAAAATACTCAATACAATTGAATATGATATTGAAAATGTAATAAATCTGTATACTTATAATAATGAAAGTACTGCATGTCTGTGTCTGTCTGTCTGTTCACCATGTCGCGCTCAAACCAGACGACAGAATCGCCTCTAAGTTTGTGTGGTGGTGTATCATGGTATCGGGGTACACAGATGGGCCCATAGGACAAAACATTACTAAGCTGACCTTGTAATGGAAATTTGATCTTGAAAACCGAAAGTTTCTTCCTTATGCTATATGTTTCATGTCCGAGCTGTATCCAATGACTGTGTGGACAGAATGGCTTCAGAGTTTGTGTGAAGGTGTATCACGATGCAGGGATAGTTCCGTAGAAAAATGGTAGCCATGCTGAACTTGAGCTTGAAGTTTGACCGTGAAAACCGAAATTTCTTCTTGAGGCCATGTCTTTCACATAGGTGGACTTACAATGTTCAAACTTGGTATGGGCGTGCATTGGCTAATAGTAATAACTTTATGTATGTTATCTTTATGACATAAAGTGTTCTGTCACAAGTGTAACTGCATCTCATGAGAATGTCTTTGAGGTTTCTGGGTATTGCCGATAACAGGTTTCCTTATGTGTGTCACTATTATAATTGCATATGATCTATTTCAAATTATGTCACTTAAACCTGAAAACTGATCAGCTTATCACTTTTTCATTTATTTTTCGTCTCTCTCTATCATTTGGATATGAAATGATCATATGACATGTGGTCATGTACCACCTGTCTACTCCCCCCTCTCCTTGGGGCCATAAGCACCCTCCCCCCTCTGCCCCCATCCCCCTATCTTTTTGTCGATGTTCTAATCCATATCAAAATATCATCATAAGGTAAATCATTGTTCCCTAGCAGAACTTTTCAGGTGATCAAATGGGTCTAAACAGAACATGGATCTTTACTAAGAAGAGGTAGTAAAACCCCTACCCTCTTGATCCCACTGTCCCTAAAAAGGGACGCTTCTTCTACCCCTCATAAAATCGTCAATATTCAATTTCTGATAAAAACTAAAAGATCATCTCAGCATTATGCTTTAATAAACAATTTATGTTTATAATCATGTATAAAAACTTTTGAAACAAAACACTGTTACGGTAACCCTCAACGGTATTCCCCACACTTATAAAACATCCCTCCAACAGACACAGTAAGATCAAATATCAAAACAAACTGGTTATATGGGACGGTGACAACATCACTTCGTGCTTTAAAAAGAAAAATCTGGGCGATCATCTAAAACAGGCGATAAATCTTATTTTACTTAGCGTCCTTAAAAAGGTAGAGCGGGCTTAAATGGGTTAAAATCGTTCAGTGTTCAGTGTTCAGTATGTAAGCTTAACTTGCATCGAAACACGCATAGGGCATACACGCGTCTTCCTTGCGTGCTCACCTAAACTTTTTTTAAAAATTCTTATGTTTCTCATTGGTTTGTTTTTATTATCTCTGTCATTTAATTTTGTTAACAATCTTTTTTATTTAAAAAAAAGTTTTTCTTTATGTATTAATGTATTATGTATTCGTTATGTATTATTTCGTTATGTATTAGCCATCTCTACCATTTTTAAAATTACTTCTACCATAAATATATTAATCGTCCGTGCCACGTTTATATTATCTCTGTCGTATCTGGAATTATGTATCCATTGTATGCATATTATAGTATTATAGTATGGTATAATGTGGGACTGGCTCAAGCTTAAGCCTCGCGGCTTATAAACGTCCCTTCATTGATCATTGTTTTGTTTGCTTAAAGCATGTCTTTAAAAGTATGATTGTAATTCAATCATCGTAAAGGAAAACTAGTTGGCTAAAAGTTTCATCCTTGTCAATGAGATTTTTGAAGGTGTTTAGTGTTGGTGCTCTTTTTAGGTTAGGTGTCAGTAAATTCCAGAGGTTAGCAACTCGATGACTAAAACAATGTTTACGTTTGTTAGTATTACAACGCTGTATATGTAATTTTCCCTTTTGATTTCTAGTTTTGTTATAAATGGACAGTGTAAAAAGAGAATCAATGCTAATGTCATCTAAGCTGTTAAAAATGTTCGTCTGCATAAGGTCTCTCCTAACACGCCTTCCTTTAAATGAATGAAGATTTCAGAATTTTAATATATCTTGGTAATTTACAATTTTTAACCATTTTGGTTGGTCTCCTCTGTACCCTTTTAATAGAAGCTGATTGACGTTTAAGATACGGGTACCAGATGATGCTACCGTACTCTAAATGGGGACGCACCATTGATTTGTATGATAGCAAAATGTTTCATTATCTAAACAAATAAATGTTCTTTTAATTATTCCCAACATCTGATTTGCCTTATTTATCCCTTTATGGATATGTGCATCAAAGATGTAATATTTTTGTCACATACAACTCCAAGGTCTTTTCCCTCAGTACATGCAGTTATCTTTTGCTCGTCTTGATCGATTTTCATAACGTAATTATATTCCGGATTCTTTTTGCCTACATGCATAACTTTGCCTTTTGACACATTAAATCTTGACATATTAGCTATACCTATAGAGTTGTTCCATCATCGTTGCCATGGATGCGGCTTGTCGTTGTTGTCTTGCTCTAGTCATATCAGCCATGTTTCAAATAAACACCACCACGGAGGTAACAGCAAGCTCTTTCTTGACACTGTGTGTGTGTGTGTGTGTGAAGTCAAATCAAGTCAAAATGATCTTTATTGACGATAAAAGAATAAGCTTGATAAAGCTTTTTTTACTTCTTGTCGAAGTGTGTGTCTTTGTCTGTGTCTATCTGTGAGTGAGTGAGTGGCTATGCACACGCACACAAATAATAATCTCCCTCGTCTCTGGACATTACGCGGCGTGTGTGTTACCAAAAAAACTGAATATACAAAGAGCTCGCACTCGGCAGCTGACTAAAGCCGGTGGGTTTTTTTTTTTATTACCCCACCCTTTCACCTACACTACAGCCGGGAATCATTGTATGCCAAACTTTGATTGGCTGCTTTACGCATTCATGATCACGGTAGCAGAGTGTGCAACCTGAACGATTCAGTTTGTCATTTCTCTTCACTGCCCACTGTTCTTTCAACTATTTCTTTGGCCTTCCTCTCCGGGGCAGTGGGTGGATGCCTCGTGCCTCCATACGGGGAGCTGGACGACCCCGCCCCCTCCACGAGTCTCTCTCCGTGGGGATGCTGGGGGGTCTTTCGTAAAAAATAGTCCCCCTACCTTCTTGAAGCTCTGTGCAAATCTGCCAGTCTCTTTCACTCTGATCTGCCCTTTCCATTTGCTTTCTATCATCTACTATTTTTCTGACTTATTGGCCCATTCTCCTGCCATTAAAAAAAGAATCTTCCAAATAACTTTTCTCGTTTGAGCTCCTCCGAAATCGGGGGAGACTGCGAGGGAAAATATACGTACCTTATCCATTATGGCCATATGACCCGGGAACGCAGAAGAAAAAGAAGGCACGCCATACATACCCACACACAAGCACACAAGCGCCCATGCACACCCACACATGCATACGCGCACATACGCACAAGCGTACCCATACGCGCGCGCGCGCGCACAACCACACACACACACACAAGCGTACACGCACTCTCATGCACATGCGCACCCCCCCCCCACACACACACACACACACACACACGCCCGTTTCTTTTCCAGCTCTGATCTTGAGATCTTCACCTGTATTTTTGTTTGTGGCACCAGCCTCAAACCTATAACTCCCTTTGTCGGTCTGTCGGTCTGTCTGTCGGTCGGTCTGTCGGTCGGTCCAAAATTGTCGCACGCCAGTAAAAAATGGTCGCACGCCACAAACGATTGCGAATCCGCCATTTTTGTTTGTGGCACAAGCCACAAACCTATAACTCACTTTGTCGGTCTGTCGGTCGGTAGGTCCAAAATTGTCGCACATATTGTAAAAGAGAAAAAAATACTTGGGCATAAAGTAACGTTTCAGTTGTCATATCTACAGTCCTTAGGTATGGAAAGAATTGTATACTGAACAGAGCACATGAATCTACTTTTTAAAGCGTACAAAATGATAAACATATGTAATACAGACACTGCAACAGACACGACGAGTATGCGGTGCTTCTTTCGATGAGCATAAGTAGGATAAATAGTATTAAATGTTTTCCAAAAGATATAAAAAGTTACGAAATGGTGCAGAGATAACATTCTGGTTTACAGATTAAAATTATTGAAAAGCCAGGGGAGGCGACTCAGTGTATGTAATGATTGGAGTGGTAAAAATAGACCGCTGCCACAAACGATTGCGAATCCGCGCTTGTTTTTACATGGAGCAGATAACTTTACAGAATGTCTCAGGCTGGTCATTTTCGTTGGGGTTTTTTTAAGGCTTTTTTTCCAAGTTCTGGTCAATATTAGTACTTTAGTGTTCCTTTCAAGGGGCACCCTGACGAATTAGTTTTTGCAAATACACGTCGAGATCACCAGGAAAACACCCTTTACAGAGATCGCAACACTCACTTTGCTCTGGTTTCTAGAAATCAAACCGTCAAATCGGCGATTCCTCCTTGGCGGTGGTGCTGGACATCAAATTCTTTCAGATAATGGCCGCCTGAGTTTAGACCAAATCGTTTGCACGAAATTTTCACAATACAAGCCTTTATATTTTATTTAAAAAAATGTTTTTATACAGTTTATCTAAAGGAGTTTCGCTCACAACAAAGGATTATTTGTTATTGCACAACAAAAAAAGAAAAAGCTTCAACCACAATAAGTGTCCTCCACCCACCCCATCCAAAATGGCTTATCTCTCCAGCATCTCCACCAAGAAGGAATCGCCCTTTTGACGGGTTGATTTATAGGAAACCAGAGCAAAGTGAGTGTTCTGATCCTTGAAAAGGTTGTCTTTCTGGTAATCTCGACGTGTTTCTTGCAAAAACTCATCCGTCAGGGTCCACCTTTGAGGCTGTTCTTCGCCATTCTCTCTCTCTCTATTTTATTTTACATTTAAGCAGCTGTTAAGTTTCATAATTTCTTATAACATATGAGGCATGGCATCGACCAATGAAGGGACATTGAAAGGGGGAAGACGAGGAAAACCTGGTAATGACCATCAGCAGCTTGTGGACAGCCAGGCGCTCAGTCCTATGTAGTGGGGAAGGCAAGGAAGACCTAGTAATGACCATCAGCAGCTTGTGGACAGCCAGGCGCTCAGTCCTATGTAGTGGGGAAGGCAAGGAAGACCTAGTAATGACCATCAGCAGCTTGTGGACAGCCAGGCGCTCAGTCCTATGTAGCGGGGAAGGCAAGGAAGACCTAGTAATGACCATCAGCAGCTTGTGGACAGCCAGGCGCTCAGTCCTATGTAGCGGGGAAGGCAAGGAAGACCTAGTAATGACCATCAGCAGCTTGTGGACAGCCAGGCGCTCAGTCCTATGTAGCGGGGAAGGCAAGGAAGACCTAGTAATGACCATCAGCAGCTTGTGGACAGCCAGGCGCTCAGTCCTATGTAGTGGGGAAGGCAAGGAAGACCTAGTACTGACCATCAGCAGCTTGTGGACAGCCAGGCGCTCAGTCCTATGTAGTGGGGAAGGCAAGGAAGACCTAGTAATGACCATCAGCAGCTTGTGGACAGCCAGGCGCTCAGTCCTATGTAGCGGGGAAGGCAAGGAAGACCTAGTACTGACCATCAGCAGCTTGTGGACAGCCAGGCGCTCAGTCCTATGTAGCGGGGAAGGCAAGGAAGACCTAGTACTGACCATCAGCAGCTTGTGGACAGCCAGGCGCTCAGTCCTATGTAGCGGGGAAGGCAAGGAAGACCTAGTAATGACCATCAGCAGCTTGTGGACAGCCAGGCGCTCAGTCCTATGTAGTGGGGAAGGCAAGGAAGACCTAGTAATGACCATCAGCAGCTTGTGGACAGCCAGGTGCTCAGTCCTATGTAGCGGGGAAGGCAAGGAAAACCTGGTAATGACCATCAGCAGCTTGTGGACAGCCAGGTGCTCAGTCCTATGTAGCGGGGAAGGCAAGGAAAACCTAGTAATGACCATCAGCAGCTTGTGGACAGCCAGGTGCTCAGTCCTATGTAGCGGGGAAGGCAAGGAAAACCTGGTAATGACCATCAGCAGCTTGTGGACAGCCAGGCGCTCAGTCCTATGTAGCGGGGAAGGCAAGGAAAACCTGGTAATGACCATCAGCAGCTTGTGGACAGCCAGGCGCTCAGTCCTATGTAGCGGGGAAGGCAAGGAAGACCTAGTAATGACCATCAGCAGCTTGTGGACAGCCAGGCGCTCAGTCCTATGTAGCGGGGAAGGCAAGGAAAACCTGGTAATGACCATCAGCAGCTTGTGGACAGCCAGGCGCTCAGTCCTATGTAGCGGGGAAGGCAAGGAAGACCTAGTAATGACCATCAGCAGCTTGTGGACAGCCAGGTGCTCAGTCCTATGTAGCGGGGAAGGCAAGGAAAACCTGGTAATGACCATCAGCAGCTTGTGGACAGCCAGGCGCTCAGTCCTATGTAGCGGGGAAGGCAAGGAAAACCTGGTAATGACCATCAGCAGCTTGTGGACAGCCAGGCGCTCAGTCCTATGTAGCGGGGAAGGCAAGGAAGACCTAGTAATGACCATCAGCAGCTTGTGGACAGCCAGGCGCTCAGTCCTATGTAGCGGGGAAGGCAAGGAAAACCTGGTAATGACCATCAGCAGCTTGTGGACAGCCAGGCGCTCAGTCCTATGTAGCGGGGAAGGCAAGGAAGACCTAGTAATGACCATCAGCAGCTTGTGGACAGCCAGGCGCTCAGTCCTATGTAGCGGGGAAGGCAAGGAAAACCTGGTAATGACCATCAGCAGCTTGTGGACAGCCAGGCGCTCAGTCCTATGTAGCGGGGAAGGCAAGGAAGACCTAGTAATGACCATCAGCAGCTTGTGGACAGCCAGGCGCTCAGTCCTATGTAGCGGGGAAGGCAAGGAAAACCTGGTAATGACCATCAGCAGCTTGTGGACAGCCAGGCGCTCAGTCCTATGTAGCGGGGAAGGCAAGGAAAACCTGGTAATGACCATCAGCAGCTTGTGGACAGCCAGGCGCTCAGTCATATGTAGCGGGGAAGGCAATGAAAACCTGGTAATGACCATCAGCAGCTTGTGGACAGCCAGGCGCTCAGTCCGGTCCCCGGCCAGACTGGGGAGAATGGGCGAGGCCAGGCCTCACGTTCTTCTTCTTCTTCTGTGGTGGTGACCAACTTCTTTATATGGAAGTAATTGTACACACTTTAGGGGGTGACCATAGAACAAGATTCAGAAGAGAGAGAGGAAGAGACAGTGAATACACATACAAACTCTATCAGATTGGCTCATAATCAAAGGGGGAAAAAAGTGAAGGGAACAATTTAACAAGCGCGAAATCGCAATAGTTTGTGGCACGCGGTCTATTTTTACCACTCCAATCATGAGTTACCTCCCCTGGCTTTTCAATAATTTTAATCTGTAAACCAGAATGTTATCTCTGCACCATTTCGTAACTTTTTATATCTTTTGGAAAACATTTAAAACTATGTATCCTACTTATACTCATCAAAAGAAGCACCGCATACTCGTCGTGTCTGTTGTAGTGTCTGTATTACATATGTTTATTATTTTGTACGCTTTTAAAATACATCATTTTAAAGAGCGGCCAGAAGTGTAGCCTCGATTTGAAGTGCGACAATTTTGTCAAAATGTGCGACAATTTTGGAACGACAGACCGACAGACCGACCTACCGACAAAGTGAGTTATAGGTTTGTGGCTTCAGCCACAAACAAAAAACCCACCAAAAAACCCACCTAGTTCTGGGCTGGGAAGGGGGAAACTACAGGGAGCTATTAATTTTCACGTTCGCCCCCATTGTTCGTTCCCGTTGTCTTTCAGTGGAGACACACCAGTGATTCCTGTCTTTCCCTGTTTGAGAAATGTCCAAAATCTCTTGGTCGGGGAAGTCTGGCCATTGGAGTTTTCGGTGTACGTAGTCTCGATGTATTTCCAGTACCGGCGACTCAGACGTTTCTGGATTTGCCGTTTGAAGGATTTGTATTCTTCATAGAGATTGTTGTTTGCTGTCTTTTTCCACTTCTTATGAATTCTGTTCCTTCTCCTGATCAACTTCTTGGTTTTGTAGTCTATCCAGGGGGCACCGTCTGTCTTTGTCCGAGTACATGGTGTGGGACATATTCCTGAACCACTTCCTGGAGACAGCACCCAGTGAGAATACACACGGTGTGTATTGAGCGTGGACTTCTGGTGACTTGAATATATTTTGTTCACACCAGTAAAAGTGTCACTCCCTGATGTTGACAGAATGTTCATCTAGTTCTCGTGACATCGGCAGTTTTCGCACGTCGCTGGTATACCGGTCTTAGTTTATGTTGCGGTCGGCAGTACTGCCCATATTATAGAACTCAATGATTATGTTTGTGTGCGTGTGCGTGTGTGTGTATCAATGTGTGTGTGTGGCGTAAGCCTATGTGTGCATGGTTGTGTGTATTGCAAACCAACCTCAATTATGCATTCACTGGTATAAACTGTCCGTTTTCAATACGTTTAAGCCTATCTTCTTTCAACACTCTATCCAACTGTACTCGAGCGTAAAAGTTTTATTGCGTCATGTTGAACATTAATAGGCCTAAAGCATTAGGATCAGGGCAGAAGTAGATCTAGAAGCGAAACGAAAAGTAGGCGTAAGTTTATGTAGTGTGATACGGTTACGTTTGAATACGTTGCTATATAAATAGAAATGTAATCATAATATGTATGGCTCACAATTAATATTACTTGGTGGAAAAACATCAATAGGATCTAAATTTGAAGTCTCAGTTTTCAATTTGTACACTTTTTAAAAATAAATGAAATCTATTTCAACGATTAAAAAGATCAAGAGTTATTATTTCACAAGAATTAATTTCAAGAATAGATCTACATTCAAAATAAAGGGGGAGCTTACTATCTCGAGCAGTGTATATGTTATATCCGTTGGTGGGAACTTAAATAGTTCATTTTTAAAACTTCATGTTCGTATTATTGTACCCTAGTTGGAGGTTAATAATAGTAAAACTACACTCTTAAAGCATTCATCAAAAACTCTATGACAATGGAATATAGTCCCCTGGGGGCTTGCACCTAAATCGCAGATCTAAGAGAGATAGAAGCTCGTAGAATGTCACATCTCTCTCTCTCTCTCTCTCTCTCTCTCTCGCTCTCTCTCTCTCTCTCTCTCTCTCTCTCTCTCTCTCTCTCTCTCTCTCTCTCTCTCTCTCTCTCTCTCTCTCTCTCTCTCTCTCTCTCTCTCTCTCTCTCTCTCTCTCTCTCTCTCTGCCTAGCCACACTGCATATGATTTAGCCCCAATACGATACGATTGTGACGATGTGAGTCATGATTCACGTGAAATACTTCCGTCTAAAAATAGCTCTACTATTTTCGTTCACTATACTCATGTAGAACGCAATATACGGAAGGAATAAAATGTCCGATAAAAAATAAGAAATGTTATCAGATTCGTGTACGGGAGACTACAAATATAATGAGCATAACTATTAGGATTTCATCACATTTATTTAGACAGTAGAATTTTAAGTCAATCATGCCATACAAATGTCAAAATCGGATCGTAGGGGAAGACGGGGTAAAAAGCGCATGGGCGGGTAAGAAGCCCACCCCAATTATCTCATGAAATAAAGAAAATTTCAGTCAAATTTGCCCATGAGACGAATGCTAGACATTAACGCTCGTCTCATGGGCAAAATGAGACTGAAATTTGCTTCATTTCATGAGATAATTGGGGTGGGCTTCTTACCCGCCCATGCGCTTTTTACCCCGTCTTCCCCTAATCAATTAAATCGTATGTAGTGTAGCCGGTCCTTCTCTCTCTCTCTCTCTCTCTCTCGGTCTGCAGAATCAATTAGATGCATTAAAACAGGAAGCTGACAAATTGCAGCTAACTATAAACTTAAGCAAAACAAATGTGATGGTGTTCAGAAAAGGGGGTCACTTGGCACGTCATGAAAAATGGTTTTATGGTGAATTTGAGGTAAAGGTAACTAACTGCTATAAATATTTAGGGATATATGGTTTACAACAAAATTAAGTCTAAATAAATGCTGGTCAGAAATGTTTAGAAAAGGGAAAAGGGGAGTAATAGAGAAATTACGAACAATGAGAAGATTGAATTCTATTGATATAAGCCTTTTTTGGAAGCTATTCGATGCACAAATTGAACCTATTATGACATACGGTGCAGAAATCTGGGTCTGTATTCACGTTGAGATAGCATGAGACTTAGCATCATGCTAACTTAGGAGCTCTTCCAAAAGTTATATTAAATCCTATAGGACATTGGAAGAGCTTCTAAGTTAGCATCATGCTAAGTCTCATGCTATCTCAACGTGAATACAGGCCCTGGGGACTATTGAATAGCCCTTTTTAGTCATCCCGCTTATTGTAAAATATTAAATGTAAATTTCACTTAGGGTTTAAGCAAAATCCTTTGGCACACATGTACCTTAGACCCTCCCCTAACATAAAATGATGGGAAACACCATCGCAGCTGGTGGTTTCTGTGAGAAACAGGCCCCTTTGTGACGTCACTATAATACCGCTATAATACCGCTATTACCACTTGCGAATCCAACTACAATTTAGCTTTTATTGGTTATCTAATGTACAGTTATGACTTGCTACAAACCCAGATCAAGCTCTAAGCTCATTACAATCACGAGTCACACAATGGGCTAGTCTGCTCATGTAGAGCCAAAATCACTGTTGCCAACAAGGGTGCAAATATTTCTTTCCACAGTAAATCCTAAGCATCTTATGGACTACATTGCATTGATATGTGACAGAAAAAAATAATAGTTTGTGCTCTAATTCTACATGACGTAGCGTGCTTTAAAATGGCAATGAGGGCCTGCACATTTGTCTGTGCATCTTGAATGAATAAAACTGTGTTACAACTGCCATAGCCTCAGTCAACTGATCGATATGACAACTAGCATAATTATATTGTTCTGTTTCTTAAGTTCTTCTATAATACTCTTTATTTTGATTAATAGGTGCATAATATAAAATATTCAATGCCCAATAAGCCAGCATTTTGTGGTTGTCACTTCTTTTACTTATACTTATGCAGTCTTGTTATTTGTAATTAAACAATGGGATAATACGAATGGCAAATTTCAAATTAGGTTTAAGCCATGTCCTTTGGCACACATGTACCTTAGACCCTCCCCTAACATAAAATGATGGGAAACACCTTCGCAGCTGGTGGTTTCTGTGAGAAACAGGCCCCTTTGTGACGTCACTATAATGCCGCTATAATACCGCTATTACCACTTGCGAATCCAACTACAATTTAGCTTTTATTGGTTATCTAATGTACAATTATGTCTTGCTACATGCAATGTTATGTGCCTGTCATAAAAACCAGACCAAGCTCTAAGCTCATTACAATCACGAGTCACACAATGGGCTAGTCTGCTCATGTAGAGCCAAAATCACCATTCCCAGCAAGGGTGCAACTATTTTGTTCCAGCACAGTAAATCCTAAGCATCTTGCATTGACATTTGACAGACAAAAATATAGCTTGTGCTCTAATTCTACATGAAGTTGCGTGCTTTAAAATTGTGACGAGGGCCTGCACATTTGTCTGTGCATCTTGAATGAATAAAACTGTATTACAACTGCCATAGCCTCAGTCAACTGATCGACATGACAACTATCATATCTTGTTCTGTTTCTTAAGTTCTTTTATTAATGCTCTTTATTTTTATTAATATATGCATATTCAATGCGGAATAAGCCAGAATTTTGTGTTTTTCACTTATTTTACTTATACTTATACAGTCTTGTTATTTGTAATAAAAAAAGAAGGAAAGAAAGAAGAAAGACAATTCGACTTTAGAAAGGTACAAATGAAATTTGAATATTGATGCAACGTTGACTCAACATGCAGTCAGCTTGATGCAGTTCAGTCGTCTGTGTTTTCTTTAGAACATGCTTACCGTCAGGGAGAACGTTTGCATGATTTCCAGCATATTTTTCATGCAAACGTTACCAATTCCCAAACCTTTTACCTACCAAAATATCAATGTGCAATTATAAATCTACACTTGCACACAGGAGGAGAGAGAGAGAGAGAGAGAGAGAGAGAGAGAGAGAGAGAGAGAGAGAGAGAGAGAGAGAGAGAGAGAGAGAGAGAGAGAGAGAGAGAGAGAGAGGGGAGAGAGCGAAACAGAGGCAGACACACACAGAGCGAGCGAGAGAGAGAGAGAGGGGGGGGGGGGAACAAAAACAGAGAGAGAGAGAGAGAGACAGAGAAAGAGACATAGAGAACACTGAACATGAAACTATTTTCAAGGGTGAAGGTTAGGTGAAGCCTATTTTTACAAAATGTGTGAGAGAGAGAGAGCCAGAGACAGACACAGATGGTGAGAGACAGAGAATTACAGAGAACCAATAGTCTAATGTAAAGAACAGAAATCCACCAATATCGTTCCACCATTATTGCCAAACCTGTTTAATAGGCTAATGGACATGCAGTGAGAGGGGTTCACCCTTGGAGTTGGGGTCAGATAGTGAAGGACCAGAGACTATCTTTCAAACATACACGTTGTATGAACATGTTTCATTCGATCAGCTTAAGTTTCGCTTTACATGCATAACTAATGGCAAACAAGTAGCATTATACCCATCTCCTTCCGTTTTACACCGTCAGACACCATTCAATCTAATCTCACTGAGGCTGGATGCACGACTGTAGCGAATATATATTTCAGAAGGAAACAAAGGGCAGGATAATGTTATAGACGAGAGAAAATATTTACTTGGTGAGTGATTCTGTTAGGGAGGCTCTTCCTTATGCTTTTTGAAAGGGAGTTGCATGGAATAGGCACCATATTATGAACATAAACAATTGATGTCAGGCATGCCAGTAGTTCCAATTTATTCTTCATGCTACATCAGGTTAAGCATATCAAGACGTCTTCCTTGCAGGCATCACCACAAGTTCAACTGTGAATTGCCTTAAGATAGGGCCTTTTGCAATAAGGATAGTTTGTGTTATTGTATCTATTCACGGCAGTGTAATATAGACACGCACATCCATTCTTTTTTTAAACCTGTTTGTTAACAAAGCTTGAAATGCAGCTCAAAATATATTTTTAGGCATAGTGTGCCACAGACGTAATTGTAAATGAAAGCAGACACTTTGAATCTTAAAAACATCAAGTACTAGAAATATCATAGTTTGATTGTTTGAAGATTGTAAAAAGCATAAGAAAAATGACAAATGTCTTGGGTATGTCAAACAATATTATCAAACAAGTTATATATCCAAGCATAATACGATTTATGATTTTCAGAAATTATGATAACTTCCTAATATCACATTTTCCTCACTATAACATGGATTAGGAAAGCAATGATGCACATGGCTGTTACTCATAATGTTCAATATGTGTCCTTAAGCCAAGGGTCCGGAGAAATAATTAGGCTAATCTATAAACTAATATGCGATTTTGAGAGTAAGATGTATATTTCTTTTCAGCAAGTTACTAAGAATTCAGAAATTAAAAAATAACATTTGATGTAGACAATTCAGTATTGTAAAATATGAACTAAAAGAACCAAGTATGTAGGCTAGTTCTCTCTGGCATTCAGAGATTACTTGAATGTTAAAAAAGTGGTCGGTGTGGAAGTAAGAAAAGAGACAGTGGTCAGCAGACATGTTCTGTTTTCTTGTGATAAGAAACAATGCACCGGTTATGACTAAGGATGTCGTCAAAGAGAAAAGACTATTTTTTTGGTTACTTGTACTACATGAGAAATGAAAACTGAACAGTAGTACATTTGTCAATCTGTTTGGACTTTAAATGACCACTGTATCTCTGTATCTTCCATGTAGCTTGTAGTGTGTTTCCCACGCATTTTCCACTCAATACATGTAAACGACATGTGTGCAAAAATAAATTATTTAATCCCTTCAGATGAGATTGCTTGACTTAACCTGGCTGAAAATCAGTCATAATGTTTAACTAGAGGGCTTATGTTTGCCTTTGAGAACAAACATGACAGGATTCTCCCCTCCACCAGCCTTTCCCTCCCCACTTCTGGCTCTGAATGATACCAGAAGTGTTGCATCATTAATCTTTAATAATCACACAAAATAGGAATGCATTTTGTGCAGCCGTTTTCGAGTTGTTTAAGATTAAATATTGGCCAAAGTTTGCATTTTTCGGCAACATTTTGCCCAATTGGTTTTATAATGACAATTTAGCATAAGTATAGCATCCTTTAATGTTCGTGCAAATTTCAGCGAGATTCCATGAAAAAAAATCATACATGGAAATAAATTAAAGTGACGCAACCCAATTTACATAAACTGGAAAACTTCCAAACTATTTAACATAAAATTATCATCAACAAACTCCTTTCAGACCTGGGCCAGAGTAAGGGCTACAAAATCCAATAGTTAGTTTTGTGACGTCACTTCTGGTTTTGGCTAGTCTGTTAACCAAATAAAAGCTGTCTGACCATAGCTGGGGCACTTCCGGTTCATACTTTCGGTTCAGTAATCTACCGTAAATGTTGCAAATCAACTTTATAGCAAAGTCTGAAAATATGAACGAAATCTGTTCAGCCGTTTTTGAGTTAATGAAGATTGAATATGTGCCGATTTTGCAGTTTTTGGGCCATATTTCGCAGAATTTTTGGCAAAATCATTTAATACGACTAATTTGGCAATCACTACTTTCCTGAAAATCTAAGCCAAATCGGACCCAAAAAACGGGCAGAAAAAGGAGTGGGAAAAACCCTTACAAATGCAATAGTGTTCTACCTAAAGGGTAGAATCATAATAAAACTGAAGAAAACTGTGTACATTCAGTAAACTTTGTAACAAAATAAATTCAGACACCTACAGTTTTGACATAAGCCAGCAACCATACATTTTTTATAAGGCACAAAATGCAGTACTTGTGCGTCATTATAGGCGCGTGCAATGACGTCGCCGGGGAGGAGTGAAGCAGCTACGGTAGGAAAGCATAAAAGCGTCAAAAGTAATTAGATCTGAAATCTGCCGGACTTTAAATGACCACTGCATCTACCCTCCGTCGTGTAGATGGTGTCTCCCACGCTGTCCTTGCTCAGGACAATGTATGCAACATGTGTGTAAAGGGAAATCGCATAAACCCTTGTGAAAATGTACATTTGTTAAACAGAATGGCTATTTATGGAAAAGATCCACACGTATGCCATAAAACGTATTATGAATGTGCTCATACATGCTTCTAATAAAATTGTGTACGGTGAAACAGGACGCTACACTCTATATTTAAGAACATACAGTACTGGTTGAGACTAGTTAATTTACCCATGAGCAGATTATCCAGGCAGGCGTATGAAATGCTAGTAATACAACATGATAAGGGAAAAGTAAACTGGGTCTACTGTATTAAAAGGGTTCTGACAGAGAATGGGTTTGGGTTAGTTTGGCTTTCTCAAGGGGTGGGAAATATAGGGCAGTTCATTTCTGAATTTAAAGACAGATTCATATGCTGTCACAAACAAAACTGGCATGCAAGTCTAGAAGAAAGTCCTAAATACAACTGGTCTTTGTCCTTTAAAAATGAGTTTGAAACTGAACAATATTTAAAAAGTTTTACAAATAAGTGGCATAGAACTAGCCTAGCTAGACTCCGAACAAGGACCTTAGGTCTTAACGCCAATAAGCGATGGTTTGAAAATTATAATCAAAATAATTGCTGTATGTGTTCTAAGGCAAACAGTGTTGAAAATGAAATTCATTTTATTTTTGTCTGCCCATCCTATGAAGAAATTCGTAGAAAATGTATGGTGTTCAAAGAAACAGGGAGATGGAGAGGGGTGTGTGAAAGGAAAGAGCAGGTGAAAAGAGAGGAGGAAGCGTTACGAGAAAGATTTCTCACTGAATAATTTTATTTTTATTTTATTTCTAAATAGTTGTATTTTTTGCGTTATTGTTTCTTTCATTAAGAATAGACTGATTTTCTTTATTTGCCTACACAAATGATATATGTTATTTGACAGTATCCCCTTGCCATAAAGGCTTATGTATGCTAATGGCAATAACAACCTATTTGATTTGATTTGATTTGATTTGATTTGATCTCTCTCTTTCTCTCACTTTCACGCACGCACATACACACACACAAGTACAGACATATTGACGCATATATTCACATAGTATTTCACAAGTGTGCACACGCACACACACACACACACACGTGTGTGTGTGTGTGTGTGTGTGTGTGTGTGTGTGTGTGTGAGTGCGTCCATGCGTGCGTGCGTGCGTGCGCGCGCGCGCGCTCGCGCTCGCGTGTGTGTGTGTGTGTGTGTGTGTGCGTGTGTCTCTATGTCTGTATGTGTATGTGTGTGTGTGTGAGAGAGAGAGACACAGAGAGAGAGAGAGAGAGAGAGAGAGAGAGAGAGAGAGAGAGAGAGAGAGAGAGAGAGAGAGAGAGAGAGACAGAGACACACAGAGAGAGACAGAGAGAGAGAGAAGCGGGAGGCGCATGAATTGTTGGGAACGGGAAGGGATCCAAAATATGTGAAAGTTTGGGGTGACTTGGAGAGGGTGGGGGTTTGGGGGTAGGGTGGGGGTGTATAAATGAATGCGAGGATGTAAATGGTGGGAAAGAGGGCAGTTCTTACCGTTTTGGAAGTCGCTTGTATCGACCCTAACTGTGTCCAATGTACGAGACCACACTGTAATTTCACCTAACGTGATAATAACGTATTTTTGACTTTGACTTTGACTTGACTTGACACACACACACACACACACACGCGCACGCACACGCACACATACACACACACACACACACACACACACACACACACACACACACACACATTTATTATATAGAGTCAAACACTTGCAAACTTGCAACTGAACGCATGACTGATTTCTTGCATACTGACATTGGGCTCTTTTCAAATGGTTTGTAAGAAGGCACCCTGCTTGGCCTATTGTGCGCACGTACTAGGGGAAGACGGGGTAAAAAGCGCATGGGCGGGTAAGAAGCCCACCCCAATTATCTCATGAAATGAAGCAAATTTCAGTCTCATTTTGCCCATGAGACGAGCGTTAATGTCTAGCATTCGTCTCATGGGCAAATTTGACTGAATTTTTCTTTATTTCATGAGATAATTGGGGTGGGCTTCTTACCCGCCCATGCGCTTTTTACCCCATCTTCCCCTATTCTTTACTTCCTGGTGTTCCTAAAGATATCATATGTACATGACTTGCTTTATAGTTTTAGTAGACAGTGTCACCGCATTACAACGAAGTAGTATTAGGCCCGTGTACTGTTGGAATAGGCTTGCATGTTGCAGGATAATTTTCAATGATCAGTGCATTTTATCTTAACGAGGAGTTGTGTGGTCAAAGAAACAGATTGCAAATGAACGTTGATCAGTGGTACACTTTTAAAGGTGAAGAATTAAGTAACTAAAAAACGGCAAGTGGAAAATTGTCCACAGAGTGGAAATACATTTTCGAGTTGGGGTGTGTTTTCTACGATAAAGAGCGACATTACTGACTCGTTTGGCTTGTGTTGTTTGTTTTTGCTTCTTTTTTTAAAATTAAAAGTTATCGAATGTTATCATGAAATTAAAAATTATTTTCGAATGAATGAATGAAAATTCGTTTAATGTCCTCCGGCCTGGAACAGGCACATATTATGGGACATTAGTAGACATAAAGATGGTGGGAACGATCATGGAGGCAATGCCCGGAGGCAGTGCAACACCAGGAAAGTCCCGAATTTGTAACAATACAGATGTGCAGTGATCTGTAACCACTCATGAAGTTGAATAACAACATTATTTTTTATTTTGTACAGTGAAAAATTAGACCCCTAAAATGCGTGATTATTATTAGAACAACTATAATGTCATTAAACTTCTATGCATTTTCTACGATAATTTTTTTTATCAATATTGGATTTTTGATCCAATTTCTATTGGATTATTGAACCGTTGACAATAGATGTTTAAATGGCAAACGTTAAAGACCCCCCCCCCCCCCCCCCCACGTCACGTGTGTCACATTCCCTCTTATGCTTGGAACATTTCTTACGATTTCTTACCAGCTATAAGAGGGAAAACACCTGAAAACCATGGTTTTAATACGTGACGTGGTGGGTCAACCTTTGGAACATCGAACAGCTAATAATCAGTGTATTTAAATGGTAAAAAGTACAGATAACTATTGATGTTTTGCGTTTACAAACTACGTAGGCCTATGCTGACAATTTACTCTTTAATTATCCAAAACTGGGGCAGTGGGTGGATGCGACGACCCCGCCCCCTCCACGAGTCTCTCTCCCCGTGAGGATACCGGTTTTTTCCCCATAAAAATAATACCCCACCTTCTGGACGTTCTGTAATCACATGTTCTGATCGCTTCTCGGCCTTTTGGCTAAGACAGTGATTCAGGAATATAAATTTTTGTTTATACCCTGGTTGGTTTGTTCAGCCCGTCGTACATGGCGAAAGCCGATACGCGACGTTAAACTGAACTTCCATCCACCCCTGGACGTTCTGTGCTTGTAACGTCCTCTAATCTGCCACTCTCGTTGACTTTTCCTTTTCCTTTTGCTTTCTATCGTCTACTATCTTTCTGACTTATTGGCCCATTCTCCTGCCCTTCCAAAAAAAAAAATCTTGCAAATACTTTTTTTCCTTTTAGCCCCTTCGAAATCAGAATGTGTCGGCTCTACGCAGCGGGGAGACCAGTAAAAAGTGAAAACCGAACACATACATACCTTACCCATTATGGTCATATGGCCTGGGAACGCAGAAGAAGAAGAAGAAGGAGAAGAATAATCCAAAACCTGTCCTTTTATCGTCGACGAAAGTGATCATTGACCATGGAGTGATTGGCTACAGATACATGGTGATGACCAGTGCAGTGACCACTGTGTGACCAGTACAGAGAGCAGTGATGTAAGTGACCATGGGTCACACTATTTCTGCAACGCTTCTCCTGGGCTGGGCAGCCGTCATCATCTTCACTCGCGGGGCTGATGGTAATGAATGGCTTTGTGTCTCTTGCATCCACACAAAACCTTTTTTGTTATAAGTAAAATAACACACAGTGTTTAGAGTGAGAATGGGCAACTTTACTTAAGTGCCAAATAAAATGTTATTTTATTGTTTTGTATTGCATAACAACAAATAGTTAGCATACAACTACTTAATAAATCACATTAACAAGAAAATGCTTTTACTTGTACTGACGTAAGATTGAAGTTGCGTAACAATCATCAGATTATGACATTGACATAATGTTTAATTAATGCATAAAAAATATAGACTTATTCGGTAAAGAAGGAAAACTTAAAAACTTTCTGGTTGGAGCCTACTTTCTCTTGGAAACCAGAAAATCTTAAGACATTAGCAGCGGATTAAAGCTGGTCATTAAAAGACGGGATGGCAAATGTGGACAACATCCAGTCTATGAAAGGGAAACAACTCTCGCTGAAGGCGAGCTGCTGTCATATATGACGAAGCCCCACAACCCGTTCTTTGACTTGTGCAAAAAAGTGAATTTCGTAACTCAACTCAACAACTCGACAGATCTTTATTATCTCCCCAAAAAGAAATTCGTCGTGGTAGCGCTTCATTCAACACAAAAAACAAACTTATTAGACTTGACATATCATCAAGATGCTAAACACACAAAAAATGCTTTAAAATACATATAAACATAAAATTAGACAATAAGTATAAGATATACAGTACTCCCTGTTTATAGTAAACTCGGTTATAAGAAATTTCGGTTACAGTAAAGGAAAGCACTGGTTCCCGGCCAAAGGTCTACTGTTTTATTACTAAATAGACCTCGGATAGTAGCAACTCGGTTATAATTTAAAAAAACCTGCTATAGTAAAGTTACTTTTGGTTCCCCACAGGACTGGCTCCTCGGTTACAATATAAAAAAAAAAGTCCTCTTCTGACCTTTGTAAACACGTCACCAATGTATGCGTCACAGTCTCACCACTCCCCCCACCCACCCATAATAACAACTGGGTTATAATTAAAATTAAAAAAACTCCTATAGTAAAGTCATTTGTGGTTCCTCTTCGTTATAATAAAAAAAATTGTCCTCTTTCTGACCTTTGTAAATACGTCATCAATGTATACGTCACAGTCTCACTACTCCCTCTACCCACCTTCAACGAAATTGAAAGGCACTCAAAAACATGTTTCTTTCCCCTCATTACTTAGTGGAAAAAAATGAATCCGAAAAAAAAAAATATATATACAGCCGAATCCGCTTATAAGAAAACTCGCTTACAATGAAGAAAAAAAAATTCCCTGCCGAACTTCTTCTTTCTTATCTATGATCAAAACTGGGATAAAAGAAACTCGCTTATAAGAAAACTCGGTTATAAGCAAGCAATTTTTTTCTCCCATCCGCAATGGAAACTTGGATATAAGAAAATTATGTCATACAAGAGAGTTGGTTTGCAGTTCATTTTCTTATAAGCAAGTTCTATTTACTTATAAGCGAATTACCATTGACAACATTTTCTTAAAGACCCCCCAGATCATGAGTCAATATCACGGGTTCCACCTGTTTTCCTTCTTATAGCTGGTACAAAATCTTGTTTTGACCAGGTTTGACTCCCATATAAATGCCCCCAAATTGAAAACGAAACATTTTAAAGAGCAGCCTCAATTTGAAGTTGGGGAATTTGTATGTGGGTCACACCTACTCAGAAAAAAACAAGGGATTTAATCGTGTTTGGTCAGTGTGTCTTTAAAAGTGAGTTGGACCTGAACTGAAAGGATGTTCCGAGAAAATTGAAGTTCCCAAAAGGGAAAGTTTACATCAAACCAATTGTGTCACAGACATTCTAAACAGTACAGGCACTTGATTACAAGACTAATTGAGTTGTTTTTGTTCCTTTATTCCATACTTTCCTTCAGTATTCTGTGCAAAATAAATGTTGAGCAGAAGAAAAAAATATGAGTACTTTTGTGTTGGTGATAGAGAGACAAAGGAAAAAAACTTCAAAATGTTTTCTTATATCTGAGTTTCGGATATAAGAAAACTTGGATAAACAAAACATCATCTC
>CM065696.1:13253018-13300518 GCA_017654935.2 Phymorhynchus buccinoides
TATGCCAAGGAGAAAAGAAGACCGCACAGAATTCCAGAAGGTGGGGGAACTATTTTTTACAAAAGACCCCCCGGATATCCCCACGGGGGAACCAGCATTTATCAGCCATGCTTTAGCCCTTACTTATTGTTTCAGCGCGCGGTGGGCAGTTTGGGCTGTCGGTCTGGACCGTCTGCGGTGCTTTCATGCTGGTGAGGGAGCTGCAGAACTTCCAAGCGTCTGCATGCACAGGCAAGTCTCAAGGACAAGACCTGGGTCGACTACTTCAGCCAGATCATGAGAGCCCTTCAACCCCTTGCAGGGCCATCGTCGTGAGTTATAATAAACTACGCGATTTTTAAAAACCTTTGAAGGCCTCCTTTTTACTAGTTTTAAGTGTTGCCTGATATTTGTACCGGCCTTGCGTCAAACGTTGAAAGACAGAACGGGGTCGACTACTTCAGCCAGGAATCATGAACCTTCAACCCCTTGTAGGGCCTCGTCGGAGTTTATAAATAAACCATGTTCAATACACCATGTTAACCTTCAAAAGGGCCTTCATTTTCTAGTGTTGCCTGAATATCCGTACGCCTTGCGTCAAAAACGTTGAAAGACAGAACTGGGTCGACTCCTTCAGCCAATCATGAGAGCTTCAACCCCTTGAAGCTCGTCGGTGAGTTAAGCTAAACTGAACCTTTGCAGGCCTCATTAACTCTTCTATCCATGTATTCTTTTAGGTTCTTGGTTGTCCGTTGCGTCTCAACTGACGAGTGGGGAGAACTTTTTTTTCAATGCGCGACGGCGTTGCTTTAACGGGGAAATAAAAAAATCACTGACATAAGCTCTAAAGATGACAAACACATGCAGGGGGCTTGGCAGTTGAGTGTACTTTGCATTTGGTGAGGGTGTAGAGTGATGTAGTCGTGGGTGAAAAAAAAACGTATTCGCCCCTGCCTTTTTTGCCCCAAAAAAATCTCCAAACATTTTTCTCTTCTCCTTTGACTATGAAATCAGAATGTGTCAGCTGTACGGCGGGGAGGAGCAGTAAAAACTGAAAACCGGACACGTATGTACCTTACCCATTATGGCCATATGGCCTGGAACGCAGAAGAAGAAGAGAAGAATCCTGGCCTCACCCTTATATTTCCAGTTTTCACAGGAAATAGCCCGCGCGTCGAGTCATTCGGATGGGGATCTTACAGCAAGTCTTGACACCGCACGCTTACTGCATGTAAAAAAACAACACATGGAGTGAAAAAGTTGATAAAGCAGGGGGGAGAAAAACCTGCTACCTTATATGAACCAAATTGATAGCTACCATAAGTTTTATGGACTATAGAGGCGATACTTTGTTTTTTTTTCCCAGACTGAGACCCCTGCACCTTATAATGTGACTGATAATTTAGTAAGAAATAGAGTAACACAGCTGAATTTGGTTGATTTGGGGAGGATGCGCCTTATCATCAGGTCTTCTTCTTCTTCACCTCAGCTGGAAGATCTGCTGCACTCAGGGGGTTAGTAAAAGCAAGAAGTCAAAAAGCTGAGGAGATAGAAGTAGCCTAATGGAAAAGGAAGTAACATAAAATAAAAGCTAGTGTGGATCTGTAGGATTTTATGGGGGGGTGGGGTGGGGGGGGGGGGGTAGAGGTAGTGGAGACCATAGCCTTCATTTCGTAGTATTCGGGCCAAGACCATCGGCTGACCGTAGCAGTCCCCGGGGGCGAACCCTGACCGCACCGCTCCTGACCTTCATTTGCCACTATTTGATCTAGGTCCCCTAGTGTTCCCTGTTTTAGTTACATTTTGAGGTGTTTGTTTGAGGCTCTTTTGATGCCTCCATGCAATGTGCACCTTATAGTCCGCATAAAATTTATGGGTAGTTTACCACGAGACAAATCGCTCTCTGGACTAAAAATACCAAATAACCAATACCAAGCTTCATTTGTACCTTCCAAAACTTGCTTTCACTCGAGCAGATTCAAAGCCTCGCCTTTAAACTATTTCGAACATTTTAACACCTTTCAGCGTTAACCATGCCGTCAGCAAAATTTACCATTTAAACTTACGGGGTAAAAAAAAAGATTTTGTTCTGCAATACTGATGAATTCCCTGTAAACATGCATAACATATGGCCTAGCCTTAGCCTCCCAAAAGAAGCACATTAAGGTTCACTGGATACCAGACCCTCATTTGATGCCTTTTACTATTTTTAGTGACATGGTGTTAAATCATTGTGGGTGCCAAGAGGTGACTGGTGAGAAAGGGTTAAAAGGACTTGCCTTATTGTGCCAGTATTCCTGTTTTAATATGTCTCTACGCATGTTGACTTTTTAATGTAAGTAGACTTATTCTCCGACTTTTTTTTCTGTTAGTTTGTCTTATTGTTTTGTGCATAAATATAATTTTTTATCGCTTATCAACATTGCTGCTTTTATTGAATAAATATCTTCCTGTAAATCAACGGATTGCGCTTATGTACCAGTGCGATTTCAAGTCTGGACATTTTTATTTTTATTTTTTTGCCCAGCCCCAAAGTTGTACAGTCGGCCATCTCCACAACGCCCGTCTGTGGCCTCATTTGTTGGACATCATCCTTAGGGTGAGAGGAGAGATAGAGGCAGAGAGAGAGAGAGAGAGAGAGGACCCGAGAGAGAGAGACTCGAAGAGAGAGAGACCAGATCGAGAACCGAGAGAGAGAGAGAGAACAGACAACCGAGAGGATAGTGAGAGAGAGAGACAGATCGAGAGAGAGACAGATCGGAGAGAGAGAGAGAGAGAAGAGAGAGAGGAATAGAACCGAGAGAGAGAGAGGAGAGGCAGAGAGAGACGACAAGACAGTCAACAGACAGAAGAGGGAAGGATTGTTGTGTGTCCATATCTTCTCTCTCTCTTTCTCCTCTCATCTCTCTCTCTCTCTCTCTCTCTCTCTCATTATACAGGATTCCCGATACAATTATATCAGCGACACCCTTTTTCGTACTGAAAATAAACCTTCTGGGCCACAACAACAATAAACAAAATCTGACAATATTAATCCTAAAAAAAGAACAATACTAATATGTGTATACTAAATTATTATATTGATAAACATAAACACCACACACACTACGACTCAGACTCAGACACTTGTTTTACAAGGATAAGAATTTAGGCTGGGCCTATTGTTCAATTCTGTCCTAACGAGATAGAAAGGCTCAAGTACATATCTTTCCTTAACGCCAAACATCAATCAAGTACTTTCTGAGAATGCACATCAAAATAAACAAAATCTAAGAATATAAGCCTAAAAAAGAAAAATACTAAATTTGTGTACTAAATTATTATATTATAGCACTAAACCACACACACACACACTCACATACACACACACACACACTAAGAGAGATAGAGAGCTACAAGTACATATCTTTTCTTACCCAAACATCATCAAGGTACTTTCTGAAGATATGTTTCAGTTGGGATTTTGACAGGTTTGGAGCCATGTGACTTTTCTGAGAATAAAAGGGGTAGAGAATGCCAAATTGTATGTCTAGATACAGAGAAACCCTGTTGCCGTAGTAACTCGAGAATACCTAGGAACAATTACAGAAGAAGACCTTGAGACCTTAAGTGCTCTAAGGAGGCAGGTAAGGGTGGAGAAGCTCCTAAAGATAAAGAGGCGCAGATTCGGAATTGAGGCTTTTGAAAGCAGATAAGACGCAACCTATTCTCTGTCCTAGGCCTTAAGCCTAGATGTATTTCCATGACCTGAACTTTGACCTCATACCCTTGTGACCTGGATCATGGCTGTGACCTTTTGCTGCCTTGACCTTTTGTTACTTAGGTGGGTCAGCTGCAGTTGCTTCGGGGCGGCAGATCGCTCACGAGCTGAACACGTCCTGCAAGTTCGACGCAAGTTTCCTGCCAGTCACTGCAGACCATGACAAAGTGAAGTCTTTGATCTGCTCCGAGCAAAGGTAAAGATGGAGGGTTAATCATTGTGTGTGAAGTTTGGACAATGAATGGAAATATTTATTACAACAAATGCAAGTAAAGTGGAAAACTGTTTGTAAGGCAAATGAAAATTCATTTTTGGGCAGCATCCTGCTGTTATTTTGGATATGCTTTAAAAAAAAATATTATGCAATGCCCAATACAAAAGTAAACTCTAAAATCCCTCACAAATTCTTTAAAGTGTTAAGTCAATGTTTGTCCCATTTTGTACAGTTAAAATATTCAAAGCAAAAATAACTAAGCATAGTTATGCAATTCGTACCTGTTATGTATTCGTACCTCCTTACATCTTTTCAATGGTGCAGCTGTCAAAACTGCATTCAAACGCCCTTTTTAATGACTTAAAAAACTTCGAATGAGAAAATGGCAATACGATTTCTTTTGGATGTCACAGAAACTAACTGGAACATTTAGAAGAAGAATGAACTATAGTTAAGCCAAATCACTAAGCATCTACAGTTTATTAGTGCTATAAACGCCACCTGGTACAATTCAGTAACCTCTGGTGGTAATGAATTCCGTAACAGGTCTTGTAATTCTACATTTGAAAATATAATATTTTTCCTATTACAGCCAAAGTATAAACCTTATCTTATACTTAAGATACAGTTATAGCCCTCTACCAGCATATCCATGTGATCAGGTTTATAGCTTTCGATTAATTTTGCCCTTGTGATAGAGATCTCTATCATTAACAGACGCAGGACGAATGAGCCAGAATCCGGCTCATGGCTCGCATCAAAACCGTTTAGGACAATGGCCTGGCTCCGTCTCATAAGAGTTTTCAAAGAGGTTTTGGATTTCTGGCGTGTGACCATCTTTCCGCGGTGCGCAGCTCATAACCTCTTCAGTTTGCTTTGACCTTGCCTCTCTGAATCAACCATCATTGCGACTTTTACATTCAAGTTTGGTTTGTAGAGGGGGTCAAAGATCGAAATGTGAAGTTTTTATTTTCCTTCTTGTCTATGTGTTTACTATTTTCGTCAATAGTAGACAAACGACGAGGTATGAAGCTGATATTTTACGATCGTTTAGTTTCATGGTGTTGAGTATCTTATCTGAAAATAGCCAGTCCTAACGTTTTTTGTGGTGATAGGTTTTCGAACCTAGTCGAATGGCCCGTTCCTAAATGTTGTACGGGGAAGCAATGGCCAGTGCCGAGTGAGTAAGAGTACTATATCAATAAGTGCCCCCTACTGTACACAGTGCCGTACTGGCTGACTAGAGAACACTACCAGGACCCAGTCTGCCCTACCCCAAGGAGGAAACCCTCTGCTGTTTGAGCTGACCGCGTACCTCGAGTCTGCGGTGTTTCCACACTCCTCTCATGAAGGTTAGAGCTCTCTCTGTCCTCTCTGTTTCTCTCTCTGTGACTCTCTCTCTCTCTCTGTCTCTCTCTCTCTCTCTCTCTGTCTCTCTCTCTCTCTCTCTTGACTCTCTCTCTGTCTTCTCTCTCTCTCGCTCTCTCTCTCTGGTGACTCTCTCTCTCTCTGTGACTCTCTCTCTCTCTTTCCTCTCTCTCTCTCTCTCTCTGTGACTCTCTCTCTGGTCTGTCTCTCTCTCTCTCTCTACTGTGACTTCTTCTCTCTCTCTGTTCTCTCTCTCTCTCTGTTCTCTCTCTCTCTCTGTGACTCTCTCTCTCTCTCTCTCTGTGACTCTCTCTCTCTGTGTGGCCTCTCTCTCTCTGTTTCTCTCTGCTCTCTCTGTGACTCTCTCTCTCTCTGTTTCTCCTCTCTGTGCCCTTTGTTCTTTATATATATTTATTATTTCTGGTTTTCCTTCTCCCTGCTCATATATATAACAGTTAGTGGTTTATGTACATGCTTTGTTAATTTTTCTGTTTTTGTCTCATGTGTAGGCTCAGTCCATTGTTTTGTTTATGGTTTATCTTACCTTTAGCACACTGCCAGGCGACTGTGTCTCCGGCCGATAATCTCCCCTGTAAACTGCAGGCGCACTGTGTCGCCCTGAAGGGTACCCCCAACCAATGCTTCGAGGACCTATTTTTGTTACTAATAATAGAAACTACCTCACTATGCTTCAGATGAGTGCTCAGGCTCCTTGCTTCTCTTCAGCAAGCCGCCATTTTTGCTTATTTAGTATTTGTATGAATTTTTCAAAGTTTCCAACCTTCGGAGATATCACTGCTCTTCTGCCGACCCCTCTATGAACCGAGTGTCTGATTTACTCTGTGTGTGTGTGTGTGCTTAACTCTTTCAAGTCGTTCCGGCCATATATATGTCCGGAATTTAATAGACAGCTGTCAATTTGATGCACCTTCTTCAAGGAAAGTAAATCTGTGTGCATACCATACCTTGGTCACTTCTAATCTCGCTTCGCTCCCTTGGACCACAACTTTGCCTCTGACTTTGGTTTCTTGTGGGGAAACCAATCGGTGTTGAGAGTTTTTTTTTACATAAAGTCTATATATAAAAATAGTCACTTTCCTATGTCTAAACCTGAAGTAAAAACCCGTAATCTTCTTTCATTTCTCCTTTTGTTTATGTCTGTTTTGTTTGTGTGTAATGGCTGGAGTGATTTGTGAGTTTTTTTAATATTCAAAAATGGTTGCGATGCGAATGACTTAAGCAAATGTTTTCGCGTGTGTGGTTGGAACTGAGTTGAGGCTAATAATGGCACTGCTTTGCACAAAAACAGTTGGAAATGTCAGCTGTAGGTAGTTCCTTAGATTTGTGCACCAAAAGATTTGAATTTAGGGGTACCATTTTTCCGGTACTCTCCGGAAATTCGGTTTTTGGAGTGCCGCAATTTGTGGATAGCGCTTTTTGGAGTGCCGAATGTTGTAGCTAGCGGTTTTTGGAGTGCCAAAATTTGTGGCTACCAGTTTTTGGAGTGCCGAATGTTGTGGCTACCGGTTTTTGGAGTGCCGAGCAAGTTTGTAGCTAGCGGTTTTTGGAGTGCCGAATGTTGTGGCTACCGGTTTTTGGAGTGCCGCAGCAGTTGTGGCTACCGGTTTTTGGAGTGCCGAAAGTTATGGCTACCGGTTTTTGGAGTGCCGATAGTTGTGGCTACCGGTTTTTGGAGTGCCGAAAGTTATGGCTACCGGTTTTTGGAGTGCCGAAAGTTGTGGCTACCGGTTTTTGGAGTGCCGAAAGTTATGGCTACCGGTTTTTGGAGTGCCGAAAGTTATGGCTACCGGTTTTTGGAGTGCCGATAGTTGTGGCTACCGGTTTTTGGAGTGCCGATAGTTGTGGCTACCGGTTTTTGGAGTGCCGAAAGTTGTGGCTACCGGTTTTTGGAGTGCCAAAAGTTGTGGCTGATGGTTTTTGGAGTGCCAAAAGTTGTGGCTTGCGAATAGTTTCTTTCTTTTTTGTTGAGTTAACAGCATTGAAAAAAAAATTGAGCACAAATTTCCAGGATGACAGACGTCAGAAAGCAATGTTGTAAGTTCGTTCAAACTTTGAGGTAAAAAGTGCTGCACCCTGTTAAGACGTCAGTTTTATTGATTAAAATTCTTATGTAGGAAATGAAAACAAAGCGAGGGATACTCTTCTTCTTTATTGATTGATCAGGATTTGCTCTAGACGCTTTCCTGTCATATGAGCGCAGATGCTCCATGCTGCCGTTATGCCCATAACTAGGAATTAGTTGGTCGCAGCATGTCCGTATTTGGCTGGAGAAAAGCTTTCAGTCCATGATTAATTTTTTATTTGAAAGAAGAATAAAAAAAAAGGAAAAAAAAGGAAAAAAAGCAGAAAGAAACAGACTGCAACGTCACTTGAACATACACAGCAAGTGTTAAAGTAAACATTATTTTTATTCACAGAGACCAGTTTTGGTGTTGGTCGTCCTGTGAATAAAATAACGTCACTTTACGCTTGTCATGTAGTTGTTTGTTTGTTGAAGAAGAATATTCGAAATAATTATTGCTACCACATACAGGGAAACCCATTTAGTACGTGTACGGTTTAAACGAGAGCCCGTGTTTAACGAGTGGTTTTAAAATTCCCGACCACCAAGCCTTCTTTTACCTTGTTAAATAATTCTGCATACAACGAGCTCGCTACAACGAGCAACTTGCATATAACGTACAATTTATTGACTCCCAAAGTCAAGCTTTTATGCAAAAACTACGCGGTTAGAACGAGAACGCACTTACAACCACACCGCCATCCCAAAGTCAAGCTTTCTTGCACAACTACCTGGCTAGAACGAGAACACACTGACAACAGCATCGCCATCTTGACTGACCCCTCGATATGTAAGCGGCATTCTGATTCTGATTGGCCGATATAACAACTTGCGTGTCTTGCAGCGCAAGCAGACGACACTGGACTCACTCTTTGCGCACTGATCTTGTGACTTCCGGGAAATTTTAACTTTCTCTTAAAGCGCGTGGGAGGATTTTATGTTTTTTGATGTTATCGTGTGTTAATAAACTGTTTTAACTCTTTCAATCCTGCAGACCGGTTTTCCGGTTTCAAGTCTTAATACCTTTCAATCCTGGAGAACGGAAAACCGTTCTGGAAGAAATAACTCCTTTCAATCCGAGAGACGAAGCAGAACGGAATATGTTACCGGGATAAGATACTCGTTGGACTTACCTCAATTTCGTGCCATCAAAGTACGTCATTTACCCTTGACCCAGCCCGAACGGGATTGTTTATGAATGGAATGTGATGCCAGACCCCCCCAGCCGTTTACCCTTCCCTTTCCCCCACCACCTTCTCCTTCCAGCTCTGTGGGAAAGGGGTTGTTTTGAGTGAATGCGTGTAGTAGGTGTGTGTACTGTGCATGTGGCAGTTTTTGTTGGCAGTGAAAATGGAAGGTGGAGAAAATTCTGATTCTGAACAATTTGACAGAAGAAGAGTGAGTTTAGTTCGTGGCAGCTATTGAAGTGCATGTAGGTGGTGATGATGCTAGTGGTGATGAGTTAGATTATCAGAACTTACATTTGTTCTACACTCGACCGAGTTTTGAGTGGATTAGGGGGAATTATGTCACACCAAAACTGAAACTAGGACGGAATTCAAACATCGATCAGGGCCTGTGTGTGTGTTTGACACATCAATGAAAGCGCAAGATTATTTTCAGTTATATTACTCTGATGAAGTGATCAGTTCTCTGCTAGAACATACCAACAATAACACCTAAAAAAAACCGCACCGAGGAGCCAGAGAAAAACAAAGGTGTAGGTGACAAGAACACCTGTGTGTTGTGCACGGCACGACACCCCAAGTACAAGCATGCACACACTGGTGTCAGCTATACTGACATCCCATCAAAAAGTGTCAAACTACAATGATGTATAAAAAGTGTGGTATCTGTGTTGCAAACAGCTTCACAGTGACTGCTTCAAGGTGTGTGACACAAGTGTTACCTGTGTGTGACATGTGATGTGATGACTATTACAGGGGTACATACATGCATAGATAGTGAACGTGAAAATATTATCTGTGTAAAAAGAAGTGTGCAAAATAGTGTGGTGTTTGTTCTCTATATATATATATGTGTTGTATCCATACATAATCGTCAAAACAGACACTAAATTGTTTGATGTGTTGGGGACAATTATGGTGACAATGGTGACACTTATTTGTGGAGTAATGACAAGCACAATACATGTGGATGTACAGGAGGCATCGCTTAGTGAATGCGTGCGTGAAATATACAATTTGCTTTAAAAAACATTGACCTGCATGTATGGCATAATGATATGTGTATTGTGTTAAATTGTAAACTTACCTGTTTTACACTTGTGTGTCATCTGTCATGTCACCATAATGTGTTAATATGGTCACAAACAGCTTCTCACATCAATTCCATACGCAACAGTATATATGGCATTCTTAGGTTCATGTAATATGGGTTACTGCTGTAAGTCTCTAAAATAAGTACCCCATTATCAAATTTTCAACCCTCTATAAATCCAGGAATGAAGGGAATAGATAGATAATAGAAACATAGGAATAAGGGGACGTAACAGTTAGTTTAAAACCAGGAATGAAAGAGTTAAAGTGTATGTACATTTTTGTAATCTGCATTAAAAACCCTATGGATACAGGATTCTGGGATTACAACCATGCTTTGTTGGTTAAGTGTGTTGTTTCCGTTTTTCTGTCTTTTTCACATTTTACCAGCACGCACATCACAGTAGATGCGAGGACCCATTGATAGGTTCGTCAGGGTTGCCAATAAAGATAAAATGGTTTGAACAAGCAATGCTTACGAGTAAAGTGGGGTGGTGGATGGGTGGGTGGGGGGTGGTCCTTATAAGGGTGGTTCCACTGTTGTTAACAAAATCTTATTTGGTAATTTTCATTGGTTGTCCAGGCAATATCCTCAACCAATCAGGATGTCCGAGACCTGACGACAGTAGTGGAGGTAGACCCGAGGAAAGACTACTCTCCGTTCAACCACAGCGTGGAGTACGAGAACTGGGACCTGCTCCGCGGGGTGCTGAAGAAGAAGTCCTCGCTGAAGGGACATCCCTACTCCAAGGCCGACCTGCAGTTTTTGTGGTTTTTTGGGGTGCCCCAAAAAAGCACCGGACCACAGGTGATGTTACAGTAGAACCTCCTTTATGAGACCTTCGAAATTCATCCAAATTGAGGTCTTATAAAGGGAAATGTCTTATAAGAGAGGTAATTTTAACACTTACAAAAAAAAGGTAATGTCTCAGAGAAGTAGGTCTTAAAATGGAGGGAGTTCTTATAAGGGAGGTTTCCACTGTACCGTAATGTTCTGACTATAAGGCGATATTTTGTTCTCCAATTTATGACCTATGCGCCTAATAAAACGTGGGCGCTATTTTGTTTTTTAGGGGAACAAAATTTGTGAGAAGGGAGGCAACGATTGGGCCAGTTTTTCTTTTTTTTTTAAACTCAGTACAGTCTACTGTGAGTCACAACATCGAAATTGGTAACGAGTCGCCGATACGACGAAGGCTCACGTTGAAATGCTTCAAAATCTCTATTATCATCGGAGATACCGTCCAACAGATGCCATAGCCCTACAATGAATGTAAAAAGCATAGTTGTAGAGCTTAAAATGGCATAATATCTACCAGTTTTCGCGAAAAAAATTCCTAACACATCAACAGGAAGTAGCACAAACGGAAGTCCGATTATTTGAAAGGGGCGCCAACTCACATTTATGACAGCAGTAATGGCGGTCAGTAAGTGTTTACAGGATGTGTATGGGCTTCAAACTCCGACTGTCTTTTGCGAGGTGTGTATCGCCTTATAAACGAGGGCGCCTTTTTTACTTGACTTTTTTCAGATTTTTACTTGAAAATTGCCCTATTCGCCTTATGCAAACAGCAGCACCTAATGATCCGAAAAAATACGGTATCTATTTGTCCCCCTGTGTAGGATACTGGGGGGGCCGAAACGTAAATCTTTTGTAAAAAAAGTTCCCCCGGAAGTTTCGTGCTTGGGACTTCCTCTATTCTGTCACTCTCTTCGACTCTGCTTTTTTTCCCTTTGCTTTACTTTCATCTACAGTCTTTTTTGCCTAACTTCCGGTCCATTCTCCTGCCTTTTAAAATAAAAAAAACTTCTCAAAAAGATTTCCTCCAGCCGGAGCTCGCACAAGACTTGGACAGGGGCATAACTATATTTTTAGTTAGGCGCATGACGCATCTGGGCTCATTAATAACCAATATCCACAACATGAAACACCCAATTTTGAATGATTTCTTTGTTTATTTGATTGTGGTTTTTTTTTAAATCAAGTCAATAGAAACAAAGAGGCAAAGTTGTGTCTTCTATGCCCGAATTTTTTTCTCCCTCAAAATGTTATCTATCTCGATTGTCAAACTTCAAATGGCAATGAAATCAAAACTAGGCATGATCACCCAACTCGGTTTCTGCGTTAATAGCATGTGTGTGTGTGGCGGTTTGTTTGTGTTGATAACTATGTTTTATGTCAATGACATGTGCTTTTATGTTATTTTACAAAATTGTCTCTTCTGTTAGGTTATAACAATGTCTTATTTTGTCTTCATTTTTATGTGCATGCCGAGAAAAACAAATTTCTTCACTTGTTTGGAGACAATGAAATTGTTGAATTGAATTGCCCCATTTTGTGAAAACAAAATCTCAATGTATGCCTTAATTCCATGATGTATTTTTTTTTCAATGCACATTTGTTGGTTTGTCTGTGACGTCAGGTGGTGGTGCTGGTGTGTGCTCTGTCGGTGGAGGGTCAGGTGCATGAAGCCCTCAGTCTGTTGGGTCTGCCTGTAGCCGACATGGTGTTGACGTCACAGGTAGGGTGATGATGGTGATGATGATGATGAAGATGGTGATGATGATGATGATGATGATGATGGATGTGACCCATGATGATGATGACAGTGATGGATGAGCCCTCAATCTGCTGTGATCATGCCTGTATTACCGACATGGTGTTGACATCACAGGTAGGGTGATGATGTATGATGGTGATGATATCACATGATGATGATGATGATGAAGTCCTCAGTCCTGTTGTGGTCTGCCTGTAGCCGACATGGTGTTGACATCACAGGTAGTGAGTGATGATGGTGATGATGATGATGATGAAGTCCTCAGTCTGTTGTGTCTGCCTGTAGCCGACATGGTGTTGACATCACAGGTAGGGTGATGATGGTGATGATGATGATGAGTAGAGTCCTCAGTCTGTTGTGTCTGCCTGTAGCCGACATGGTGTTTGACATCACAGGTAGGGAGTGATGTGGTGATGATGATGATGATGAAGATGGGAATTCCTCAGTCTGTTGGGTCTGCCTGTAGCCGACATGGTAGTTGACATCGACAGGTAGGGGTGGTGATGGTGATGATGATGATGATGATGATGATGAAGCCCTCAGTCTGTTTGGGTCTGCCTGTAGCCGACATGGTGTTACAACATTGCAGGTAGGGTGATGTGATGATGATGAAGCCCTCAGTCTGTTGGGTCTGCCTGTAGCCGTTTTACACATCTTATGGCAGGTGTGGAATGATGCTGTCATTGATGTATGATGAAGTCCACAGTCTGTTGTGAGTTCTGTGTATGACATGTGTGTTTACATCGCAGGTAGTTGTATGATGATGATGATGACTATGATGATGATGATGATGATGATGAAGTCCTCAGTCTGCTGGGTCTGCCTGTAGACAACATGGTGTTGACATCACAGGTAGGGTGATGATGACCATGATAATGATGATGATGAAGCCCTCAGGCTGCTGGATCAGCCTGTAGCCGACATGGTGTTGCAGGGTTCATAGGGGCCTTACCAGTCCTTTATAAGTCTTGACAAATTGAAATCTCCAAGTAAGGCCTTACAAGTGCTTACATTCACTTCAAGGTCCTTACAAGTCCTGACAGCTGCCAAAAACTGCCCTGAGCAGCAAGACCATACTCAAAATAGATCGCAGAAGCAGCACTTTTACACTTGAGAAACATCGCTCAGCACCTACTTCACCTTACCCCCCTCCCCCACCTTCCCGTTTCAACTGACCGCTTAGCAGACGAACGATGCACCGCGAGTTGTCAAGAGAAATTGGACTGAAATCTCGTTCTTTATCCTGGTGTCGTTTTGCGAGAAAACGCGTATATCTGTGTCAGCCATAGTTTTTCTATCTGCTTAGACATTGTTCACAATGCTGGGAAAGTGTTCCTTTCAAGATCGTTGGCTAAAAGATGCAGATTATCCTTAGGCTTACAGGTCCTTACAAGGTCCTTACTTGGGGATAGCTGAAAGCCCTGGGAACCCTGTGTTGACATCACAGGTAGGGTGATGACCATGATGATGATGATATGATAATGATGGTGATGGTGATGATGACCATGATGATGATGACAGTGAAGCCCTCAGTCTGTTGGATCAGCCTGTAGCCGACATGGTGTGGACATCACAAGTAGGGTCATGATGATCGTGGCGATGGGTGGTGGGATGAGGATGAGGATTATGGTGATGGTGACAATTATGGTGATGATGATACTGATCGTGATCATGGTGATGATGATGATGACAGGTCATGGTGATTGATGATGATGGTGTTGATTATGATGGTGATGATCATGATGATGATAATGATGGTGATGATGATGGTGATGAATGGTGATGACGATGATGATGACGATGATGTCTATTGATGACAGTGATGATATGGCACATGGATGCTCCTTCTTGGCAGGATGTCCTGAATTGCAGGATTTTTAAATTGCCTAGAGCCGGTGTCGCCGGATTATGAGAATTTGAGAAGCAACGATTTTCTTACACCCTGCAGCACACACAAACTTGTACAATAAAAAGGGCCTATATAAGCATTTGCTATGTTCAAAGGAATGTAGCACTTGTAGTTGTACTAGTCTAGAGGGGTGAAAAAAAAAAAGCAGTAAATGTGTGTGTATGTATGTGTGTGTGTGTGTGCCTGTGTGTGTGTGTGTGTGTGTGGTGTGCGTGCCCCTGCCCCTGCCCCCTTGCAGGATTTTTTTAATTTCCCAGGAGCACCCATGTATGGTAATGATGATGATGGTAACGATGACGAAGATGAACTAAGCTAAACTTCCTCCACTTCCTTGTCTGATCTTTGTGGGGGTTTTCCCCTTTTAATTGATTTTGTCAGGTGCCGCCAGGCATCAGAGACTTTGTGGCCTACAAGTGCACCACCACCCACACCCTCATCGACCTTGACCCAGGCCTGTTCGTCAGTCTCATCGACGCCGTGCGATACCCGTGAGTCTGTGTGTTTCTGTGTGGGTGGGTGTATGTGTTTCTGTGGGTTGGTGGGTGGGTTGGAGAGTGTGTGTGTATACATGTGTTTGTGCTTTTTGTTTTTGTTTTGTTTCTGTGTGTATGATGATGATAATAATTTTATTGTTGATATAATATTGATGACAATGTTGGCAATGATGATTATGACAATGGTGATGATATTTGATGGTGATGATGATGATGATGATGATGATGAATAGCAATGATGATGGGACAGACAAATGATTTGAAAACAATGATGATGATGATAACAACAATGATGATCATGACGTCGATGATGAATATGACGATGATGATGATGACAATGATGATGATGAAAACAATGGTGATGATCATGATGATGATGATGATGACAATGATGATGATGATGACAGCAATGATGATCATGACGTCGATGATGAATATGATGATGATGACGATGATAACGATGATCATACTATTGATGATATTGATACCAACGATGATGATGATGATGACAACGAATGATGATGATGATGATGATAACAATGATGATGATGATGATGATGACATTATGATGATGAAAATGATGATGATGACAATGATGATGATGATGATCATGACAATCGATGACGATGATGATGATAATAACAATGATGATGATGCTGATGATCATGATGTCGATGATGAGGAATATGATGATGATGACAATGATGATGATGAAAAACAATTATGATAACTATTGATGATATTGATGCCAACGATGATGATGTTGATGACAACGATGACGATGGTTCCAGGTCGCTGTCCTACAGCATGGCCCAGCACTGTGTGCTAGAAGCTTGTCACAGTCTGGACGACAGTCAGCAGAGGGCAGTTGTGGCGGTCACTGTCGAATTCCTGGCCTCCACCATCACCAGTCACCCCCTGGCCCCAGCCATGACCGGTCAGTGCCCTTCTCAACGCTTTCTGTCTTGGTGTATATGTTACGCTCAATCCATGGAATTGCCTATTTCATGAAATGGACAAAATTGGTTTGCCCTGTTTATGAAATGGACAATGTATATCACATTTTTCAATCCCCATTCACACAGGGATTGATTATGGTTGATTCCAACGGTAGCACACTTTTCTGCATTGTTTTTTCAGCCCCATCCTATCCCCAACTCTGCCAGATGCTACTCTGGGGCATGCCATGAGCCACGTGTTTTATTAAACGTTTTATCAAAATTAAGTCTGAATAAAAATTTGAAGCTTTAACTGGTTCATCTACAGGTGTGATTTCTCATTCGTTTGAAGCAATTTTTTTATCTCTGTGTGTTAATGAACGAAAATTATTTTTCATTCATATTGCTTTTCTAAAATTGCAAGTTATAAATTGGCCTTTATATTTCACGAACTGGGCAAAACCATTTTGCCCATTTCATGAAATGGGCAAATTTCACGGATTGGGCGTAACATATGCAGTGTTGTTGTTTTTAACAAAAGTTGTCTGCCCTGTGTCAGTGCTTTCTGAACTCACGTTTCTATCTTCAAGGGTCTGACCCTTGTACTTTACATACGTAAATGAAAGAAACACCCGAACGTGCTGATTGGGTGGACCTAGAGATGCACCATCCATGCCTGCCCTATCAACACGAGAGCAGCAGCTCTGCTCCAGCCCTGGAAGTTGGTGACCATCGTGGTACGATGCAGAGGCGTCTTTAAGAAATGTCCCCCCATGGGTGTACCAGCCCGTTTTTCATGACTGCAGAGTCAACCGGCGAAAGACATCCCACTCAGAAACCAGTACGCATCCCAACAGCCCCCACCAAGGACAGGCGAAGGCCCAAGGCAGTGAATGTAAAATAAACGCAGTGAGAGTCCTGCTGCCTGATATGAACCGACTTGACTTGATTAGGTGATACCTATTGCTTCCTGAGAAACTTGAAAAGACACATGCTTGTTTTGGGAAAGACATTCTACTTCTAGAAATGTAAATGGGTATAAATAATGTCAGTTGGGGGGGGGGGGGGGGAAGGAAAGTCCTTCAGATGAGACTTAAACTGAGGTCCTTTGTGTGAACACATGCACAAGATCTTGTGCATGCACCTTTAAAGTCCATTCCCACTTTTGGTAATACAGTGGAACCTCCCTTATAAGACCTCCAAAAATCATCCAAAATGAGGTCTTATAAGGGAGGTAATTTTAATACTTACAAAGAAGGGCTTTTTAATGTCTCAGAAGAAGTAGGTCTTATATGTGTCATTTAAGGAGTAGGGTGAGGGAGTCTTATTATTAGACGAGGTCTTATAAAAGGGAGGGAGTTTTTTTGGTTCCACTGTAGTATAGTTGTGCCAGTGTGTGATGCTTTTGTATTAGTCAAAGCATGCAAGAAAAAATGGGGGTGGATGGGTGGTTACTGGACTAGCAGTAACGTGCTCTCCACATGGGGGCAGCACAAGCTTTCACAGAGAAAAGTCTCTGTGAGTAGACAGCAATACCTTCACATGCCATCTGGTCTCTGGACAGTGTTTGCACTAAGTCAGTACTTTCTGAACTCATGATTCAATCTGTTGGTGTTAGCAGCGCCAGGGTTTGTGGCGGATGTGTGTGAGGAACTGGAGAGAGTGTTTGCACTAAGTCAGTCATTTCTGAACTTCTAATTCTTTGTGTAATCTTGTGTGCAGCCCCGGGGTTTGTGGCGGACGTGTGTGGGGAACTGGAGAGAGCCCAGGGGATGTCCACAAACAGCATGGCCCTCTCTTCCCTCCTGGCTGAAATCAGGCAGTGCGCCCACAAAATAGATAGTACCAAATAGAGAGAGATGGAGAGACAGAGACAGAGACATATAGAGGAGTATGTAGGGTGATTGCTCTCTGTGTGTGTGTGTGTGTGTGTGTGCATGCGTGTGTGGTGTTTGTATAGAGAGGAAGAGTGTATTTGCGGTATATGTACAGCAAAAGTTTCTGTACGTGTTTGGGTTTTGGGGGTGGATGTGTGTGTATTTGTTTTTGTGTGCGAGTTTCGTGTGTGAGCATCTGGATGTGTGCGTCTGTGAGCATCTGGATGTGTGAATATTACCAAAACTTATCCACATTCTACCGGCAGTTGATGATAAACAGGAAATGAGAATTGCGTGGCCAGTTATTTTATGTTTCCTGCTGATTTAAGCCACGTCACTATTTTGGTCTTTGATTCTCGAAGGGCCAGGGATTCCCAAAGAAAAGTGCCATTGCAATTGACGTAACCTTCTTCATTCTTCTTTTCTTCGTTCTTCTTTCACATTCTTGCGTTCCCGAGCCATATTGAGGCCATGAATGGGTAAGGTACTTATGTGTCTGGTCTTTCAGTTTTCACTGGTCTCCCCGCTGCGTACAGCCGACACATTTCTGGATTTCGACGTTGGTACGAACTCAATTTGGAAAAAAAGAAATATTTGTAAGATTTTTTGGGCTTAAAAGGCACTAAGAAGAAAATGGGCCAATGAGAGTTGAGAAAGGAACGTAGATGATAGAAGGAACAAAAGGAAAAGGCAGAGTCAAAGAGAGTGGCAGATTAGAGGAAGTTACAAGCACAGAACTTCCAGAAGGTGGGGGAACTATTTTTACAAAAGACCCCCCGGTATCCCCACGGGGAAAACCGGACTTCATGTGATGGGTTTTGCAAAGATCCCTACACTTGACATTAATTGCCCTCCTGTGGGGATACCAGGGGGTCTTTCCTAAAAGTAGTTTCCCACTTTCCTTCTGGAAGTTCTGTGCTTGTTATCTGCCGCTCCTCTAATCTGTCACTCTGCCTCTGACTCTATCCTTTGCTTACTGTGACTCATCTACGTATCTTTCTGACTTATTGTGACTCTATCCTTTGCTTACTGTCATCTACTATCTTTCGATGGACTCTACTTGCTTATTGCTATTACTCTATCCTTTGCTTACTGTCATCTACTATCTTTCTGACTTATTGTGACTCTATCCTTTGCTTACTGTCATCTACTATCTGGGTTCTGACTTTATTGTGACTCTATCCTTTGGCATTTCTACTATCTTCGGGGGATTGCGATCTATCCTGTGAGGAGGGTCATCTACTATCTTTTCTGACTTATTGTGACTCTATCCTTCTGCTTACTGTCATCTACTATCTTTCTGACTTATTGTGACTCTATCCTTTTGCTTACTGTCATCTACTAATCTTTCTGACTTATTGTGACTCTATCCTTTGCTTACTGTGCCATCTACTATCTTTCTGACTTATTTTGACTCTATCCTTTGCTTACTGTCCATCTACTATCTTTCTGACTTATTGTGACTCTATCCTTTGTGCTTACTGTCATCTATGTATCTTTCTGATTTATTTGGCCCTTTGATTAGTCTCTCGCCTGCCTTTTTTTTTGACTCTATCCGTTGAGTAACTGTCAATCGATCTTTCAAAGTAGACTTTTCCTCCTTTGAGCCCTCAAAATAACTTTCTCCTTTGATGCGTCGGCTGAAATGCAGTATTGTGTCGGCTGTACGCAGCAGGGAGGACCAGTGAAAACTGAAAACCGGACACATACGTTTTTTTCCCCATTATGGCCATATGGCCTGGGAACGCAGAAGAAGAAGAACGACATTAATTGTTCTGAAGTCATTTGTATTTAGATACTGGGTGTGTGCCTTGTGTGAGTTACGCCTCTGTCTATAAACTACTGCTCATGTTTTAAACATTTCGCAGCATAAGCTGCTGTAATCTGGTTGTCCTTGCTGGACATTATGAATGATTAATTAAGATACGACCTCCTTTGAAAATTCAATAAAATAAAAAACGGGCCATAAAACCGTTTCACATTAATGTTAATAGGGAGGTGGACACTCAGTATATGATGGGGAAAATGATCAGTGAAAATTTTCTTTGGTCATAGAGGGAGTCTAAGGAGGGAAGGTCTTAATAGGGAGGTTCCACTGTACCACGCCAGTAATGTGCTGTTGTGCGAAGGAAGGGATAAAGGACACTATGAATGAAGAAAATGACGCACAAAGAATCAGGCATGAAAACAGCTCCGCCGTCTCCGCCGAAAATGTGTCATAATTGAAGGAATCTCCACCGAAAAGTAATTTTCTCCGCCGATGATGCGAGCGCGATGTTATTCTCAAACGGCGTGGTTCGTATTTGGTCGAGTGTGAGCTTGCGGCCGCTAGCAAAAATGGCCTGACGGAGCGTCCCGCGAATGGTGTGTTTGATTGTTTGGAGGCAAGGCGGGCCGTGAAATGCCATAAAACGAGCACCTGCCCCCCTCCCCACTCGCTCAACAAACATTTTCGGCAGTTGGAATTGGGGAATTGGGCGGTAAGTTGTAGCGTGCATGTTTTTTGGTCCGCGCATCCCTCCCCGTCCCCCCCCCCCCCCCCGCCCCCCCCCGACGATTGTGGAAACTCCGGGTGGAAGGACTTATCGCCGGGCGGAACATCTCTACTCTTTTTTTTAACATCAATTTTCATGCCTGAATAATGGGATTTGTGGTGTGATAGGAGGGAGAAACGGCTATGTGCTGTTTGAAACTATATATGCAAGCTTATGTATATCACACATTGGTACGTTTATATCCTACTTGGAAGAAGGAAAACGCATCAGTCTAACCTGATCCAGGCACACCTCTCTACATTCCTTCTCACTGGGTGTATGTTGGTGTTTACTACGATTTCTATGACCTCCCCTCTTGAATCCTTCACTGGATCCACCAACATGGAATCCAATCTCTTCTACTCTCTTCGAGGGATTGTAATTTTAGAACATTATTAATTTTGCTACTTTACATAAGATTGTTACCATTTCTTTTTAATTAAGTGATGTTTTGCTTTTATTGTGGACTTTCAGTCTGGTGCAAACAAGACAAACTTTCTCTTCTCTTTGGAGAAAGTCTACTAAGCTCAGTTTTGAATGTTCACTGTTGACATACTTTGCAGGCCGATATGCAGACTGAAGCGTCTTTCTCAAGATGAAACAGCTGTCTTTGCATAGACATTGTCTATCCCTCCCCCCCATTGGGAGAAAAAGTAAATCGCGCACATGTTTGATTTTCTTCTTTTCAGAACAAGAAAAATCGTAAAGTTAAATTAAAGAATTGAGTTCTTTCTGGTTCACAACACATTGGACAGAAAAAAGTTTGATATTAAAAGCCAAGAACTACTGTTAGTATAAGAGAAGTTAATGGGGTTTGTTTTTGTCTTTTCAAATTTATGTTACGTTTACAAATTGGTATAATAATATTAGTGTTTCAATGCATGTTTCCATGAAATCATTATAAGCTTGGGATCCCTTCCAAAGATACTAAAGCATTGATGGGTGCTAACTCTTCATTTACACTGATTTCAGATTTTAAATACAGAATGAATCAGTGTTTTCTTATTCATCCCCCCCCCAATGTTTAGACACAAGCGATTTGGGGCGTTTTGAACTTAGTCTTCTTATTCTATGTTAGAAGTTTTACAAAGGCAATGTAATAATTAATTTTGCAAGGCTTATCAGACTCAAACTGTCTCTGTCTATCATTTTAACTGTCTGTCTCGTTATATCTCTCTCTCTTAAGTTGTCCCCCTGAATCGTCCAACAGGGCTCTGCCCCTGTACCTTCTGCCGGGGGCCGGGGGGGGGCCATGGGTCCCTGGACCCTGCCTTTCATTTTGTTTTCATTTTGGGGAGTTGCACCCATGTTGTCATCAACATCATCAACCGCCATCATTGGGTGTAAACAAAAAATGTATTCCAATTTACCACACTAAAGCAGCAACAAACATTTAAATTAAGTCGGTACAACAAGCCAAAAAAATGCTGATACATGGTTTACTCACTAAAAATTAATTTAAGTTGGCTGCAAAACACAAATTACACTAAGTGTGGACTTCCATCGTTATCATGTAGTGGGTGATGATGTTTGATATCATTTTTTCATTTCTTCAGTCTTTTGTATATATAAGGCATTTTCGTCATCATTCATCACCATTATCTGTTTCATTAATCGTCATCGTTTGGAAGGTGTAGATGATACTTAATGTCATCAATAGTACTTGAGTGGGGTATCTATTCCTGTGTATGACTCATCATCATCTTTATTGTCATTTTCCTTATCAACATTATCATCATCTTTGTTATATATATTTTTATCATCGACACAGCGACACTGTCTGCACAATCCTGATGATGTCGAGTCTACGCCAAGACTTGTTACAAAGGTTTATGACAACAAGTACCGACCTTTCCCCAGACCAACATTGATGAACCTAAAAATACAGGATGTGTACATACCTGCTTCCCATCGAAGAAGACTACAGCACCAGAACTACTTGTCCCTAAGAGCAACTGCTATGAGGACGTAAAACCTACTAACAACAACATTGTCATATTTTTTTCATCATTTTCATAACCATCATCATCGTCATCAACATTTTCATTATCTTCATCTTTGTCATCCTCCTCATTTTCATCATCATCGTCGTCATGATCATCATCAAACATCGTCCCAAGGGCATCTTGTACAATATTGTTTCTGGTGACATGACTGATGCCCTTTTATTCTGAGTCAGGCAGCATGAAATGAAAAGCTTCAGCAGATAGACTAGTTAGAGAGAAAGGAGATAAAGCAATCAACGGAGTTGTAAAGAGCAAGTTGTAGAGAGAGTGAGAGAGAGAGAATGAAAATGTGTTTGTTTTATTTAATATGAGATTTGTGTTCTTTGAAAGAAAAGTGATTGTTTATGTGCTTGCCGTTTTCATTTGAGATTGAATATGTTGTCAAGAGAGATCTGATAAAAGGATCTTATATATTAAGGTCAAACTAGTTTTTGCACACATGCATGCACACAATCACAGGCGTGCATGCATAGTTCAGACCTGTTTACCCTTACGATTTTGCCGTAATTTTTACGGGGGAAAAAACCGAAATTACGGTAAAAAAAATACATTACGGAAAAACAAAATTCTAAACATGAAAATCGCGAGTCGCGAAGTTTCGTCTGCTGTGGTTTTTGTCGAATGCGGTAAGAAGACATTTTCGGTTTCCGCGCGCATGCGTCTTTGACTTTGTTAAAGTCAATATGGCGGCTCCAGCAAAGAGACTCGCGCCGAAAGGCAATACCGGCTCTTCCAAAGCTCCAAAAGTTGGAAAACTTGTGCAAAAGTTTCGCGATGCGTACTTGAAAGTACCTGGAATCCAGCGATCAGTACTCGGTGACGAGTACGCCTGTTGCGTGTACTGTAGCAGGGACTTTTCCATCGCGCATTCGGGTCAGTATGACATTGAATCGCACTGCGCATCGAAAAAGCACCAGATGTACGTTGCTTCAAAGAAAGACGCAGCAACTTCGCACAAGATGACGTCGTTTTTTAAAGCTGAGAAGAAGAACACTGAGAAGGAGGTTGATGACTTGGCCGTGGTTAGAGCTGAAGCAATGTTGACGGAAACTCTAGTGAAAATGAACGTTCCATTGACTGTGGCTGACGTACTCACAATAACTGTGTGCAATGTAGGATGATTTATGTGTGTAAATATAACTTTTTTCCCAAGCAATTCCCACTGCCAGATGTTAAAGTGATCCAAAATCCAACAATCAAGCATGAAAAAAGACTTTAAACTGAGTGCCTAGAAGCTGAATAGCAAGCAACAGAATGGTGTCTTCTGGTTCAGGCAGCAGGTAAGAAAAAGTGTAATAAAATATCAGTTGTTATTAATTATTGTGTTAAGTAGCTCCATGTCGTTGTGGTGTGCATGATTAGCAAGCCTGTGACTGAAAAGTTGCCGAATATTGCGAGTATAAAAATTACAGAAATTTTTGGTGAAATTACAGAATTTTGTCTGAGATATTACAGGTATGTGATTTGAGGGTAAACAGGTCTGATAGTTGCGCATCCAACTCTCGCATGCGCGCACGCACACGCACACGCACACGCACACGCACACACACACACACACACACTTTGTATTGTTTAAACATGTTAATGTTTCTACTGAACAACAGAACATTATGTTTGCATGTATTGTTTATAAATATTTTCCTATTGCAATTTTTTTTTCAGTTTTAAATTGTTTCAGTGTTACTTTTATTTTTCTATTTCATTTGATTTTGTTTTCAGATGGTTTAGTGATAAAAAGCAACTTCTTGCTTACTCAGTGTCCATTTTTTTTAATAAGTTTTTCATTTAACTTGACAAACATACTTTTTTTTTATCTCTCTCTACCTCTCCTTAGTCTCTCGCTCTGCCTCTGTATCTGTCTCTCTGTCTCTGTATCTCTGTCTCTGACTCTGTCTCTCTCTCTCTCTCTCTCCTCTCTCTCTCTCTCTTTTTTTTGCTCTCTCTCTTCCTCTCTTCTCTCATCCCTATCTCCTCTCTCTATATCTTCTGCAAACAAAATCACAAAAGAAGGAAGAAAAATCACGCACATGTCGGCAGAGTTAATTATTATAAGATATATATATGTTGTTTATGTGTAACATATTCAAGGTTAGAAGGCTATGCCACTCTTGGACATGTGTTGATTTGTTTGTATGTTGTCCTCTCCACCACTGTTGATGTGTACTGTGTGGGTGAGGGTCATAAAGGCGAGCTTGGCACATTCTTTTTTAAGAATGATGCTTTGCTTGTCTCACTTTGGTTCTAACCCACGCACTGCTAGGTGGATGGTATTGTAATCAACTTTGGTGGAGGGTGGAGTTAATTAGAAAAAGAGAGTAATTACCCTTTGTTCAATTTCGTCATCTCCTCTCTTGGCCTCACTATTTAATTCTTTTATTATAAGATAATCTGGTCATATTCTGTTTGATTTATTGTAGACTCGTTTGTGACATCAAATGCAAATATTTGTTAGCCCAAGCTTGTGTTTGAAATAATTATGTTAGTGTTTATTAACTTTATTGTTTGACAGATTGACTACAATCTTTTAATTGTAATGCTCTGTACTTCTGCGTTCCACGGGCCATATGGCCATAATGGTTCAGGGGTATGTGTAGGGTTTTCAGTTTTCACTGGTCTCCCTCGCTGCATACAGCTGACACATTACGATTTCGGAGGAGCTGAAAGGAGAAAAATTATTTGAATTTTTTTTTTAAAGGCAGGAGAATGGGCTAATAAGTCAGAAAGATAGTAGATGGTCAGGTAGAAAGCAAAGGGAAAAGGCAGGGTCAACGAGAGTGGCAGATTAGAGGAAGCTACAAGCACAGAACTTCCAGAAGGTGGGGGAACTATTTTTATGAAAGACCCCTGGTAATCGACACAGGGAGAATGCTGTACTGCGCCGTTTGAGAATAACATCGCGCTTGACATTTTACATGTAACATGCGTCGGCGGAGAAAATTACTTTTTCGGCGGAGATTCCTTCAATGCTATGACAACATTTTCCGGCGGAGACCCCGTAAGCGGAGCTGTTTTCATGCCCTGATTCTTTGTGCGTCTGCATTTTCTTCTATTCATATGTGTCCTTTATATCCCCTTCCTTTCCGCACAACAGGCACATTACTGGGCGTTGGTACAGTGGAACCTCCCTATTAAGACCTTGTCCTTCTATTAAGACTTCCCTCTATGACCAAAGAAAATTTTCACTGATCATTTTCCCCATCATATACTGAGTGTCCACCTCCCTATTAACATTAATGTGAAACGGTTTTATGGCCCGTTTTTTATTTTATTGAATTTTCAAAGGAGGTCGTATCTTAATTAATCATTCATAATGTCCAGCAAGGACAACCAGATTACAGCAGCTTATGCTGCGAAATGTTTAAAACATGAGCAGTAGTTTATAGACAGAGGCGTAACTCACACAAGGCACACACCCAGTATCTAAATACAAATGACTTCAGAACAATTAATGTCGTCTTCTTCTTCTGCGTTCCCAGGCAAACTATGGCCATAATGGGTAAGCAAACGTGAACATGTGTCCGGTTTTCAGTTTTCACCTGGTCCTCCCCTCTCCCCGTACTGCCTGACACTTCCGCATTTCGATTTCGAGGAGCTCAAAGGAGACAACGTTATTTTTGAAGATTCACTCCATCCCTAAAAAAAAGGCAGGAGAATGGACCAATCACTGGTCAGAAAGTTTAGTAGATGACATTAAGCGAAAGGATAGAGTCCACCAATAAGGCAGAAAGATAGTAGAATGACAGTAAGAAAAGGATAGCAGTCCCAATAAGTCCAGAAAGATAGTAGATGACAGTAAGCAGTAGGATAGAGCACAATAAGTCAGAAAGTAATAAGATGACATTAAGCAAAGGATAGAGTCACAATAATTCTAGAAAGATAGTTAGATGACAGTAAGTCAAAGGATAGAGTCACACTAAGTCAGAAAGATCGTAGAGGACAGTAAGCAACGGATAGAGTCACAATAAGTCGAGAGTTAGTAGATGACATGTAGGCATAAAGGATAGAGTGTGTAATAAGTCAGTAAAGATAGTCAGATGACAGTAAGCAAAGGATAGAGTCACAATAAGTCAGAAAGATAGTAGATTGACAGTAAGCAAAGGAGAATGGTCCAATAAGTCAGAAAGGTAGTAGATGACAGTAAGCAAAGGATAGAGTCAGAGAGAGTGGCAGATTATAGGGGAAGATACAAGCACAGAACTTCCAGAAGGAGAAGTGGGAAACTACTTTTAGGAAAGACCCCCTGGTATCCCCACGAGGGCAATTAATGTCAAGTGTAGGGATCTTTGCAAAACCCATCACATGAAGTAAGGTTTTCCCCGTGGGGATACCGGGGGTCGTTTTGTAAAAATAGTTTTCCCCCACCTTCTGGAAGTTCTGTGCTTGTAACTTCCTCTAATTCTGTCACACTCTTTGACTCTGCCTTTTCCCTTTGTTTTTCTATCATCTACTATCTTTCTGACTTATTATTGACCCATTCTCCTGCCTTTTATAAAAAAAAATCTTACAAATATTTTTTTCTCCTTTGAGCTCCTCCGATATCAGAATGTGTCGGCTGTATGCAGCGGGGAGACCAGTGAAAACTGAAAACCGGACACATACGTACCTTACCCAATATGGCCATATGGCCTGGGAACGCAGAAGAAGAAGAAGAAGAAGAAGAAGAAGGTTACGTCAATTGCAATGGCACTTTTCTTTGGGAATCCCTGGCCCTTCGAGAATCAAAGACCAAAATAGTGACGTGGCTTAAATCAGCAGGAAACATAAAATAACTGGCCACGCAATTCTCATTTCCTGTTTATCATCAACTGCCGGTAGAATGTGGATAAGTTTTGGTAATATTCACACATCCAGATGCTCACAGACGCACACATCCAGATGCTCACACACGAAACTCGCACACAAAAACAAATACACACACATCCACCCCCAAAACCCAAACACGTACAGAAACTTTTGCTGTACATATACCGCAAATACACTCTTCCTCTCTATACAAACACCACACACGCATGCACACACACACACACACACACAGAGAGCAATCACCCTACACACTCCTCTATATGTCTCTGTCTCTGTCTCTCCATCTCTCTCTATTTGGTACTATCTATTTTGTGGGCGCACTGCCTGATTTCAGCCAGGAGGGAAGAGAGGGCCATGCTGTTTGTGGACATCCCCTGGGCTCTCTCCAGTTCCCCACACACGTCCGCCACAAACCCCGGGGCTGCACACAAGATTACACAAAGAATTAGAAGTTCAGAAATGACTGACTTAGTGCAAACACTCTCTCCAGTTCCTCACACACATCCGCCACAAACCCTGGCGCTGCTAACACCAACAGATTGAATCATGAGTTCAGAAAGTACTGACTTAGTGCAAACACTGTCCAGAGACCAGATGGCATGTGAGGGTATTGCTGTCTACTCACAGAGACTTTTCTCTGTGAAGCTTGTGCTGCCCCCATGTGGAGAGCACGTTACTGCTAGTCCAGTAACCACCCATCCACCCCCATTTTTTCTTGCATGCTATGAGAATACAAAGCATCACACTGGCACAACTATACTACAGTGGAACCTCCCTTACAAGACCTCCCATTATAAGACTCCCTTCCATATAAGACCTACTTTTCTGAGACATAGCCCTTCTTTGCAAGTATTAAAATTACCTCCCTTATAAGACCTCATTTGGATGATTTTTGGAGGTCTTATAAGGGAGGTTCCACTGTATTACCAAACAGTGGAATGGACTTTAAGGTACATGCACAAGATCTTGTGCATGTGTTCACACAAGGGACCTCAGTTTAAGTCTCATCTGAAGGACTTTCCTCCCCCCCACCCCCAACTGACATTATTATACCCATTTACATTTCTAGAAGTAGAATGTCTTTCCCAAAACAAGCATGTGTCTTTTCAAGTTTCTCAGGAAGCTATAGGTATCACCTAATCAAGTCAAGTCGGTTCATATCAGGCAGCAGGACTCTCACTGCGTTTATTTACATTCACTGCCTTGGCCTCGCCTGTCCTTGGTGGGGGCTGTTGGATGCGTGCTGGTTTCTGAGTGGGTGTCTTTTGCCGGTTGCTCTGCAGTCATGAAAAACGGGCTGGTACACCCATGGGGACAATTTCTTAAAGACGCCTCTGCATCGTACCCGATGGTCACCAACTTCCAGGGCTGGAGCAGAGCTGCTCTCGTGTTGATAGGGCAGGCATGGATGGTGCATCTCTAGGTCCACCCAATCAGCACGTTCGGGTGTTTCTTTCATTTACGTATGTAAAGTACAAGGGTCAGACCCTTGAAGATAGAAACGTGAGTTCAGAAAGCACTGACACAGGGCAGACAACTTTTGTTAAAAACAACAACACTGCATATGTTACGCCCAATCCGTGAAATTGCCCATTTCATGAAATGGGCAAAATGGTTTGCCCAGTTCGTGAAATAACCAATTTATAACTTGCAATTTAGAAAAGCAATATGAATGAGAAATAATTTTCGTTCATTAACACACAGAGATAAAAAATTGCTGTTCAAACGAATGAGAAATCACACCTGTAGATGAGTTTAAAATTATTTTATTCAGACTTAATTTGATAAACAATGTTTGATAAAACATGTGGCTCAGGCATGCCCCAGAGTAGCATCTGGCAGAGTTGGGGATAGGATGGGGGTGAAAAAACAATGCAGAAAAGTGTGCTACCGTTGAATCAACCATAATCAATCCCTGTGTGAATGGGGATTAAAAATGTGATATACATTGTCCATTTCATAAATTGGGCAAAGCATTTTGTCCATTTCATGAAATAGGCAATTCCATGGATTGAGCGTAACATATACACCAAGACAGAAAGCGTTGAGAAGGGCACTGACCGGTCATGGCTGGGGCCAGGGGGTGACTGGTGATGGTGGAGGCCAGGAATTCGACAGTGACCGCCACAACTGCCCTCTGCTGACTGTCGTCCAGACTGTGACAAGCTTCTAGCACACAGTGCTGGGCCATGCTGTAGGACAGCGACCTGGAACCATCGTCATCGTTGTCATCAACATCATCATCGTTGGTATCAATATCATCAATAGTATCATAATTGTTTTCATCATCATCATTGTCATCATCATCATATTCATCATCGACATCATGATCATCAGCATCATCATCATTCATTATCATCATCATCATATTCATCATCGACGTCATGATCATCATCATCATCATTGTCATCATCATCATATTCATCATCAATGTCATGATCATCATCATCATCATTGTTATCATCATCATCATCATCGTTGTCATCATCATCATCATCGTTGGTATCAATATCATCAATAGTATGATCATCGTTATCATCATCATATTCATCATCGACGTCATGATCATCATTGCTGTCATCATCATCATCATTGTCATCATCATCATCATGATCATCACCATTGTTTTCATCATCATCATTGTCATCATCATCATCGTCATATTCATCATCGACGTCATGATCATCATTGTTGTCATCATCATCATCATTGTTAACATCATTGTTGTCATCATCATTGCTATCATCATCATCATCATCATTGTTATCATCATCACCATCAATATCATCACCATTGTCATAATCATCATTGCCAACATTGTCATCAATATTATATTATCAACAATAGTATCATCATCATCATCATCATCATCATCATTATCATCATCATACACACAGAAACAAAACAAAAACAAAAAGCACAAACACATGTATACACACACACTCTCCAACCCACCCACCAACCCACAGAAACACATACACACACACACACACAACACACAGACTCACGGGTATCGCACGGCGTCGATCAGACTGACGAACAGGCCTGGGTCAAGGTCGATGAGGGTGTGGGTGGTGGTGCACTTGTAGGCCACAAAGTCTCTGATGCCTGGCGGCACCTGACAAAATCAATTAAAAGGGGAAAACCCCCACAAAGATCAGACAAGGAAGTGGAGGAAGTTTAGCTTAGTTCATCTTCGTCATCGTTACCATCATCATCATTACCATACATGGGTGCTCCTGGGAAATTTCAAAAATCCTGCAAGGGGGCAGGGGCAGGGGCAGCACACACAGACACACACACACAACACACACACAGTGCACACACATACACACACACACACTTACTGCTTTTTTTCCACCCCTCTAGACTAGTACAACTACAAGTGCTACATTCCTTTGAACATAGCAAATGCTTATATAGGCCCTTTTTATTGTACAAGAGTGTGTATGCGCGGGTAAGAAAATCATTGCTTCTCAAATTCTCATAATCTGGCGACGCAGTTTCTAGGCAATTTAAAAATCCTGCAATTCAGGACATCCTGCAAGAAGGAGCATCCATGTGCCATATCATCACTGTCATCAATAGACATCATTGTCATCATCATCATCATCGTCGTCATCATCATCACCATCGTCATCATCATAACCATTATCATCATCATGATCATCACCATCATCATAATCACCATGACTGTCATCATCATCATCACCATGATCACGATCAGTATCATCATCACCATAATTGTCACCATCACCATAATCCTCATCCTCATCCTCACCATCGCCACGATCATCATGACCCTACTTGTGATGTCCACACCATGTCGGCTACAGGCTGATCCAACAGACTGAGGGCTTCACTGTCATCATCATCATGGTCATCATCACCATCACCATCACCATCATATCATCATCATCATGGTCATCACCCTACCTGTGATGTCAACACAGGGTTCCCAGGGCTTTCAGCTATCCCCAAGTAAGGACCTTGTAAGGACCTGTAGGCGTAAGGATAATCTTCATCTTTTACTTTAGCCAACGATCTTGAAAGGAACACTTTCCCAGCATTGTGAACAATGTCTAAGCCGATAGAAAAACTATGGCTGACACAGATAGACAAGTTTTCACGCAAAACGACACAAGGATAAACAACGAGATTTCAGTCCAATTTCTCTTGACAACTCACAGTGCATCGTTCGTTTGCTAAGCGGTCAGTTGAAACGGGAAGGTGGGGGAGGGGAGTAAGGTGAAGTAGGTGCTGAGCGATGTTTCTCAAGTGTAAAATTGCTGCTTCTGCGATCTATTTTGAGTATGGTCTTGCACTCAGGGCAGTTTTTGGCAGCTGTCAGGACTTGTAAGGACCTTGAAGTGAATGTAAGCACTTGTAAGGCCTTACTTGGAGATTTCAATTTGTCAAGACTTATACGGACGGGTAAGGCCCCTATGAACCCTGCAACACCATGTCGGCTACAGGCTGATCCAGCAGCCTGAGGGCTTCATCATCATCATTATCATGGTCATCATCACCCTACCTGTGACGTCAACACCATGTTGGCTACAGGCAGACCCAGCAGACTGAGGACTTCATCATCATCATCATCATCATCATAGTCATCATCATCATCATCACCCTACCTGCGATGTTAACACCATGTCGGCTACAGGCAGACACAACAGACTGAGGACTTCATCATCATCATCATCATCATCACCCTACCTGCGATGTTAACACCATGTCGGCTACAGGCAGACCCAACAGACTGAGGGCTTCATCATCATCATCACCATCATCACCCTACCTGCGATGTTAACACCATGTCGGCTACAGGCAGACACAACAGACTGAGGGCTTCATCATCATCATCATCATCATCATCATCACCATCATCACCCTACCTGCGATGTCAACACCATGTCGGCTACAGGCAGACCCAACAGACTGAGGACTTCATCATCATCATCATCATCATCATCATCATCATCACCCTACCTGTGATGTCAACACCATGTCGGCTACAGGCAGACACAACAGACTGAGGACTTCATCATCATCATCATCACCATCATCACCCTACCTGTGATGTCAACACCATGTCGGCTACAGGCAGACACAACAGACTGAGGACTTCATCATCATCATCATCACCATCATCACCCTACCTGTGATGTCAACACCATGTCGGCTACAGGCAGACACAACAGACTGAGGACTTCATCATCATCATCATCACCATCATCACCCTACCTGTGATGTCAACACCATGTCGGCTACAGGCAGACACAACAGACTGAGGACTTCATCATCATCATCATCATGGTCATCATCATGGTCATCATCACCATCATCATCATCACCATCATCATCACCCTACCTGTGATGTCAACACCATGTCGGCTACAGGCTGATCCAGCAGATTGAGGGCTTCATCGTCATCATCATGGTCATCGTCATCATCATCATCACCATCATCATCATCACCCTACCTGTGACGTCAACACCATGTCGGCTACAGGCAGACCCAACAGACTGAGGGCTTCATGCACCTGACCCTCCACCGACAGAGCACACACCAGCACCACCACCTGACGTCACAGACAAACCAACAAATGTGCATTGAAAAAAACATACATCATGGAATTAAGGCATACATTGAGATTTTGTTTTCACAAAATGGGGCAATTCAATTCAACAATTTCATTGTCTCCAAACAAGTGAAGAAATTTGTTTTTCTCGGCATGCACATAAAAATGAAGACAAAATAAGACATTGTTATAACCTAACAGAAGAGACAATTTGCAAAATAACATAAAAGCACATGTAATTGACATAAAACATAGTTATCAAATCACACACACACACACACACACACACACACATCAATACGCAGAAAACGCAGAAAACCGAGTTGGGTGATCATGCCTAGTTTTGATTTCATTGCCATTTGAAGTTTGACAATCGAGATAGATAACATTTTCGCAGAAATCAGGCATAGAAGACAGAGCTTCGCCTCTTTGTTTTGATTGACTTGATTTAAAAACATAATCAAATAAACAAAATAATACAAAATTGTGTTTCATATTGTGGATACTGTTATTATGAGCCCAGATGCGTCATGCGCCTAACTAAAAATATAGCTAGGCCCAGCATGTCCGTCTTCGGCTGGAGAACATCTTTGTAAGAATTTTTTTTTTTTTTTAAAGGCAGGAGAATGGACCCCCAGTTAGGCAGAAAGACTGTAGATGACAGTAAGTTAAGGGAAAAGGCAGAGTCGAAGAGACTGACAGAATAGAGGAAGTCACAAGCACGAAACTTCCGGGGGAACTATTTGTACAAAAGACCCCCCAGTATCCTCACAGGGGGACAAATATATACCGTATTTTTCGGATCATTAGGCGCTGCTGTGCATAAGGCGAATAGGGCAATTTTCAAGAAAAATCTGAAAAAAGTCAAGTAAAAGGCGCCCTCGTTTATAAGGCGATACACACCTCGCAAAAGAAAGTCGAAGTTTGAAGCCCGTACACATCCTGTAAATGCTTACCGACCGCTATTACTGCTGTCATAAACGAGAGTTGGCTCCCCTTTCAAATAATCAAACTTCCGTTTTTGCGACTTCCGGTTGTTGTGTTAGGACTTTTCTTCGCGAAAACTGGTAGAATTATGGCATTTTAAGCTCTACAACCATGCTTTTTTCATCCAATGAAGGGTTATGGCATCTGTTGGACGGTATCTCCGATGATAATAGGGATTTTGAAACATTTTAACTTGAGTATTCGTCGTATCGGCGACTCGTGACCACTTTCGATGTTGTGACTCACAGTAGACTGTACTGAGTACGGCAATCGTTGCCTCTCTTCTCACAATTTTGTTCACTAATAGGGCGCCCTCGTTTATTAGGCGCATAGGTATAAATTGGAGACAAAAATATCGCCTTATAGTCAGAACATTACGGTACAGTGGAACCTCCCTTATAAGACTCCCTCCCATATAAGACCTACTTCTCCGAGACATTGCCCTTCTTGGCAAGTATTAAAATTACCTCTCTTAAGACCCTTCCCTTGTTATAAGACCTCATTTTGGATGGTTTTTGAAGGTCTTATAAGGGAGGTTCCCCTGTAACATCACCTGTGTCTTGGTAAGCTGCCACAAAAACTGCAGGTCGGCCTTGGAGTAGGGATGTCCCTTCAGCGAGGACTTCTTCTTCAGCACCCCGCGGAGCAGGTCCCAGTTCTCGTACTCCACGCTGTGGTTGAACGGAGAGTAGTCTTTCCTCGGGTCTACCTCCACTACTGTCGTCAGGTCTCGGACATCCTGATTGGTTGAGGATATTGCCTGGACAACCAATGAAAATTACCAAATAAGATTTTGTTAACAACAGTGGAACCACCCTTATAAGACACCCCCCCCACCCCCATCCCCCACCCCATTACTCATAAGCATTGCTCGTTCAAACCATTTTATCGATTTTGGCAACCCTGACGAACCTATCAATTGGTCCTCACATCTACTGTGATGTGCATGCTGGTAAAGTGTGAAAAAGACAGAAAAACGGAAACAACACACTTACCCAACAAAGCATGGTTGTAAGCCCAGTATCCTGTATCCATAGGGTTTTTAATGCCGATTACACATACACTTTAAAACAGTTTATTAACACACGATAACATCAAATCCACACACGCGCTTTAAGAGAAAGTTAAAATTTCCCGGAAGTCATAAGATCAGTGCGCAAAGAGTGAGTCCAGTGTCGTCTGCTTGCGCTGCAGACACCCAAGTTGTTATATCGGCCAATCAGAATGCCGCTTACATATCGAGGGGTCAGTCAAGATAGCGATGCTGTTGTCAGTGTGTTCTCGTTCTAGCCAGGTAGTTGTGCAAGAAAGCTTGACTTTGGGATGGCGGTGTGGTTGTAAGTGCGTTCTCGTTCTAACTGCGTAGTTTTTGCATAAAAGCTTGACTTTGGGAGTCAATAAATTGTACGTTATATGCAAGTTGCTCGTTGTAGCGAGCTCGTTGTATGCAGAATTATTTAACAAGGTAAAAGAAGGCTTGTGGTCGGGAATTTTGAAACCATTCGTTAAACACGGGCTCTCGTTTAAACCGTACTCGTACTAAATGGGTTTCCCTGTATGTGGTAGCAATAATATTTCGAATATTCTTCTTCAACAAACAAACAACTACACGACAAGCGTAAAGTGACGTTATTTTATTCACAAGAGACAAAACAAAACTGGTCTCTGTGAATAAAATAACGTTACTTTACACTTGTGTATGTTCAAGTGACGTTGCAGTCTGTGTCTTTCTTCTTTTTTTCCTTTTTTTATTCTTCTTCAAATAAAAATTAATCATGGACTGAAAGCTTTTCTCCAGCCAAATACGGACATGCTGGACCTAACTAATTCCTAGTTATGTGCATAACGGCAGCATGGCGCATCTGCGCTCATATGACAGGAAAGCGTCTGAGCAATCAATAAAGAAGAGTATCCCTCGCTTTGTTTTCATTTCCTACATAAGAATTTTAATCAATAAAACTGACGTCTTAACAGGGTGCAGCACTTTTTACCTCAAAGTTTGAACGAACTTACAACATTGCTTTCTGACGTCTGTCATCCTGGAAATTTGTGCTCAATTTGTTTTTCAATGCTGTTAACTCAACAAAAAAGAAAGAAACTATTCGCAAGCCACAACTTTTGGCACTCCAAAAACCGGTAGCCACAACTATCGGCACTCCAAAAACCGGTAGCCATAACTTTCGGCACTCCCAAAACCGGTAGCCACAAACTGCGGCACTCTAAAAACTGGTAGCCACAACTTTCAGCACTCCAAAAACCGCTAGCTACAACTTTCGGCACTCCAAAAACCGGTAGCCACAACATTCGGCACTCCAAAAACTGGTAGCCACAAATTTTGGCACTCCAAAAACCGCTAGCTACAACATTCGGCACTCCAAAAAGCGCTATCCACAAATTGCGGCACTCCAAAAACCGAATTTCCGGAGAGTACCGGAAAAATGGTACCCCTAAATTCAAATCTTTTGGTGCACAAATCTAAGGAACTACCTACAGCTGTCATTTCCAACTGTTTTTGTGCAAAGCAGTGCCTTTATTAGCCTCAACTCAGTTCCAACCACACACGCGAAAACATTTGCTTAACTCATTCGCATCGCAAACATTTTGAATTATTAAAAAACCTCACAAATCACTCCAGCCATACACACAAACAAAACAGACACAAAAGGAGAAATGAAAGAAGATTACGGGTTTTTACTTCAGGTTTAGACATAGGAAAGTGACTTTTTATATATATAGACTTTATGTAGAAAAACCTCTCTACACCGATTGCTTTCCCCACAACAAACCAAAGTCAGAGGCAAAGTTTTGGTCCAAGGGAGCGAAGCGAGATTAGAAGTGACCAAGGTATGGTATGCACACAGATTTACTTTCCTTGAAGCAGGTGCATCAAATTGACAGCTGTCTATTAATTCCGGACATATATTGAATGAGTTAAGCACACACACACAGAGTAAATCAGCATCACCTGTTCATAGAGTTGTTCGGCAGAAGAGCAGTGATCTCCGAATGGTCCCACTTGTCTCCTGGCAGGGAGGGGGGGGGGGGGAGGGGATTGGGGGAGGGGGAACTTTCACTCAGCTGACTCTTCCTCCGTTGCCTGAAATCAGAAAATACAGTTTACAGTGTATTCTTTTTTCAATCAGAGAACTAAGCTGCACATGTTGTACTGTATTTTGACAAAGACATTTAACCTAAAAAGACTCTCCTTGGCAGACTTTTAAACTGAATTAACCCCTTCACTGCCGTAGTATAATAGCATTTCTGTGATGCTGTCTGCTGGAGCAAATTTCTGTTTATTTCGGTAGGTTCACTAAACTGCCTACCACTCACTCATTTATTGATATATCTCAAAGATTTTGTGCATGTTTTTTGGCTATACCCTTGGCTATGATGTGATATAAGAATAATTTCATTTTCTTGGACATCAGTGTGAGAAATATGGATATAATTTTTTTATTTTTTTAAAAATGACAGTTTCGGAACATAAACAAACTTTCTGCAGCACATAAAATCACACAAAACATTGGAAAAACTGGTATTACTGTTTACTGAACATCAGAACATTCATCTGGAACAATATGACAAACACTTAGTGTTTTACAGTGTAGTAAATCATGCATAACTTGGTATACCATTTTGAGGCATAAACGGAAAGAATTTAGATTTTGGTCAAGTTTCGACCAGTTAAAGGGAAAGAACTGTGCTTTGACATCTCTAGAACAGTCAGGGCAAGTTTTCAGTGCATTCTCCCTTGCAGTCTACTCAAAAATCGATGACCAAACAAGTACGAGACAGTCTCGTACGTAGGCGCAGAGAGGGCCAGAAACAGGTACCGGGCAGTGAAGGGGTTAACTCTTCTAGAACCGTGGGCGAATATATTCACCCAGCACATCACACTTCACTCCCACCAAATTCAACACTGCCAAGTGGCCTGCTGTGTGTTTGTCTATTTGCAGAGCTAATGTGTGTGATTTGTTGTTGCATTAAAGCAACACATGAGCACTCCGTTACCCCCCTCTTGTCGGTTAGTTAGTCTGTTAGTCTGTTATAGTCCCGTCAACACTGCCAAGTGGCCTGCTGTGTGTTTGTCTATTTGCAGAGCTAATGTGTGTGATTTGTTGTTGCATTAAAGCAACACATGAGCACTCCGCTACCCCCCTCTTGTCGGTTAGTTAGTCTGTTAGTCTGTTATAGTCCCGTCAACAGCTATGGTTATCTCAGGACTGTCACCACATAACGTTAGACCACGTATAACAAAAAACACATCAATGATTCTCAACAACGTCCAAAAACCTCAAAACAACAAAAAATAAACAGTACAATTCACAACATGGCATCTTCATCATTGTAACCTATAGGTCATAATTTCACACAGTGCTGGAAACGTTGAGCCACTCTACTCTACTTATCGGATCCAGGTTAAAAAAACAGTAAAAAATGATAACAAACACATCCTAGTAAAACAAATACATAAACAAGCGCAAAATCGCAATAGTTTGTGGCGCGCGGTCTATTTTTACCACTCCAATCATGAGTCATCTCCCCTGGCTTTTCAATAATTTTAATCTGTAAACCAGAATGTTATCTCTGCACCCTTTCGTAACTTTTTATATCTTTTGGAAAACATTTAAAACTATGTATCCTACTTATTCTCATCGAAAGAAGCACCGCATACTCGTCGTGTCTGTTGTAGTGTCTGTATTACGTATGTTTATTATTTTGTACGCTTTTAAAATACATCATTTTAAAGAGCGGCCTCAATTAATTTCGAAATGTAGCCTCGATTTGAAGTGCGACAATTTTGTCAAAATGTGCGACAATTTTGGACCGACAGACCGACAGACCGACCGACCGACAAAGTGAGTTATAGGTTTGTGGCTTGAGCCACAAACAAAAAGGCCATATAGGCAAATATGCTCTGCAACATGTGCCCACTCAAGCGCGTAGGGTCTCACGCGTAAAAACCAGTGAACAATAACAAAAAACTGGCATGTCATAAATTGTAAATGAGGATGGAGAGAATGAAAAATGGGGATGAGGGGCTACTCTTAGTTGAAAGCTCCTCCACCACGACAAGGTGGAAGCCCGCGGGGGCGCTCTTGTCGAATGAGATGCAACGGACAACCAAGAACGTCAAAAAATACATGGCGGTAGAAGAGCTAAGTAATCCTTGGCAGACATGACTAAGACCTAAACTAAATTTTAATTTTTACGGACGATAAGGCGATACTTTTTTCCCCAGACTGAGACCCCTGCGCCTTATAATGTGACTGATATGGTAAGAAACTATAATAACAAAATCAGAATTTGATGTTAAATGTAGGGGGTACGTCTTATAATACGGTAAGTAAAAAAATCAAAAAGGTTCACACATGCTTCAAAATGGCAGCACGATAGCAGAAAGACAAGTGGCTGCAGAATAAGCTCCCCTAACTCATCAATATTTATGAGCTGACAGCAAAAGTAAGTGGGGGTTTGTTTGTGTCCGACAATGAGGCTTTATACTATACTTCTTGGCGACACGAAAGGGCAGTAATTGTAGGACTGAGTTGACCATGCCACCTAGCGATGAGTCAGGGGCAGAGAATATTCTGTGGCTATAATATACTACTACTTCATGACAGGCAAGGATGGTAATCTTATGTAGGTGGCGCCCACATCTCAGTGCACGAGACAGGGGCAGATAACTTTTAGCATAAAGACTCATTTGGGCGGTGCAGAGAGGAAACCATTTGATATATATCTGTATCGCTAAAAATTTGGGACTTTCCTAGAGTTGCACTGCCTCCGGGCATTGCCTCCAGGATCGTTCCCACCATCTTTATATCTACTAATGTCCCATATGTGTCTGTTTCAGACCGGAGGACGTTAAATGGATTTTCATTCTTGCAGAGAGGAATGCGTTAAACGCCAACTGACCTAAACTGCTCCAACTGTGAGTAGACGATCAGAAACTGACGCCCGCTGCTCTTCACACCAAGGTCAAGGTTATGACCTTTAAGGGCGCCACGCACGGCCGACAGGCTCTGGCTGAAAACGTAATCCACCAGGGGCAGCAACCCACTGACGAGCTTTTCCCGCTCTTCCGGCGATGCTTGGCTGTCTGTGTAGACAAACAAAAGGTCAGATTGTAGAAATGAACAAAAGTAGGAAACTCTTCGCTAATAGGAATTGTTCCGAAATAACTAAGGGGAGTAATTTCATGGTGTGTGGGAGTGATCTCGCCTAATTCAATCGGTCAAACAGGGGAAGTTACTCTACCTTCAGGTAAATCCCCAGCCCTCGCTTCGTGTGTTTGAGGAGACACACAGCACATAGAACGCAGTGCGTCATTCTAAAAATTTTGATGTTATTTATATTTTTACGTCACAGTTTGCAAGTTCTATCACTTTGTAGCAACTGGCCACCCCATATTATTTCTAAAAAAACAATTTTGCAAGTCGCTGACTGGCATCCTGCGGTTTCAAGCTTCGACGCCATCGTTGCAATGGTATTTGACCGATTAATGGAGGTAAACAACTCTAATTTTTACAATTAAAAAACCCCAGGGATCTCCTTGAGATCAAAGTGCATGAGGTTGTTTTTTTGTGGTGTTCAAAGTAAAAGAGAGAGATCAAACTACATGATGTGTTCAAAGTAAAAGAGAGATCAAACTACATGATGTGTTCAAAGTAAAAGAGAGAGATCAAACTACATGATGTGTTCAAAGTAAAAGAGAGATCAAACTACATGATGTTTTTTTGTATTCAAAGTAAAAGAGGGAGAGAGAGATCAAACTACATGATGGGTTTTTGTGTTCAGAGTAAAAGATCAAACTACATGATGTTTTTTTGTGTTCAAAGTAAAAGAGAGACAGAAGAAGAAAAAAACCCAAAAAACCTACAAACCCTCCCCCAAAAACCCCCCAACCCAAATCTAATTTTCACGAAGTGCTCTCCCCTAGTTGTTTTTTCTCCGTAAATTGTCTATTAGCTCCCATCCACCAAAGTTGCTTACGACACCCCTGCCTAGCCCTGCATGAATAAAAGCCAAAGGGGAGGAAGCCAACAGCATCTTAAGGTTGGAGGCACACTACACTTTTTGGGGGGGCAATTTTTGTTCAATTTTGTTTCTCAGGATCTAATGAAGATATCTACATGAAATTTTGCACACTGATACAGAACATTACCCTGACCATTTATGCCAAATTTGAAGACTGTGTGAAGGCACTATGAAAGTATGGAGTCCAACTAAAAAAAAATTCACACAAAATCTTAGCCCCTTCGAACAGCGTCAAAATCGCATCGCATTGATATCAAATCATATGTGGTGTAGCAGGCCCTTTAAGCAGTTAACCCGTTCGCAGCCATGTCGCATTTATGCACCACAATGGCTTAACACCCATGTCACTAAAAGGCATCAAATCAGGGCCCGTTATCCAAAGGTAAGGATAGGCCTAATATTTAACATGTCACAGAGAAAATCCCACTACTGCAGATATTTTTTTCTCTGTACCTGGGCCTGTATTCACGTTGAGATAGCATGAGACTTACCATGATGCTAACTTAGAAGCTCTTCCAAAAGTCCTATTAAGAAAAATGGCTGGCGGCAAAAGGGTTAATCAGGGATGTAAAATGTAAATCAGAAGAAACTGCCGAAACAATGGGCAATTTCTTCTGATTTACATTTTCATCCCGGATTAAGTGTACGATTTATCACGCACTCGTGATTACGAGAGTTTGCCGAGGAATGAGCAAGCTGTCTGCAGTTCACAAGGTTATTACGCATTTGCACTGGCTCTAGTGCTGCAGCCAAGGGATTGGTTGGCCACTATTAACAAATCTTATCCCAGCCAGCCGGAATAACAGCTACGCCCTCTGCTATCCGGTTGTCGTAGTCGGAAATGACACAAAATATACACAAAGCCAAACTCGGCGCTTTTGTCTAGTACTGTAGTGATAAGTAAGTATTCCGATTCTTTGGGGATGTAGCTGCATGTGGTTAATTTCAGTTCTTTCAAGTAGTTTGTCAATGTCATCCTGGAAAGAAACAGGAACGCTATCTTATTTTGCTGTCACAGGCATGTAAAGCAGTATCGTCTGCAAACATTTCACAAGGGGTTGTAAAACAACAATGGCAGATCATTTATATATGTACCGTAAATCGCGGACTATAAGCCGCAACTTTTTTTTTTCTCCCCCCCCCCGCGGCTAGTACAGTGCCATGGCCTAAACGTTACCGAAAGTGAAAGTAAACTCAACTCAGTGGCATCCTTGATTCCGACACTTTGGTCTGTGGCCTTGTTCACGGTTGATGACAAAAAAATCACCTTGATTTCGGTATATTTTTCACAAAATGACGATCTGTTTCGCGGTCCGACACTTTCGTTTTGGCAGTCAACACACCCGCGATCAACTCTAGACTCAACCGGAAGCGGACATCGTGCATCGCCACGCTTCCGTGGCTTATGCTTCGACGCGGCTTATGCGTTACTTTTTTCAGATTGTTTTTTAAAGTAGGGGTGCGGCTTATATTACGAAGCGGCTTGTAGTCCGTGAATTACGGTATACTGAAAATAAGTTGGGGCCAAGGACGGAACCTCTGGGGGACAGCATACATAACTAAGACATTGTAGAGGATGTGGATTCACTGAAAGAGACTCTTAGCTTTGGATCTGACAGAATGGACGATAGGAGTTCTAGGGTGCTGTTAGTAATGCAATAAGGCCTCGAACACAGTAGACGCAGAAATCCCATGCAATCCGTAAATAAGTAAAAGAAGGAAGGACAAAATAAGCGCACATATCCGTATTTCCCCTAATCCGTATACTTTTTTCCTTCTTTCTTAGTTTTTTCTTTTACTTACTTCCGATGGCTTGGAGTCAAAACGGACTATCTTTAGTCCATTGAAGTATTATGGAACTTATTGAGAAAAGTAATAACTTGTATCAAAAAAGGACTGCAGATAATGTAAAAAGCATAATCCCCATTTTACATTATTTGCAGACTTTTGAATACAAGTTCTTAGTTTTCTCAATAACTTCAATAATATGTAAATGGACCGTCTAAAGATAGTCCGTTTTGACTCTAAGCCATCGTAATATGGGTTTCCATGCGTAACTTACGCGCCTAATGTGTCCCTGTCTTCAAGGTTGTTTTTTTAGTAAGAGGTCACGATCAACGAACACATAGTCCTCCTCTATAATAATAATAATGAGGAAAATTTATATAGCGCCCATCCTACTATGTAGGCTACAGGGCGCTTTACACAAAATTGAAATGGAATAAAAACATAAAACAAAAATCCAATAACACGAGCAGACAAAACAATACCGGTCAGACCTTGTTTGGCCGGTAAAAATGCACATATCAATCAGCAACAGCAACTGCTGTGATTTTTTTTTTGATTTTTTTTTTTAACTGCTGTGACTTTTACTACTACTAGTACTACTATCAGACATCAGAATAGTCTGAAGTCCAATCCTCTGAAAACCGCGGTAAAAGGGCTATCTAGGCCCAAGACTGAAGAGGGACAGCACTGAAATCAGTTCCCAACACCACCAAAAAGGCTTAATGCAGTGAGAAATCGCTTTAAAATGCTATTTAGCCCAAAGGATAACACTCAATAAAAAGGCAAAACCTCTGACCAGGCATGGTAGTGGGGGCAAAGTGGTTTTCAAGGAAAATGGCCGGGGGTCCAGGGGGCCAAAGAAAATTCAATAAAATTCAAATGAGAGTGAAATGTTCACTGTTTCATGCCATTTCAATGCATTTTTTAATAATTTTGTTTCATCCACGATTCGCGGAGGTCTACCATGCCTGTCTGACAAGAGAAGCCAATCCTATGTCAAAAATTCTTAATCCTCTGAAACCTTCTGACAATTCTGATGCCTGTCTATCCTGGAGGCAGGGGACAGCTGCTGTTTACCGTCGCGGCAGGCGGCGGTGACGGCTTTGTAGAGGGTGGTCACCAGGTTGGCGAGGACCGAGCATGCGGCCCCCACCACCTCCACCCTGCCTGGGTAAGTGTCCAGGGACGCGCAGATCAGATCCACCGCAGACTGGTCCAAGGGGGGCTGGGGACAGCAACGCACGAATGTGAGGGTGCATGGGAAAAACGGACACAAGTCGCTCCAAATGTTTTTGAGCAAAAAAAGCCAAAAATAGTCAACAACCCCCCAAAATACCAAATTTCCATTTCACCCTTTCGCCGCCAGACATATTTAAGCAAAACAAAATACTATTAAACTGAACAGGGTAGAAATAAAGAAATAAAAAATTATCTGCAGTAGTGGGAATTTGTCTGTGAAATGCATAAGATTAGGCCTATCTCCCAAAATTAAGAAAATAAGATCTTCAGATAACACAGGTCCTGATTAAGATGCCTTTTACTGTTTTAGTGATGTGGGTGTTAAACCATTGAGGTGCGTAAATGCGACATTGGCTGTGAAAGGGTTAAGGCATATTTATGTCTATTTTCACATATTTTCACATATTCTACCACACGGCTGTTCCAAGCAGATACATTCTCGCTGTTTAGTTAGCCTGCACCGACCAGAGGTCAGCTGCTGGCGGGGAAGTTCAAAACTCTTTCCCTCCTCTGGCACTGGTGGTTTTAGTAGAAACAAAGAAGGAAATTTGCTCCGTTTGTTTATACTCATTGTGTTAACACTTATCCAGTATTCTCAGATATTTTTTGATGTGTGGATTTGTAAGTGTGTGTAAAAGACTGTTGTGCACTCAGTTTGTTAAATATTAATGTTTTGCGGGTGTTATTTGTGTTTTTTTAAAACGCGTTCTTTGTGTGATCTCATTAGCATAGGGACGAGCTTGACTTCAAGAACTTTCTAGGCTACTGCTTCTTTTGGTACTGTTTACGTGGCTCTTCTCTACTCCGGTTTATCAAAACTAATAAAGATTAAGTCGTCACCTTCTGGTTACACATTCTTCAATCATCTAGTGACAGCTTTGGGGACTTAGTTTTTTTAATACGTGTTGTGTTATTTTTTTATGATTATTTCTTCGGATGTTTCCACTTAGTTTTCCTTGCTGGGCGCCAGTCGCTCCCAGTAGAGAAGGAAGGGAGGAGCTAACATTGTGTTGTGTGGCACACGCGCGCGAGTGATGCGTGGCTGGTGCTAGGCTTAGTGAAGTGGTAATAGGGTCGGAGGCAACAGAAACTGCAACCCATCCCCCTTCATATCCTCCTTCCACCCTACTCCCCCACCCCACCCCGTGTTAGTACTGGTGGTTTTATTTCTGAAGGCCAACTTCGTTTTCAGTGACTTCTCTTTAGGCCTAGTTCCCGAGGGAAGCTGGGGAACTATTGTTTTTGTTGTGTTTTAATTCTGTTTCTGTTTCTATTTTTTATTTATCCTGTTTTTGCCTGCATCTCTTTAACAAATTACACAAATTTTTAGTTTATACCCAAGTGACAGGTACAAGGGAAATACACATTTATACTTTCTTTATAACTGTCAGTAAACACTCTGCTCTCTCTAATGCATTCTCGCTTGTGAGCACACTCACTAACACACTCGCACATGTATATTCATACACACTGACAGGAACGCACACGCACACACACACACACACACACGCACGCACGCACGCACGCACGCACGCACGCGCGCGCGCGCGCATGAACATAAACAGTTTACTCTCCCTAAAGTATTGTCACTTGTGAACAAAAGCACGCATAGATTCACATTCATCCTCTCACCTCACACACACACACTGACAGGACAACACCCACGCGGGCACACACACGTACACACACACACGCACACGCGAGTGGACCTATGTTTACAAAAATACTAATAAAAAAATAAGACTAGATTATTTATTGCTTTTTAGTTTCTTGTTTGTCAGGTTGTTGTTTTTCCTACAGGTCTCTACCCTGTCAAAAGACTAGATTGTTGTTGCTAGCCTACAGTTCTGTATAAAGTTATCAACCCAAACAGCATGGCTGACACAGCACACACCCAGGTTGTTCATTTAAGGAGACTGCATGCTCTTTGTAGATTGTGTGGTTCGAGATCAAAGAAAGCTAAACAGACTGGAAAAACAGTTCTATGCAAGTCCTATGCAAATGACTTAAAGAGATGTTATGGCTTGAACATTGATGTTGACACACATTCCAAACATTCAGAAACCATGTGCACAAAGTGCTACCTTAAATTAAATAAGTTCAAGAGAACACAGTCTGAAATCTCTCACCAAAATGCAACTAGGATCATCCAAACTTCCTCATTAATCTGGTCAGATTTTGATCCTGCTCTGTCCACAAGTGACTGTACTGTGTGTGCCCATTTTGAGTCACAGTTTGTCGCCAAATGCAGCAAGATGAGGTTCAAGAAAATGACACTAGCAGAAGAAAGCAGTGCAGGCAGTGGGACCAACGGGTCAACGAGACAAGAGGACAGGGAGATCTGCCATGCTGAGAGGGGTGCTGGCTCTACTGCTGGCTCTTCTGCTGGCTCTACTGCTGGATCTACTGTTGTCTGTAGGAGAGCATGTGATGACGCTAGTGGCATGCAACAGTCTGGACAAACATCTTTTCAGGGAGAGACAGCGACTGACCCCACACATGACAGTGAACGTTCTACCCTTGAGTGCAGTTCGGAGAGCGCAGCCAACCTGTCCACTGAGTCAGTGTTTGTTGTGCCAGGTCCCAGTACGTCAACGCCCAAAAGCAAGCGTTCTCTTCTCCATTCCCTGAACCTTTCATCTGAAGCCTCAATGACCCCTGACAACAGATCCCTGTCAGACAGCACCACCTCTGTGGACTGTGCCACTGGCATGTCGCCTTTGAAAAAACCTGCACTGCGTCCTGTCCAAGACCTGAGCTGGCCCTTGACAGAAGAAGAAGAAAGATATTTCACTGCTGTGGCTCGACTAAAAATGAACCATTCAGACGACAAGATAACAGCGACATGTAAAACGAGGGGTCAGCCAATGATCTTGAAAAAAATCATCAAAGCTAGAAAACCATCAGCAGTGGCATCATCACCACAATGCAGGAAAAGAGCATTAGTGATGAGCAGGATCAGGATGGACGTGGCTGGAGTCACAGAAAGGGATGAGATCAGACAGCAGGGAAAAGAACTGAAAAGAGCACGCAAACAAACACAAAGCAAGGTACTAGAGGCAGCAGGCTTAAAAAACACAGGGTTGACAGGAACACAGGCTTTAGCTCTCAGAACGTCAGTAGGGCTGAGCTGGTCTCAGCATAGAACGCAAAGTAGGTTTTTAAAGAACATGGGGGTAAAAATTGAAAGTGAAAAGAAGCAAAGGGACATGCAGAAAAAGCTGCAATTATGTGACTTTCAGACAGACGAAAGACGGATGATGACAGAATTAGGGCACATAGAAATACCAGTGACACACATTACAGACATCCCACAGTTTCTGACCAATGTCCTGGATCAGTACGCTGACAACGGCACTCTGACGTGGCACAATGGCGAGATCCCTGCGGATGAAGTGTGGGTCAAGATCGGTGGTGACCACGGGGGCGGCACGTTCAAACTGATGATGCAGGTGGCCAATCTTCCGCACCCCAACTCTAAAAACAACACTTTCCTCGTGACCATTGTCAACGCCAAGGATAGCCCAGAAAACCTGAAGGTAATCCTGCGTCCATTTAGACAACAAGTGGAGACACTGCAGGCCATGAGGTGGAGAGACAAGAAGGTCATTCTCTTCATGTTTGGAGACTATGATTTCCAACTGAAGATGTACGGGATCTCTGGGGCCCAGAGCACCCACCCTTGCCTCTGGTGTAAGACATCCAAAAAACAGATGCAGGTCCCCAGAGAGATGCAGAAGAGAAACATCCCAGAGAGATCAGTGATCAACATCAAGGCTGATCATTACAAGTATCTCCAAGCAGGTCAGGGGAAAAAGAAGGCCAAGTATTACAACAACGTCACCCACTATCCCATCTGGGACGTTGATCTGCTCCATGTGGCACCACCCTACCTTCATCTGCTTCTGGGTATTGTCAAGAAGCATCACCTCCTTCTGGAGACAGAGTGTCACGAGCTGGACTTAGCCATTGGGGAACAACTGGTTGAGGAGAACAGGGGTTTTGATGAGGACACAAAGTTTGGGGAGTACGTTAGATCCTGGAAGAACATCAAA
>CM065696.1:13305518-13313856 GCA_017654935.2 Phymorhynchus buccinoides
TCAGTACTGAACCATCTTGCCCCACCCACCAACGGCATTCACTCTTGCAAAAGGTGTTCGTTGTAGACCCCAATAATGTACCTAACCTAACCTCACCTTGCAGTCAGCAGCCAGAGGGCCGGCAGCGATGGTGGCCATGACCTGCAGACACAGTTGCTGCACTGCGGGCGAGGTCCTGTGGGCGGCCAGGGTCCCCAGCAGGGCCTTGGGCGCCTCACACTGCACCAGAGACCCGCCGGCGCCGGACACGCCGCCACACACCGCCTGCAGCACCACCAGGCTGACCACAACCACACTCTCCGCGCTCTGAGAAAGACACAAAGAGAAGAAAGGTGGCAGTCAGCAGTGATGTCCCGAGGCCCTGGTCATAGGACACTGACCTACAGTGGAACCTCCTTAATAAGACTCCCTCTAGTCTAAGGTGTGACCCCAACATTTTTCACTGATTGTTTTCCCCCTTTATACTCGGAATAGTGAGTGTCCACCTCCTTATATAGACCCCTCCCTATAAAGACCCCTCCCTAAAAGACCCCTCCCTATAAGACCCCTCCCTATAAAGACCCCTCCCTATAAAGACCCCTCCCTTTAAAGACCCCTCCCTAAAAGACCCCTCCTTATAAAGACCCCTCCCTATAAAGACCCCTCCCTATAAAGACCCCTCCCTATAAAGACCCCTCCCTATAAAGACCCCTCCCAAAAAGACCCCTCCCTATAAAGACCCTCCCTATTAAGCTTTTTTTGAGAATTCCTGATCGCTTCTCGGCCTTTTGGCTAAGACAGTGATTCAAGAACATAAATTTTTGTTTATACCATGGTTGGTTTGTTCAGCCCGTCGTACATGGCGAAAGCCGATACGCGACGTTAAACTGAACTTCCTAAGCTTTTTTCCGATTTTTCAAGGTCTTAATATGCATTAAAATTGAAAATGTCCTGCAGTGGTACCCCTAATAAGACCTTGAAAGTGTGGTGAAAAAAAAGTCTTATCTGAGGGGTGGTCTTATTAGAGGACCAAGCAACTTCCAAGTTGAAACTAGGTGATCGGTCATACTCCATAAGTTGGAACTCAGTGAATCAGAATGGTTTCACTTTACCCAAAAAAAAGTTGAAAAGCAGCTCCTTTCCGCTATCAGACTGATAAATCGGCGTTAGTGTGTGCACTACAACTCTCGCTGAATGCAAGCAACTCACAAAATCAGATAAATGAAAGCAGCTGGCGCATTAGCGTTTGCCGTGATTTCGTATCTGCGGTGTATGCGGCGCCATTTTGTCAGCTGAGTTGTATGTATGCGGTAAAAGTTCTGTGTGTGCAAACTGTGACTAAAAATGAACTGCCAGAGTGTTACTTTGTCATGTTTTCTGTTGTGTTGTGTCGTTGTGCATAATCCAGTATTTAGTAGGTCCGTTATGGCGAAGATTAGGTCTGTACTGTTATGTGTAGTTTGTGTGTGAGTGCAACATGGGCCATCGAAGTTTGCCATCAGACCCGTTGCCATGACTTTCGATCACGAGTCCGTCTGCTTTTCATCGAGAGATCGATTTGCACGAAAGATAAGATTGTGGTCGCATCTCAACCCCTGAAATCGGGTCGTAAGTCGGAACTCAGGAAAAGTCGTATTTGCGGCATAGGATATATAGTGGAATGTGTTCGGGAAAAAAAAAAATCAGTCGTATGTGAGGAGAAGTCGCATTTGCGAGCGTCTTATTAGAGGGGTACCACTGTATTAAGTTCTCCCCTGTCATGAAAAAATGTCTGATTAATTTGTTTTAACACTGGAAAACTTTTGTCATAATGATTTCTGCAAGAGCCAGGAGTTAATTGTCCTATTGATTTATCTTGTCTCAGGACAGTTTGTCCAATCACTGTGCGATCCTCAGAACATTACTGTAGGCAGGATAGCGAAGATGTTCGTGGTAAATCGCCCGTAAATTCAATGTGTGCATGACTGGGGTTCGAATCCCAGCCTTGCACTTTCTTGATCAGAACTACACTGTGAAAGGCAGAATGCAGAGTTAAACAAAATAAAATTATGAGCTCTTCAGATCTGTCTATATGAAACGAGGAAGAATAAGCAGAGATAAAAAAGAAGAAAAAACCCAACTTTCTGAGCTCTATATAGAAAGCTCTGAGCTCTATATAGAAAGAGAGAGAGAGAGAGAGAGAGAGAGAGACAGACAGAGAGAGAGAGAGAGAGAGAGAGAGAGAGAGAGAGAGAGAGAGAGAGAGAGAACAGAGATGAAAAAACCAGCCCAAACAACTTTCTGAGCTCTGTGAAGGACAGTGAGAGAAAGCAGAAATTAACCCTGTGACTGTCAGAGAAAACCAGATATATCGAATTTCTTATTATCAAATTTAAAAGAGACCTGTTAGACTCAATCTGAGAAAGTGGTCTAGAGATACTATTTTATTAGTAGTAGTATCTTTCCTGGCTTGTCTAAACCAAAAAGCATTATTCCAGGGCTATGACATAACAAAAATGATGACATCATCAATCATATCACACATTCCCTATAGACAGGGCAGGAAAGGGGTCAATTACAATTTTTTTTAATGTGCCAGGGTGTGGCTGCTAGTTGGTACATGGAATGAACGGTGTGGGAGCACATAAGATGGGACAGCAACAACAAAAAATCCTTAAAAAAACAAGTGATAAGCACCACATTGACTCGCTCAGGCGTGCAATATTAATTATTATTATTCACAATCTTGTCATTCTGATGCTCTATAAGCATAATGCTCTTCACTACTTAAGGCCTAGAGCGAAACTTGTGGTCATTTCGTTTTTCACATCACAAAGATAACATTTCTTTATGACGCCATAACTATGAGTATGTAGGCTTACATAGAGGAATCGAAATAGCACATAACCTTTTGTACTCAAGAATGTAAAAAAATCCTTGGTAAAGGTAAAGATGTGCCACCCCCCATGCATTTCTCGGTTAATTGTATTTTTCCGTTTTTGCCTTTCTTACCATACATAAAGCTGTATTTTAGGAACATTTTTAGCTAATTACCTTTTTGGAATACTAACCCTAACCCTAACCCTACCCCTAAACCTAACCCTACCCCCCACTATGTACTGCAGTACACCGCGATTTGTCACAGTTGTGGTTCGTTGCGTTTTTCCGTCTTATACGGTGGGGGGTAGGGTTAGGGTTAGGGCTAGGGTTAGGGTTAGGGTTAGTATTCCAAAAAAGGTTATTAGCTAAAAATGTTCCTAAAATACAGCTTTATGTATGGTAAGAAAGGCAATAACGGAAAAATACAATTAACCGAGATAGGTAGGGGGGGTGGCACATCTTGACCTTTGCCAAATCCTTGAAGCTAACATAAAAACTTCTTTCCAACCAACTTGTTCTAGTGGCTTTTAAATAAAAGCAGTCACTGCAGACATAACGTGATTTTTATCATCGTGCCAAAATTTGGTTGCGCTATTATTTGTGGTTTTTGAGAAAATTGCTATGTTCAAGTTTTTAATGCGACGTGACCCACACACACACACACACACACACACACACACACACACATGCCAATTTTCAGTACATAGACGAGACTTCACTCGTCAAAAATCATACACCCTCTAGAGACTGACCACAAACTGTCGAAGAATTTCTCGGGCGAGGACGATGATGGCCCCGTGAGAAGGCTCGGCGGGCGTGCTGTCACCCTCGCTGCTAACGGACTGCTCCTCGATGAGGTCAGTCAGAAACCGGACCAAGATGCCACGCTGACGTCCTGCTACTTCCTGTGGAGAGTTTGTTCATTCGCACAGTTCATACACCTTTTCAAAACCTTTTTTTAAAGGCACTTTTTTTTCATAAGCATTTTCTGTGATAGAGTAATAACAGTATGCTCTTCTTCTTCTCTTCGATCGCTCAGTTTCCTGTCATATGAGCGCAGATGCGTCATGCTGCCGTTATGTGCCTAATGAAGAATCATGCTGCCATTATGCGCTTAACGAAGAAATAGTTAGGCCCAGCATGTCCATCTTCAGCTAAAGAAAATCTTTATTAGCGTTTCTTAAAAAAAGGCAGGAGAATGGACCAATATGGCAGAAAGATAGTAGAAGTCAGCAAGCAAAGGGAAAAGACAGTCAAAGAGAGAGACAGATTAGAGGAAGTTACAAGCACAGAACTTCCAGAAGATGTAGGAACAATTTGTACGAAGAACACCACCACCACCCCACCCCACCCCCGGCATCCCCACAGGGTGATTTCGTACCCTCAAGGACATGAACACATATTGCTTTAGATTTAGCATATATTTACCACTCAAAATAAATGCCGACACTGCCAGACAAAAACAATTGAGAAATTATCTTCCTTAACCCTCTTGCATTCACATTTGTTATGGACAACACTTTTTCTAGTGTTCAGATTCGTTCACGCCTTATCACGAAAATCTGTCTTTTGAAGCACACAGAGCGCCATACAGTTACTATCACATCATTGCAAGTGAGAAGCTTCTTCATAGTGTGTGTATAACAAGCCAGAACTTAGTGCGTGATGGAAATGCAATCAGAGGGGGTCTCAGAGTGGGGGGCAAGCTACGGGCGGTATTGGGCAACTTGAATACACAGAGGCAACTTCCGGCTGGGCGGTTTTGGGTGGAATAAATACAAGAGGGTTAAATTATAAAACAGAAAAGAAGCCTGCGTTAGACTCAATCTGGCAAACGGGTCTGGAGATATATGCTTGCCTAACTGTTCTAAAGCAAAAACCAGCATTCCAGAGGTGTGACATCAAAATTCATTACATCATCAATGACATCATATTAATTGCCCACAGTAGACAGGGTATGGCAGGGAAGGGGTTAAGAGTTGCTTGATTTCACCTTCTCTTTGTGCTGTGAGGCTCGGTACAAAACTGTATAATTGTGCATCACAGTTTATACAGCTTGCATGCGAGACATGGCATTGTATGCTAATGCATACACACACACACATACACAAATTCACACAAATTCAAAATATGCGTGTCTGTGTGTGTGTGTGTGTGTGTGTGTGTGTGTGTGTGTGTGTGTGTGTGTGTTTGTCTGTGCGATTCATTAACGGTGCAATATTTTCTGCAATTTTTTTAAGTTGTGTTTTTGAAAAAGACATTAAAGTCGAAAATTTGTGCTTTTTTAAAAGGGTGTCCGGTGTTTCACTGTACAAGTCACATACAAATTCACACACACATACAAATTCACACACACACACACACACACGCACACGGATGCACACACACATCCACACACATCCACCACTCCACCCACGCACGCATGCACACACACACACGCACAAACATATTTTCTTTTCCTTTTGTTTTGTTCAAATGCATGTATATTGTTTTCTTGTTGACCTTGTTGGATCATGAGACCCCATTGTAATTTCTCTTGTTGAAATAACAAAGTAAGTTTGACCACGACTTTGACTTTGAGACGCATGTGCATACATACACACACAGACCATGAAAGCTGCGTGGATGCTGTCGCTGAGCTTGGATGTCACCCTGACGTCCGTGTGCAGGCTGATATGCTGAACCACATACTGTGCCGCCATGTGTGCCAGCTGGAACAAATAATGAACAAGACGGTAAGCCAGGTAAATGCACTCCCGGATATTTGGTGTGCTTGCAGACGTCAGTGTGCAGGCTGATATGCTTTCTTCTTCTTCTTCTTCTTTGATCGCTCCTTTCCTCTGTTTCCTGTCAATCATGAACGCAGATGCGTCATGCTGCCGTTATGCGCCTAACTAAGAAATAGTTAGGCCCAGCAAGTCCGACTTCGGCTGGAGGAAATGTTTTTGAAAGTGTTTCGTGAAAAAAGGCAGGAGAATGGACCGGACCGGTAAGGCAGAAAGATAGTAGATGACAGTTAAGCAAAGGGAAAAGGCAGAGTCAAAGAGAGTGACAGATTAGAGGGAAGTTACAAGCACAGAACTTCCAGAAGGTGGGGGAACTATTTATACAAAAAGACCCCCCGGTATCCCCACGGGGGGAGGCTGATATGTTGAACCACAAACTGCGCCGCCATGTGTGGAACAAACAGGCAAACAAATAGACTAGAGCGTGAAAATGCCAGATCATCCAGCTGCGCGGCAGCGTTTTTCCGGGGTCCAGTGACCTTGCAGGAACAAACAGTCACAAACACCCCCTGAAACTAAAGTCCGATCAAACAGTCTACACCTGCACTTTACAGTACCCCTGCAACAGCGAGGATCTCAACTATAGCTCGCGCACTATTGACAGCTAGAGAAAATCAGGTGCGCTGCAGCATTTTCGGCTTCAGTGACCTTGACCTTTGACCAATGACCTTCATTTTCGAACTTGACCTAGATATCCTAACTACCCATCCAGCATGCACTAATTTGAGCGTCCTAGGTCCCTCCGTTCAAACGTCATTGTGTTCAAATAATCAGTCAGATCAATAGTCAGACAGACAATGCATGAACACACAGAAAGCCCTGAAAGCCTTATACTACTTTCGCTTTTTTTTCGCGGCCGATTAAAGAATCTTCTTTTCCAACAAACGCACAAAGGAAACAAGACGGTAAGCCATGCCAAACGCAGTCCCAGAAGTTTGGTCCGCCAACTGTGAACCACATAGTGATGTTGCTATGTGCGCCCAAAGTCTCTAAAAGGGTAAGATGGACTACTTAAAGAGTTACAGCGAACCGGGCTGATAGAGTTTCTCGTTAGTGGGGTAGTTATCCAATGTATAATTGACTCATTAAAAGATAACTCTCTCAGTTTTGAAAAAAAGAGTTTAATGTAACCTAAGATGTGTCATGTTTAAAAGGGACATAACCAGTGTTTCTGTCCATCACTTCTCATATAGGGAAAAGGGACCGTATGTTAGTCTTTCTTTTCAGTGTCTTTGTTGCGCCAGCTGAAACAAAGTCAAAGTAATGGCTGTTGTTGTGTGGGCATGGTGGTGCCCAGCTTTATCAATGTTCAAAAGCAGATTGGGTAAAGGTAAACATTTGCCACCCCCCATGCATTTCTCGGTTAATTAACTGTATTTTTCCGTTATTGCCTTTCTTAAAATACATAAAGCTGTATTTAATTAACCTATTTAGCTAATAACCTTTTTCGAATACTAACCCTATCCCTAACCCCCTACCCCCCCCCACTCCCCCCACCTTCCCCCCCCCCCGCCCCCCCGTCCCCCCCATATAAGACAGGGAAAACGCAATGAACCACGACTGTAAAAAATGGCGGCCGTGTACGGCAAATACATAGGGGGGGGGGGAGGGGGGGGGGGGGGGGGTTGGGGGGGGGTGGGGTGTTCCCTATTAAGATGATGGCACCTAGGGATAGGGATAGGGTTTAGTATTTCAAAAAGGTTATTAGCTAAAAAGGGTGCATAAAATACAGCTTTATGTTTTTGTAAGAAAGGCCAAAACGGGAAAATGGAATTAACCGAGAAATGTAGGGGTGGTGGGGGTGGTGGCACATCTTGACCTATACCCGCATTATTTGGAAAAAAGAAAAACCCAACCTCCACTTTAACCTTGGCCAACGTAGCCACTCTTTGCAAATCAGTTTTCAAACGCAGATGTATTCAAACACGAAATCTGATGCCATTTCTCCTATTCCTACACAAGTAGCCACCATATGTTCCGGGCTAAATGCATGTAGATCCGCAATCTGCAAGTTCCGTACATAAAGCGCCATTCACTTATAGCAAGAAATAAGCGGATTGGGATTGCGGATGAGTTTTCCCGTGGATAAGGCAGGTGCATGAAAACTACCGGTCCAAAAAAAAAAGGAGATTTTTTCAGCCGAAAAATCCTTCCACACGGATTTTCACCTAACGTCCAGAACTTTTGTTCACGGGGGAGGGGGGGGGGGGGGGCAAGTACTCCATTTCCACATCCTTGCTATTCGCCTTCCAACTCTCAAACACAACATTCGCAGCTCGTTTCGGTGGCCATTTTTTACCTGCGAGCGCAAGCGTCACTCGTGCAAATACGGACTGCGCCGTTTTAGAATAACCACGTGCTCACGAAAACGGAGGGAGGTTCCACTGTAGTAGGAACGAGGTACATGAGAAAGTGAGAAAGGGATGTTGCTCCTCATTTTTTATATTTTGTTTATATAAACCTGAATCTCAGTGAGCAGAGGCAATGATAAAATAGAAATAAAGTTTACCCTTTCACCGCCTATGTCGCATTTTTGCACCACAATGACTTTTTAACACCCATGTCACTAAAACTCTTTTAATCAGGGTCTGTTATTCAATGATATATATTGTGTTCCTAAATTTGGGCAGTATGGATCAACCTTACTAAATGTGTCGCAGAGAAATGCCACAATGTTGCAGATGAAATCTTTTCTTGCCACAAAATCAATGAAT
>CM065696.1:13319356-13349800 GCA_017654935.2 Phymorhynchus buccinoides
CATGACAAAGTAACACTCTGGCAGTTCATTTTTAGTCACAGTTTCCACACACAGAACTTTTACAGGGCATACATTACAACTCAGCTGACAAAATGGCGCCGCATACACCGCAGATACGAAATCACGGCAAACGCTAATGCGCCAGCTGCTTTCATTTATTGGATTTTGTGAGTTGCTTGCATTCAGCGAATGTTTCAGTGCACACACTAACGCCGATTTATCAGTCTGATAGAGGAAAGGAGCTGCTTTTCAACTTTTTTTTTGGTAAAGTGAAACCATTCTGATTCACTGAGTTCCAACTTATGGAGTATGACCGATCACCTAGTTTCAACTTGGAAGTTGCTTGGTCCTCTAATAAGACCACCCCTCAGATAAGACTTTTTTTTCACCACACTTTCAAGGTCTTATTAGGGGTACCACTGCAGGACATTTTCAATTTTAATGCATATTAAGACCTTGAAAAATCGGAAAAAAGCTTAGGAAGTTCAGTTTAACGTCGCGTATCGGCTTTCGCCATGTACGACGGGCTGAACAAACCAACCATGGTATAAACAAAAATTTATGTTCCTGAATCACTGTCTTAGCCAAAAGGCCGAGAAGCGATCAGAATTCTCAAAAAAAGCTTAATAGGGAGGGGTCTTTATAGGGAGGGGTCTTTATAGGGAGGGGTCTTATAAGGGAGGGGTCTTTATTAGGGAGGGGTCTTTATAGGGAGGGGTCTTTATAGGGAGGGGTCTTTATAAGGAGGGGTCTTTATAAGGAGGGGTCTTTTAGGGAGGGGTCTTTATAGGGAGGGGTCTTTTAGGGAGGGGTCTTTATAGGGAGGGGTCTTATAGGGAGGGGTCTTTTAGGGAGGGGTCTTTATAGGGAGGGGTCTATATAAGGAGGTGGACACTCACTATTCCGAGTATAAAGGGGGAAAACAATCAGTGAAAAATGTTGGGGTCACACCTTAGACTAGAGGGAGTCTTAACTAAGGAGGTTCCACTGTAGGTCAGTGTCCTATGACCATGGCCTCGGGACATCACTGCTGACTGCCACCTTTCTTCTCTTTGTCTCTTTCTCAGAGCTCGGAGAGTGTGGTTGTGGTCAGCCTGGTGGTGCTGCAGGCGGTGTGTGGCGGCGTGTCCGGCGCCGGCGGGTCTCTGGTGCAGTGTGAGGCGCCCAAGGCCCTGCTGGGGACCCTGGCCGCCCACAGGACCTCGCCCGCAGTGCAGCAACTGTGTCTGCAGGTCATGGCCACCATCGCTGCCGGCCCTCTGGCTGCTGACTGCAAGGTGAGGTTAGGTTAGGTACATTATTGGGGTCTACAACGAACACCTTTTGCAAGAGTGAATGCCGTTGGTGGGTGGGGGAAGATGGTTCAGTACTGACCAAACAGGGGCATAACTCGCCCAAATAACCCTATTTGATGCCAACTAAATGGCTGCCTTTTGCAAGAGTGAATGCCCTTGTCAGTACTGACCAGCAAGGGGGGCATCACTCTCACTGTCAAGGGTGGTAATAACCCTAGTTGCAGTGGCCTATAGTCACAGAGGCGTCTCTTTGAAATTCGGGTTGCTCCCCACCTGGAGAGCGCGTCGCAGTCAATGTTTAAAAAATAAAAAATTTGTGTGACTGATGAGGAAGGGAGGGGGAGGGTGTGTGTAAATTTTGACCAAATGATAACTTTTTCGTTGCCACTGGGTTTAACGTGTGCTAAGTGCATGGGTACACGGGACCTCGGTTTATCGTCTCATCCAAAAGACTCCACGTTCAGACCACATTAAGGCCTAGTGCAAAGTGAGAGGGGAAAAAAAAAACCTGTACCCGGGTTCGAACTTTGGGTTTACTTGACACGAAGTGAACGCGCTACCACTGTGCCACTCTACACAGGTTGAAGCTTTTGCAGTGGAACCTCCCATATAAGACCTGCCATTTTAAGACTCCCTCCCATATAAGACCTACTTCTCTGAGTCCCTGGTTTGGGGGGGACATTGCCCCTTCTTTGTAAGTATTAAAATTGCCTCTCTTATAAGACCCCTCCCTTATGAAAACCTCATTTTGGATGATTTTTGAAGGTCTTATCTTTTGAGCTGTACAGTTATCTTGTCTAGTTTTGGTTTCATAGCCATTTGAAGTCGCGAAGTTTCATATTTGGGATAGATCATTTACAGAAATCAGACATGGAAGACAGTATAGAAATCATTAACTTGTCTTTGGCGTTGTGCAGGCATGGTAGACCTCCGCGAATCGCGGAAAATCCGCGAAACAGTTTGAAACAAAATTATTAAAAAAAAAAAATATGCATTGAAATGGCATGAAAAAGTGAAACATTTCACTCTCATTTATTGAATTTTATTGAATTTTTTTCGGCCCCCTGGACCCCCGGCCATTTTCCTTGAAAACCACTTGGCCCCCACTACCATGCCTGGTTGTGGATACTGGTAAGTGAAAATATGCCCTCTGTCTGCTGACTGCAAGGTGAGGTTGAAGCTTTTATATCATTTTTTGTTCTTTTGCTGTCTCATCTTTTGAGCTGTACAGTTATCTTGTATAGTTTGGGTTTTATAGCCGTTTAGAGTTTCATATTCGGGATAGATCATTTACAGAAATAGGACATGGAAGATGGTATTTTGCCTCTTTGTTTATATTGACTAGACTATTTATTTTTTTAATGAAATAAATTAAAAAAATCATTTAAACTTGTCTTTCATGTTGTGGATACTGGTAGAATGTGTGAAAATAAACATAAATATGCCTTAACCCTTTCACAGCCAATGTCGCATTTATGCACCACAATGGTTTAACACCCACATCACTAAAAGGCATCTTAAATCAGGACCTGTGTTATTTGAAGTCCTTATTTTCTTAATTTTGGGAGGTAAGGATAGGCCTAATCTTATGCATTTCACAGACAAATTCCCAATACTGCAGATATTTTTTAATTTTTACCCTGTTCAGTTTAACCCTTTCGCTGCCAGCCATTTTCAGCCAAAAAATACCATTAAACTTAACTGGGTAGATAAAAAAATGTATCTGCAATGCTGGGAAATCTTCTGTGACATGTATAACATTAGGCCTATCCTTACTCCCAAAATTAAGAAAATAGGGTCTTCAGATAACAGGCCCTGATTTGATGCCTTTTAGTGACATGGGTGTTAAACCATTGTGGTGCTAAAATGCAACATTGGCGGTGAAAGGGTTTTAAAGTTTCATATTTGGGATAGATCATTTACAGAAATCGGACATGGAAGACAGAATTTTGCCTCTTTGTTTCTATGAAGAAAAAAAATCCCCCAAAAACATTCATTAAAACTTGTCTTTTACGTTGTGGATACTGGTAGAATATGTGAGAATATGTGAAAATAGACATAAATATGCCTTAACCCTTTCACAGCCAATGTCGCATTTACGCACCTCAATGGTTTAACACCCACATCACTAAAACAGTAAAAGGCATCTTAATCAGGACCTGTGTTATCTGAAGATCTTAATTTTGGGAGGTAAGGATAGGCCTAATCTTATGCATTTCACAGACAAATTCCCACTACTGCAGATAATTTTTTATTTCTTTATTTCTACCCTGTTCAGTTTAATAGTATTTTGTTTTGCTTAAATATGTCTGGCGGCGAAAGGGTGAAATGGAAATTTGGTTTTTTGGGGGTGGTTGACTATTTTTGGCTTTTTTTGCTAAAAAAACCATTCGGAGCGACTTGTGTCCGTTTTTCCCATGCACCCTCACATTCGTGCGTTGCTGTCCCCAGCCCCCCTTGGACCAGTCTGCGGTGGATCTGATCTGCGCGTCCCTGGACACTTACCCAGGCAGGGTGGAGGTGGTGGGGGCCGCATGCTCGGTCCTCGCCAACCTGGTGACCACCCTCTACAAAGCCGTCACCGCCACCTGCCGCGACGGTAAACAGCAGCTGTCCTCCGCCCCCAGGATAGACAGGCATCAGAATTGTCAGAGGATTTCAGAGGATTAAGAATTTTTGACATAGGATTGGCTTCTCTTGTCAGACAGGCATGGTAGACCTCCGCGAATCGTGGATGAAACAAAATTATTAAAAAATGCATTCAAATGGCATGAAACAGTGAACATTTCACTCTCATTTATTGAATTTTATTGAATTTTCTTCGGCCCCCTGGACCCCCGGCCATTTTCCTTGAAAACCACTTTGCCCCCACTACCATGCCTGGTCAGAGGTTTTGCCTTTTTATTGAGTGTTATCCTTTGGGCTAAATAGCATTTTAAAGCGATTTCTCACCGCATTAAGCCTTTTTGGTGATGTTCGGAACTCATTTCAGTGTTGTCCCTCTTCAGTCTAGGGCCTAGATAGCCCTTTTACCGCAGTTTTCAGAGGATTGGACTTCAGACTATTCTGATGTCTGATAGTAGTACTAGTAGTAGTAAAAGTCACAGCAGTTGCTGCTGCTGATTGATATGTGCATTTTTACCGGCCAAACAAAGTCTGACCGGTATTGTTTTGTCTGCTCATGTTATTGGATTTTTGTTTCATGTTTTTATTCCATTTCAATTTTGTGTAAAGCGCCCTGTAGCCTACATAGTAGGATGGGTGCTATTTAAATTTTCCTCATTATTATTATTATAGAGGACTATGTGTTCGTTGATCGTGACCTCTTACTAAAAAAACAACCTTGAAGACCGGGACACATTAGGCGCGTAAGTTACGCATGGAAACCCATATTACGATGGCTTAGAGTCAAAACGGACTATCTTTAGATGGTCCATTGACTTATTATTGAACTTATTGAGAAAACTAAGAACTTGTATTCAAAAGTCTGCAAATAATGTAAAATGGGGATTATGCTTTTTACATTATCTGCAGTCCTTTTTTTTATATAAGTTATTACTTTTCTCAATAAGTTCCATAATACTTCAATGGACTAAAGATAGTCCGTTTTGACTCCAAGCCATCGGAAGTAAGTAAAAGAAAGAAGGAAAAAAGTAGATTAGGGGAAATACGGATACGTGCGCTTATCTTTTTTCCTTCTTTCTTTTACTTATTTACGGATTGCGCATGGGATTTCTGCGTCTACTGTGTTCGAGGCCTTATTGCATTACTAACAGCACCCTAGAACTCCTATCGTCCATTCTGTCAGATCGAAAGCTAAGAGTCTCTTTCAGTGAATCCAAATCCTCTACAATGTCTTAATTATGTATGCTGTCCCCCAGAGGTTCCGTCCTTGGCCCCAACTTATTTTCAGTATACCGTAATTCACGTACTACAAGCCGCTTCGTAATATAAGCAGCACCCCCTACTTTTAAAAAAAAATCTGAAAAAAGTAACGCATAAGCCGCCGCGATGCACGATGTCCGTTTCTGGTTGAGTCTAGAGTTGATCGCGGGTGTGTTGACTGCCAAAACGAAAGTGTCGGACCGCGAAACAGATCGTCATTTTGTGAAAAATATACCGAAATCAAGGTGATTTTTTTGTCATCAACCGTGAACAAGGCCACAGATCAAAGGTCTGAATCAAGGATGCCACTGAGTTGAGTTTACTTTCACTTTCGGTAACGTTTAGGCCATGGCACTGTACTAGCCGCGGGGGGGGGAGTAAAAAAAAAAGTTGCGGCTTATAGTCCGCGATTTACGGTACATATATAAATGATCTGCCATTGTTGTTTTACAACCCCTTGTGAAATGTTTGCAGACGATACTGCTTTACATGCCTGTGACAGCAAAATAAGATAGCGTTCCTGTTTCTTTCCAGGATGACATTGACAAACTACTTGAAAGAACTGAAATTAACCACATGCAGCTACATCCCCAAAGAATCGGAATACTTACTTATCACTACAGTACTAGACAAAAGCGCCGAGTTTGGCTTTGTGTATATTTTGTGTCATTTCCGACTACGACAACCGGATAGCAGAGGGCGTAGCTGCTATTCCGGCTGGCTGGGATAAGATTTGTTAATAGTGGCCAACCAATCCCTTGGCTGCAGCACTAGAGCCAGTGCAAATGCGTAATAACCTTGTGAACTGCAGACAGCTTGCTCATTCCTCGGCAAACTCTCGTAATCACGAGTGCGTGATAAATCGTACACTTAATCCGGGATGAAAATGTAAATCAGAAGAAATTGCCCATTGTTTCGGCAGTTTCTTCTGATTTACATTTTACATCCCTGATTAACCCTTTCGCCGCCAGCCATTTTTTCAGCCAACATAATGCCATTAAACTTAACCAGGTACAGAGAAAAAAATATCTGCAATAGTGGGATTTTCTCTGTGACATGTTTAATATTAGGCCTATCCTTACCTCCCAAAATAAAGAAAATAGGGTCTTTGGATAACAGACCCTGATTTGATGCCTTTTAGTGACATGCAGACCTGTTTACCATTCCGGTTTTGCCGGAATTATTCGGAAATTTGCTAAAATTCCGGGTAAAATAGTAAATTCCGGGTGAACGCTGAAAATTCCGGGATTTCGAAAAACCGTCTATTATTTGTTTCCGTTCGTAGGAAAAGACGCATCTCGACCATTCCAACGGAAGTGTCGCCATCTTAGTCCTTATTTGTGTGTAAACAAAGTGAAAATGTTATCTAAATGTGTAAAGAAAACATCCAGATGTTATAAATACAGTTTAGATAAGTTTCGAATTGGAACAGCCAAATACGCAGCATCGATCTGGCATTTTTCAAAAAAAAAGGTAAGGACTAAGATGGCGGTCTCCCATAATATGGCGTTCCTATGGCGCTCCTTGTGGCCAGATATGACGACACGTGGGTACCAGCAATTCCGTTTTTTGTTCTCAAATTCCGGGGTTTTTTGTGGCAAATTCCGGGTTTTTCATTATAAGGGTAAACAGGTCTGGACATGGGTGTTAAGCCATTGTGGTGCATAAATGCGACATGGAGGCGAAAGGGTTAACTGCTTAAAGGGCCTGCTACACCACATACGATTTGATATCAATGCGATGCGATTTTGACGCTGTTCGAAGGATCTAAGATTTTGTGTGAATGGTTTTTTAGGTGGACTCCATACTTTCATAGTGCCTTCACACAGTCTTCAAATTTGGCATAAATGGTCAGGGTAATGTAGTGTATCAGTGTGCGAAATATCATGTAGATATCTTCATTAGATCCTGAGAAACAAAAATGAACAAAAATTGCCACCCAAAAAGCGTAGTGTGCCTCCAACCTTAAGATGCTGTTGGCTTCCTCCCCTTTGGCTTTTATTCATGCAGGGCTAGGCAGGGGTGTCATAAGCAACTTTGGTGGATGGGAGCTAATAGACAATTTTCTGAGAAAAAACAACTAGGGGAGAGCACTTCGTGAAAATTAGATTTGGGTTGGGGGGTTTTTGGGGGAGGGTTTGTAGGTTTTTTGGGTTTTTTTCTTCTTCTGTCTCTCTTTTACTTTGAACACAAAAAAACATCATGTAGTTTGATCTTTTACTCTGAACACAAAAAACCCATCATGTAGTTTGATCTCTCTCTCCCTCTTTTACTTTGAATACAAAAAAACATCATGTAGTTTGATCTCTCTTTTACTTTGAACACATCATGTAGTTTGATCTCTCTCTTTTACTTTGAACACATCATGTAGTTTGATCTCTCTTTTACTTTGAACACATCATGTAGTTTGATCTCTCTCTTTTACTTTGAACACCAAAAAAAACAACCTCATGCACTTTGATCTCAAGGAGATCCCTGGGGGTTTTTAATTGTAAAAATTAGAGTTGTTTACCTCCATTACTCGGTCAAATACCATAGCAACAATGCAACAATGGCGTCGAAGCTTGAAACCGCAGGATGCGAGTCAGCGACTTGCAAACATTTTTTTTTAAAAATAATAAGGGGTGGCCAGTTGCTACAAAGTGATAGAACTTGCAAACTGTGACGTAAAAATATAAATAACATCAAAATTAATTTAGAATGACGCACTGCATTCTACATGCTGTTGTGTCTCCTCAAACACACGAAGCGAGGGCTGGGGATTTACCTGAAGGTAGAGTAACTTCCCCTGTTTGACCGATCAAATTAGGCGAGATCACTCCCACACACACCATGAAATTACTCCCCTTAGTTATTTCGGAACAATTCCTATTAGCGAAGAGTTTCCTACTTTTGTTCATTTCTACAATCTGACCTTTTGTTTGTCTACACAGACAGCCAAGCATCGCCGGAAGAGCGGGAAAAGCTCGTCAGTGGGTTGCTGCCCCTGGTGGATTACGTTTTCAGCCAGAGCCTGTCGGCCGTGCGTGGCGCCCTTAAAGGTCATAACCTTGACCTTGGTGTGAAGAGCAGCGGGCGTCAGTTTCTGATCGTCTACTCACAGTTGGAGCAGTTTAGGTCAGTTGGCGTTTAACGCATTCCTCTCTGCAAGAATGAAAATCCATTTAACGTCCTCCGGTCTGAAACAGACACATATGGGACATTAGTAGATATAAAGATGGTGGGAACGAATCCTGGAGGCAATGCCCGGAGGCAGTGCAACTCCAGGAAAGTCCCAAATTTTTAGCGATACAGATATATATCAAATGGTTTCCTCTCTGCACCGCCCAAATGAGTCTTTATGCTAAAAGTTATCTGCCCCTGTCTCGTGCACTGAGATGTGGGCGCCACCTACATAAGATTACCATCCTTGCCTGTCATGAAGTAGTAGTATATAGCCACAGAAAATTATCTGCCCCTGACTCATCGCTAGGTGGCATGGTCAACTCAGTCCTACAATTATCGCCCTTTCGTGTCGCCAAGAAGTATAGTATAAAGCCTCATTGTCGGACACAAACAAACCCCCACTTACTTTTGCTGTCAGCTCATAAATATTGATGAGTTAGGGGAGCTTATTCTGCAGCCACTTGTCTTTCTGCTATCGTGCTGCCATTTTGAAGCATGTGTGAACCTTTTTGATTTTTTTACTTACCGTATTATAAGACGTACCCCCTACATTTAACATCAAATTCTGATTTTGTTATTATAGATTTTCTTACCATATTATTCAGTCACATTATAGGCGCAGGTGGTATTCTTGTTCTGGGGAAAAAAAAAGTATCGCTCTTATAAGTCCGTAAAAATTGTAAAATTTGTTTAGGTCTTAGTCATGTTGCCAACGGTTAGCTTCAACTGCATTCTAACCGCCATGTATTTTTTGACGTTCTGGTTTGTTTCGTTGCATGTCTTCATTCGACAGAGCGCCCCCCGGGTACTCCTACTCTTGTCGTGGGGAGGAGCTTTCAACTAAAGATGTGAGGCCCCCTCTCATCCCCATGTTTCATTCTCTCCATCTCATTGTACTATATTTTTTATGACTCTATGCTAGTTTTTGTTATTTTGTTCATGCAGTTTTTACGCGTGAGACCCTACGCGCTTGATTGTGTGGCACAGTTGCAGAGCATATTTGCTATATGGCTTTTTGGTTGTGGCTCAAGCCACAAACCTTTATAACTCATTCTTTTCGGTTCACTGGTTCGGTCTGGTCGGTCCGGTCTCAAAATTGTCGCACATTTTGACAAAATGTAGCTACTTCAAATCGAGGCTACATTTCGGTTAATTAATGAGGTTCTCGCGACTCGTAAAATGATGTATTTTTTAAAAGGTAAATTAATAATAAAATATACGTCATACAGACACTAAACAGACTATCGACTGAGTATGCGGTGCTTCTTGCGAGTGATAATAAGTAGTGAAACATGTAGTTTGTAAATGGTTTTCAGTGACAAAAGATATAACAAAGTACGAAAGGGTGTGCAAGTATGATAACATTCTGTGTAGTTTACTAGATTTAAAATAATTATGAAAAGCAGGGGAGATGACCATGATTGTGAGTGGTAAAATCAGACCCGCGCGCCACATAACTATTGCAGATTTTGACGCTTGTTTATGTATTGTTTTACTTAGGATGTGTTTGTGTAATCTTATACTGTTGTTTTTTAACCTGGATCGAAAGTAGAGTAGAGTGGTACAACGGTTTCCAGTATACTGTGTGGAAATTATGATCCTATTAGTGTTACAATGGATGAAGATGCCATTGTTGTGAATGTACTGTTTTTATTTTTTTGTTGTTTGTAGGGTTTTTTTTGGACGTGTTTGAGATATCATTCTTGCTGTGTTGTGTGTGTTATACGTGGTCTAACGTTATTGTTGTTTGGTGACTAGTCCTGAGATAATCCATAGTGTTGACGTAATTAACCGACTAACAGGACTAACTAACCGACAAGAGGGTGGGTAATCCCCCCCCCTCTGAGGCATTCATGTGTTGCTTTTAATGCAAAGCATAATACACACACTATTAGCTCTGCAAAATTGTCAAAACACACAGCAGTGCCACTTGGCAGTGTTGACGGGGACTATAGACAGTTTGTAGTCAGCTTTTTTAACCGTGAGTGCGGTGTGAATAGAGTATGTATTAATATGCTTTATGAGTGGTGTTTCTATATTTTTGACTGTTGTGAATGTCTTTGTGTGTAACCTTATATGTGATACTTTACTTTTGGTTGGTCATTGTGATATGTGTAACTTGTGATATAAAATTGAAATTTAAAAAATTTGTTTTTTAATGTAATCTGATTGTAAAAACACTGTTATTTGTATGTGTATATGTATTTATCTATTATGTAGTTTATATATGGACATCTTCTTTGTGTGCGCATGTGTATGTTGTGTTTTGTTTGTGTGTGGTGTGTGGTGTGTTGTAAGATGTGAAGGATATGTGTGGAGGTAGTAAATGCGGTTGTTTTTAATAGAATAATTTTAGTGGCAATTGTATAGCGCTTAGAGCTTAAGGTGAAGCGCTATATAAATTTTTCTTGTTTATATATATTATATAATAAAATAAAATGAAATAACTTGGCAGTGAATGTTTTCGGTATTGGTGGGAGTGAAGTGTGAGGTGCTGGTGAATACATTCGCCACGGTTCTGGAAGATGTTAACCCCTTCACTGCCCGGTACTGTTTCTAGGCACTCTTGCGCCTACGTACGAGACGTCTTTCGTACTTGTTTCGTCATCGATTTTTGAGTAGAACTTGCAAGGCGAGAATGCACTGAAAAACTTGCCGACCTGATCTGTTCTAGAGATGTCAAATGCACAGTTCTTTCCTTTAATTTGGTCGAAACTTTGTGACAAAATAGCAGATTTACTACATCTGGTAAAAAACACTAAGTGTTTGTCTATTGTGCCAGATGTATGTTCTGATGTTCAGGTAAACAGTTAATACCAGTGTTTTTTCAAGGTTTCTGTGTGATTTGTATGTGCTGCGCAGAGAGTTTGTTTAGTTCCGAAACTGTCATTTAAAATAAAAGAAAAAATAAATTATGATCCATATTGTTAATGTGTATACTGTAGGTCCTAAGAAAATGAATATTCTTATATCACATGCATAGCAAGGGTAATAGCCAAAAAACATGCGACACACAAATTATCTTTTGAGATAGTATCAATAAAGTGATGTGAGTGGTAGGTCAGTGTTTCAAAGTTTTAGTTTAGTGTAATTTCGATCGCGAAAAAACTGAATGTGTGCTTCCAGCAGACAGCAGTCACGCAGACATGTCTATTAACTACTGGCTAGTTGAAGGGTTAATTCGTTTATAAAGTCTGCCAAGGAGAGTCTTTTTAGGTTTAAATGTTCTTTGTCAAAGTACAGGTACAGTACAAACATGTGCAGCTTAGTTCTCTGATGAAAATAGAATATCACTGTAAACTGTGTATTCTGATTTCTAGTGCAACGGAGGAAGAGTCAGCTGAGTGAAAGTGCCTCCCTCCCCCTAATCCCCTCCCCCACGTCTTCCCTCCCCGCTCCCCCCCTCCCTTCGCCAGGAGACAAGTGGGTACCATCGGAGAATCACTGCTCCTTCTGCCGTAACAAACTCTAGAAACGGTGATGTCTGATTTACTCTGTGTGTGTGTGTGTTTGGCAGTTAACTCATTATCAAGCGTTCGGGCCCATATGTATGTTCCACGTGGAATTAATAGACAGCGGTCAATTGATTGCTACCTGCTTCAAGGAAAGTAAATCTTGTGTGCATTTGTATCAATTACTTTCGGTCACTGTCTAAGCTCGCTTCGCTCCCTTGGACCACAACTTTGCTCGTCTGACTTTGGTCTTGTGGGGGAAACAATCGGTGTAGCGAGTTTTTTTTTATCATATAAGTTATATATAAAAGTTCACTTTACGTAGTTCTATAAACTGAAGTAAAAAACCCGTAATCTTCTTTATTTTTTACTTTTGGGTCGGTTTGTTTGTGATGCATGGCTGGAGTGAATTTTGGGAGTTTTCTTTATAATTTTTCAAAATGTTGCGATGCGATATGATTAGTAGTAATATGTTTTTCGCTTCGTGTTGTGTTGGAACTTGAGTTGAGGCTAATAATGGCACTGCTTTGCCACAAAAACAGTGGAACATGTCAGCTGTAGTAGTTCCTTAGATTTGGGCACCAAAGATTTGAATTTAGGGGTTACCATTTTCCGGTTACTCTCGGAAAATTCGGTTTTTGGAGTGCCGCAGATTTGTGGGATAGCGCTTTTTGGACGTGCCGAATGTTGTTAGCTAAGCGGTTTTTGGTAGTGCCAAAATTTGTGGCTTACCTAGTTTTTGGAGTGTTCTCGATATGTTGGTGGCTTACCGGTTTTTTGGATGTGTCCGGAAAGTTTTGAGCTAGCGGTTGTTTTGGAGTGCCGAATGTTGTGGCTACGGTTTTTTAGAGGACGCTCATACAGAGTTTGTGGTACCAAGTGTTTTGGATGTTGTCCAGTGACAAGTTTTTTTTTTTTTTTTGATATAGTTTTATGTGTTCTACGGTTTTTGAGTGTTCGATAGTGTGTGGTCTACCGGTTTTGTTTGGTATTGGCCGAAGTTATGCGCTACGGTTTTTGGAGTGCGAATAGTTGTGGCTACAGGTTTTTGGAGTGTCCGAAAGTTTTAGGTACGGTTTTTTGGAGTGTCCGAAAGTTATGGCTACCGCGTTTTTTTGGTAGTGCCGAAAGTTTATGGCTACCGGTTTTTTGTTGGAGTGACGATAGTTTTGTGGTACCGGTTTTGGAGTGTCCGATAGGTTGTGGCTACGGTTTTTTTTTTGAGTGCGATTCGATAGTTGTGGCTACCGGTTGTTGGATATGCCAAAAGTTGTGGCTTGCGAATAGTTTCTTGCTTTGTGTTTTGTGAGGTTAACACATTGAAAAAAAAAATTGAGCATAAATTCCAGTGTGATGACAGACGTCTAGAAAGCAATTGTTGTAATGTTCGTTCAAACTTTGCAGTGGTATAATAAGTGCTGCACTGCCTGTTAATGACGTCAGTGTTTATTGATTGCAAAATTCTTATGTAGAAATGTGAAAACAAAGCGAGGGATACTTCTTCTTCCTTTATTGATCTTTGCAGATCAGACGCTTTTCCTGCATTTATGTAGCGCAGATGCTCCATGCTGCATGTATATGCACTATAACTAGTGTTAATTAGGTTAGGTCCAGCATGTCTCGTATTTGGCGTGGAGAAAAGCTTTGCAGTCCTTTATGATTATTTGTTTATTGAAGATAGAATGTAATAAAAAAAAGGAAAAAAAAGGAAAAAAAGCAGAAAGTAAAGAAAACAGACTGCAATCGGCACTGATACATTTACACACAGCAAGATGTAAAGTAACATATTTCATTCACACTAGAGACCAGTTGTGTGCATGTCTCCTGTTAATAAAAAACGTCATTTACGCTTGTTCATGTAGTTGTTTTGTTTGTTGAAGAAGGAAATTCGAATATAGTATTTGCTACCACATACAGGGAAACCCATGTAGTACGTGTACGGTTAACGAGAGCCCGTGTTAACGAGTTGGTTTCAAAATTTTATATCACAACCACAAGCCTCTTTTACCCTTGGTTAATCATAATTCTGTACAACTGCAGCGCGCTACAACGATGCAACTTGCATATAAGTAGAATTATTGACTCCCAAAGTCAAGCGTTTTATGCAAAAAACTAACGCGGTTAGATACGAGAATCGCACTTCGATACCACACTAGCCATCCCAAAGTCAAGCTTTCTTGCACATAATCTACCTGGCGTAGGAAGAGACAAACACACTGAAACTCATGTCATCGCCATCTTGACTGTATTCCCCTTGATATTGTAAGCGTGCATTCTGGATTGGCCGATTATAACAAATGGTGTCTGCAGCGCAAGCATAGGCGACACGGAATCCTACTCTTTGCGCAGAATGATCTCTGTATGAGCTCCGGGAAATTTCTTAACTTTTCTTAAATGCGCTTTTGTGTGGGATTTTATGTTTTTGATGTTATCGTTGTGTTAATTGAACTGTTTAACTCTTTCTAATCCTGCAGACATCCGGTTTTGTCCCGGTTTTCAAGGCTTATATACCTTTCAATCTGGAGACGGAAACCGTTCTGGAAAAGAATAAAACTCCTTTCAATCCGACGAGACGGTATTTCCGGGATTCGTTACTTTGGATTTTTTACCGGTAATGTTCGCGCCATCAAAGTACGTCATTTACCCTGATCCCAGCCCTAAGGGACGTTGTTATGCATGGAATGTGATGCCAGACCCCCATGCCGTTTACCCATTCCCTTTCCCAACCCTCCTCCTTCCAGGCGCCGTGGGAAATGGGTCGTTTTTGAGTGAATGAGTGTATGGTAGGTGTGTACTGTGCACGTGCAGTTTTTGTTGGTAGTGAAAAGGGAAGGCGGGAGAAAATTGTCTTGATTCTGACCAATTTGACAGAAGAGTATGGAGTTTAGTTCGTGGGCAGCTATTGAAGCGTCATGTAGGTGGTGATGATGCTAGTGGTGAGGAGTTAGATATCAAAAACTTACATTTTGTTTGTCTACACTCGACCGAGTTTTGCAGGATAGGGGGAATATGTCACACCAAAACCGACAACTATGGTACGGAATTAAACATCGATCAGGGGCCTGTGTGTGTGTCTAGGGACACATCAATGTGTAAAGCGCAAGATTATTTTCAGTTATATTACTCTGATGAAGTGAGATCAGGTCTCTGCTAGAATATAACAACAATAACACCAAATAAACCGCACCGAGGAGCCAGAGAAATCATACAAATGAGTGTAGGTGACAAGCACACCGTGTGTGTGCCACACGGCACGACACCCCAAGTACAAGCATGCACACATTGGGTCAGCTATAACGACACCACTTCAAAACGTGTGTCAAACTACAATGATGTGTGAAAAGTGTGATATCGGTGTCTCCTAATACAGCGTCATACAGAGTGACTGCTGCAAGGTTCTTATGTGTCCCCATACACGTGCACCTATGTTGTGGGGGGGGGGGGGGGGTGGAAAAAACATTTTTGGGTGATGTGATGACTGTGCCAGTGGGTACTATACATGCGGTAGGATCGGGAACGTGAAAATATATCTGTGTAAAAAAGTTGTGCAAAATAGTGTTTGCTTGTTCCTCGTATATATTGTTGTGGTGTTATCCATACAATAATCGTCAAAACAGACATATAAAAGTTGTTGATGTGTTGGGGACAATTATGGTGACAATGGTGACACTTATCTGTGGAGTAATGACAAGCACAATACATGGAGGATGTACAGGATGGCATCGCTGGTGAGTGCGTTGGCATATGAAAATATACAATTTGCTTTAAAAACTACTGACCTGCATTGTATGCTAGATGGTATGTGTTTTATGTTAAATTGTAAACCTACTCGTTAAACCCTGCTGTGTCTATCTTGGTGCATTTCACCATAATGTGTCAACTATGGTCACAAACAGCTTCTCACATCAATTCCCTTACACAACGGTATTATGACATTCTTTAGGTTCGTGTAATGTGGGTTATACCGTAATGTACTCTAAAAATAAGATTACCCCATTTATATTATCATACATTTGTAATGCCTCTATAATATCAGGAATTGAACTAGGAATAGATAGATAATAGAAACATAGGAATAAGGGTGATAGTAACAGTTGTAGTGTTAAAACCAGGAAGAAAGAGTTAAAGTGTATGTGTAAATTTTGTTAATCTGCATTAAAAACCATATGTGATACAGGAGACTGGGTTTAAAACCATGCTTTGTTTGTTAAGTGTTGTTGTTACGTTTTTCTGTTTTTCCACACTTTACCCAGCATGCACATCACAGTAGATGCTGGAGGACCAATTGATAGGTTCGTCCCAGGGTTGCCAAATAATCGTATAAAATGGTTTGACAAGCCAATGCTTATGAGTAATGTGGGTGGGGGATGGGGTGGGTGGGGGGTCTTATAAGGGTGGTTTCCACGTTGTTACACAAAATATTATTTTGGTATTATTTTTCATTGGGTTGTCCAGGCAAATCCCTCAACAATCATGGATGTCCCGAGACATACGACAGTAGTGGAGGTAGACCCGAGGAAAAGACTACTCTCGTGTTCAACCTACAGCGTGGAGTACGAGAAACTGGGGACTGCTCCGCGGGGTGCTGAAGAAGAAGTCCTCGCTGAAGGGGACATCCCTTACTCCAGAGCCGACCGGCAGTTTGTGGCAGTAGCTTACATATGACACAGGTGATGTTACAGTAGAACCTCCCTTATAAGACCTGTTCATAAATAACCATCGCTAAATATTGATGGTCTTTATAACAGGGATAGTGTGTCTAAGAGAGGTAATTTAATACTTGCCAAGATATGTGCTGCAATGTCTTCGGAGTAAGTAGGTCTTATATGGAAGGGAGTCCTTATACAGGGAGGTTCCACTGTACCGTAATGTCGACTATAAGGCGATATTGTTGTCTTCACTTATACCTATGCGCTAATAAACGTGGTGCGCCCTATAGTGAACAAAATGTGAGAAAGGGAGGGCAACGATTGCCGTACTCAGTACGGTTCTAATGGGAGTCACAAACATCGAAAGTAGTATGAGTCGCCGATTACGAACTCCAAATACTCAGTTAAATGTTTCAAAATCCCTATTATCATCCGGAGATACAGTCCAACAGATGCCATTAGCCCTTCATTGGATGGAAAAAAGCATGTATTGTAGAGCTTAAAATGCCAAAATTCTTACCAGTTTTCGCTCGATGAAAAGTTCAAACCACAACAAACGGATAGTCGCAAAAACGGATAGTTTGATTATTTGAAAGGGGAAGCAAACTCTCGTGTATGGACAGCTTCATAATGTAGCGGTTTGTGTTAAGCGTATTTAAAGGAAGTGTACGGGCTTCAATATTCGACTGTCTTTTGCGAGGGTGTATCGCCTTTATAATACGAGGGCGCCTTTTTACTTGACTTTTTCAGATTTTCTTTTGAAAAATTGCCCTATTCGCCCTTATGCCACAGCAGCGCTAATGATGCTCGAAAAAAAAACGGTATATATTTTGTGTCCCCCTGTTTTGTGAGGATTTATCTGGGGGGTCTTTTGTAACCAAATAGTTTCCCCCGGAAGTTTCGTGCTTGTGTAGTAGTTTCCTCTATTCGTCGGTCTCTGCGGACTCTCCTCACTCTTTGCCTTCTTCCCTTAACTACTGTCATTACATGTCTTTCTGCCTAACTGGGGGTCCATTTATCATGCATTTTAAATAACAAAAAATTCTTACAAAGATGTGTCTCCACGAAGACGGATCATTTGCGTGGGCCTCAGCTATAATTTTTCGTTGTATGGCGCATGCCGCATCTGGGCTCATAATACAAATTATCCACAACATGAAACCACAATTTTGTATTATTTCCTTTGTTCTATGTTGATTGTGTTTATTAAAATTCTATAAGTCAATCAAAAAACAAAAGAGGCGAAGCTCTGTCTTCTAGTTTTCTCCCGATTTTTCTGCAAAAATGTTATCTATCTCACGATTGTCTAAACTTCTAAATGGCAATGATGAATCATAAACTAGGCTATGATCACCCAAAATCGGTTTTCTGCGTATTAGATTGTGTGTGTGTTTGTGTGGTGTTTGATAATGTATGTTTATTGTCAATTGACATGTGCTTTATGTTATTTTGAAAAATTGTTCCTCTGTTCTGTAGGTGTATAACAATGTCTTATTTTTCCTTCCTAGTTTTTATGTGCATGTCCTTTGAGAAAAAAACAAAATTTCTTCACTGTTTTGGAGACAATGATAATGGTTGAATTGAATTGCCCACATCATTTGTGAAAAACAAAATTCTCAATGTATGCCTTAATTCCATGATGGTTTTTATTTCAATGCTAACATTTGTTGTTTGTCTGTGACGTCAGGTGGTTTGTGATGGTGTTGTGCTTCTTGTCGGTGGAGGCGTCCAGGTGCATGAAGCCCCTAGTCTGATTGGGTCTTGCTACTGTGCGACATTGGTGTTGACGTCACAGTAAGGGTTGTATGATGGTTGATGAGATGATCGGTGAGGATGATGCTGACATGGGATGATGTATGTATTGACCAAGATGATGATGACGATGAATGCCCTCAATTGCTGGATCAGCCTGTAGTCCGAATGGTGTTCGACATCACCAGGTAGGGTGAGATGATGATGGTGATGATGACCAGTGATGATGATGAGATGAAGCCTCAGGTGTTGGGTCTGCCTGTAGCCGACATGGTGTTGATGCATCACAGGTTAGGGTGATGTATGGTAGTGTAGATGTAGTGAAGTCCTGTTCTGTTGTGGCATGCCTGTAGTTCCGACATTGTGTTGTTGACATCATTAGTCGGCTAGGAGATGATGGTGATGATGATGAAGTCATCTAGTCTGTTGTGTCTGCCTGTAGTCCAAAATGGTTTGTTGACATCACAGGTAGGTGTGAGATGTGATGATGATGATGAAGTCCTCAGTCTGTTGGGTCTGCCTTGTAGTCCGACATTGGTTGTTGTTTGTTCGACTGTGAGCAGTTGTAGGGTGCATGATGATGATGATGATGATGATGAAGCCCTCAGTCTGTTGGGTCTGCTGTAGCCGACATAGGTGTAACAGATTGCAGTGTAGGGTGATGATGATGAAGCCCTCAGTCTTGTTTGGGTCTGCCTGTAGCCGACCATGGTGTTGACGTCTACAGGTAGGGTGCTGATGAGGATGGACTGACTATGGTATGATGATGACTATTTGATGATGATGATGATGATGATTGAAGTCTGTCAGTCTGCTGGGTCTGCCTGTAGACAACATGGTGTTGACATCCCAACAGGTTAGGGTGATGCTGACATGATGATGACCGCCCTAGGCTGGGGATCAGCATGTAGACGACATGGTGTTGCAGGTCATTAGGGGCACCTTTGACCCTACTCCAGTATAAGTTTGACAATATGAAATCTTCCAATGTAAGGCCTTACAAGTGCTTATAATTCACATCTTCAATGGTCCTTACAAGTCCGGACAGCTGCCAAAAAACTGCACCTAGAGTGCATAGACCATTACTCAAAAATAGATGCAGAAGCAGCAATTGTACACTTGAGAACATTACGCTCAGCACCTACTTCACCTTACCCCCTCCCCCACCTTCCTTCGGTTTAAACTGACTGTCTTAGCAGACGAAGCGATGCATGTGTGAGTTCGTCAAGAGAAATTGGGACTGAAATCTTTTGTTTATCGTTACTTTAGTCCTTGTGTCGTTGTGCGTGAAAAACGTTTGTATTATCTGTTTCGTGCAGACCATAGTTTTTCTATCGTGTATTAGACATGTTGTTCACAATGCTGGAAGGTTTCATTTGTCAAGATCGTTTGGCTAAAGTATAAAAGATGATATGATTATCATTACGCTCTACAGGTCCTTTAACATAGGCCTTACTTGGGATAGCTGAAAGGCCCTTGGATACCCTGTGTTACATCACAGGTTAGGGTGTGTTTATGACCATGATGATGATGATTATGATGGTGATTTTTTTTGATGGTGATGGTGTATTGAGATCCATGATGATGATGGACAGTGAAGCCCTCATGTTCTGTTGGATCTATGATGGAGCCGACATGGTTGTGGACATTCACAAAGTAGGTCCTGATGATCGTGGTGATGTGTGATGGTGATTTATGAGGTATGCTGTATTTATTGTGATTTGGTGTGATCAATTTTATGGTTGATGATGTATACTGATAGTGATCATGGTGATGATGATGATGACAGTCATGGTGATGTATGATTATGATGATGGTGATGATTCTTATGTGTGGATTTAATGGTGTTGATGATGATGGGGTAATTTGGGGGGATTGGATGATGTACGATGATGATGACGATGATGTCTAGTTTGATTGACAGTGATGATATGGCCACTGGATGTCCTTGCTGCAGGATGTCCTGAATTGCAGGATTTTTTAAATTGCTAGGAAACGGTTGGTCGCCAGATTATGAGAATTTAGAAGCAATGATTGTTCTTACTCCGCGCAATACACACTCTTGACAATAAAAAAAAAGGCCTATTATAAGCATTTGCTTATGTTCCAAAGATGTAGCACTGTAGTCTGTACTAGTGTTAGTTAGAGGGGTGTGTAACAAAAAGCAGTAATGTGTGTTTGTATGGATGGGTGTAGTGTGTGTGCCTGGGTGTTGTGGTGTCTTGGTGCTGCCACCTCTGCCCCTGTACCTCTTGTCAGGATGTTTTTAAATTCCCATGGAGCACCCATGTTATGGTAAGGATGATGAGGAACGATGATCGAAGTAGATGACAAAGCAAGCTAAACTTCATCTCCACTTCCTTGTCTGAGTCTTTTTGTGGGGGTTTTCCCCGTGTTTAATTGATTTTGTCAGCTGTGTGTCCGCACAGGCATTCAGATGACATTTTGTGTCCTACAAGTGCAACACCACCCACACACTCTCTATCGACCTTGACCAGGCCTTGTTCGTCACGTTCTCCATTCGACGCCGTGCGATATAGTCGTTGAGTCTGGTGTTGTCTTGTGTGGGTGGAGTGTGTATTGTTTCTGTGGGGCTGGTGGGTGGGTTAGGAAGAGGTTGTGTGTTTATACAGTGTTTGTGCTTTTGTTTTTTGTTTTGTTTTCTGTGTGTATGATGATGATAATAATTTTATGTGTTGATATAATATTGTGATGACAATGTTTGTGCAAAATGATTGCTTATGAAATGGTGATGATATTGGATGGTGATGATGATGATGATGATTGATAACTAATTGTATGATGTGGACAACAAGATGAAAACAATGATGATGATGATAACAATGATGATCGAGTGACGTCTGGATGATGGATATTGCCGCGTATTGAGTGTAGGGATGACAATGTGATGATGAAACCAATGGTGAGGATCGGAGTGATGATGATGATGACACTGAATGATGTATGACCAGCAATGTATGGATCATGACGTCGATGATGAATATGTCATTGATGATGACGATGATAACGATGATCATACTATGATTGTATTGATGTTACCAACGCGTATGATGATGATGATGACAACGATGATGATGATGATGAAAAAATGATGATGATGATGATCTATGACTAATTTGATGGATTATGATGATGATGACTAAGATGATGATGATGGATGTCATGACGTCGATGGATGAATATGATGATGATAAACCAAGATGATGATGCTGATGATCATGATTTGTCGTATGTGAATTATGATGATGTGACAATGATGATGGATGAAAAACAATATGTATTAAGATTGATGATATTGATTGCCAACGATGATGATGTTGTTTGATGACAACGATGTGACGATGGTTCAGGTCGCGCTGTCCCATGCCAGCAGTGCCCCAGCACTGTGTGCTCGAAGTGTTGGCACAGTTCGGACGACAGTCAGCAGATGGCCAGTTGTGCGGTCACTGTCACGACTTCTCTGGCCTCCATCAATCACGTCATGTGCACATGCTCCTGGCCCTACAGCCATGATTTTGGTCCCGGTCAGTGCCTTCGCAACGCTTTTTCGTTCTTGGTGTTTATTATGTTACGCTCCAATCCATGGATATGCTCTAGTTCCATGAAATGGACATAAATTGGTTATTGCCCATTATGAAAGGTAATTAATGTATACACATTTTTCAATCACCCCATCACACATGGGATGATTATGGGTTGATGTCAACTGGGTAGCACACTTTCTGCATTGTTTTTACAGCCCCCATCCTATCCCCAACTCTGCCAGATGCATACTATGGTCGCATGCCATAGCCCACTAGGTTTGATCAAGCATATTTTATCAAATTAAGGACTGAATAAAATCATTTTAATGCTTATGTAATTCTTATAGGTGGTGATGTCTCATTCCTTGTTTTAAGCCATTTTTAGTCTTCTGGTGTTATGAACGAAAATTATTTTTCATCATAAGCTTTTCTAAGTTTGCAAGCTATAAATTGGCTATTTCACGAAAATGGGCAAACCATTGTGTGTACACCATTTATGAAATGGGCGAGCAATTTCACAGATTGGGAGTAACATATGCAGGTGTTGTTTTTAACAAAAGTTGTCTGCCCTGGTCAGTGCTGTTCTGAACTCACCGTGTTTCTCTTCAGGTTGTTCTGCACTGCTTGTACTTTACATACGGTAAATAAAGACAACACTATTTTTTTCGAACGTGCTGAGGGGTGGACCTAGAGATGCATGACCATCCATGGCTGCCCCTTATTCAACACTTGATGAGAAGTGCTCTGCTCACAGCCTCTGGACGTTTGGTTGACAATGGTTGCGTACGCGGATGCTAGAGGTGTGTCTGTGCGAAATGTCCCCAGTCCTGGGGTACTAGCCCATTGTTTCATGACTGCAATCAACCGGCGAAAGATTCATCCCACTCAAGAAACCCAGTTACGCATCCCCACAGCCCCCATCCATAGGACAGGCTGAGGCTCAGGGCAGAGAAGCAAATAAACGCAGTGAAGAGGGTGCTGCTGCTCTTGATATGAACGACTTGACTTGTATTAGGGTGACGACTTATTGGTTTGACTCTGAGAGACTTAAAAAGACATCGGCTTGTTTTGGATAAAGTCATTCTAATTTCTAGAAGTGTATAATGTGGGTATAATAATGTCAGTTGGGGGGAAGGAAAGTCCTTTCAGATGAGCTTAAACTGAGGTCCTTTGTGTGTATACAACATGCACAAGATCTTGTGCGCATGTTATACCTTAAAGTCCATTTTTGTTAATTTACAGTGGAACTCCACCTATAAGACCTCCAAAAATCATCCTATAACTGATGTTGAGGTCTTATAGGGATGGTTAATTTTGTAATTACTTACAAAGAAGGGGCTTTTTGTCTCCAGAAAAAGTAGGTCTTATATGGAAGGGAGCTTATAATGGGAGGTCTTGTAGAGGGAGGTCTCCACTTTGTAGTATAGTTGGTGCCAGTGTGTTGTCGCTTTGTATTGTCAAAGCATGCCAAGAAAAATAATGGGGGTGGATGGGTGGTTACTGGGACTAGCAGTAACGTGTCTCTCCACATGGGGGCAGCGACAAGCTTCACAGAGAAAAGTTCTGTGAGTAGATCAGCAATACCTGTTCACATTGCCATCTGGTCTCTGGACAGTGTTTGCACTAAGTCAGTACTTTCTTGAACTCACATGATTCAATCTGTGGTGTTAGCAGCGCGTAGGGTCTTGTGGAGCGATGTGTTGTGAGGAATATGGAGAGAGGTTTGCACTAGTCAGTCATTTCTGAACTGTTGAATCTTGTTGTAATCTTGGTGTTGCAGCGTCGGGGTTTGTGTGCGGAGTTCTCCTTTGTGTGGGGAACTGGAGAGAGCCCAGGGGATGTCACAAAAAACAGCATGGCACTCTCTTCCCTCCTGGCTGTATATTCAGGCAGTGTCGCCCAACCAAAATAGATAGTCACAAATAGAGTTAGAGATGTGAGAGGACCGAGACAGAGACATAAGAGGAGTATTGTGGGTGATTGCTTTGTTGTGTGTTGTGTGTGTGTCGTGCATTGCTGTGTGTGGTGTTTTTGTATAGAGAGGAAGAGTGTATTTGCGCACGGTTATATGTACAGCAAAAGTTTCTGTACTGTGTTGTTGGGTTATTGGGGTCGTGGATGTGTGTTTTATTTTGTTTTTTGTGGGCGATTTTGTTGTGTGAGCATCTGGATGTCGTGGTCTAGTGAGCATGTCTGGAATGTGGGAATAGTACCATAATTATCCACAATGTTCGACCGGCAGTTCAGTTGATGATATAAACAGAAATGAGAATTGCGTTGGGCAAGTATTTTATGTTTCCTGCCATGCTTTAAGCCCACGTCACTATTGTGGTCTTTGTATTCTTCGAAGGGCAGGGGATTACACCAAAGGAAAGTGCCCATTTGCAATTGACGTAACTTCTTCTCTTCTGTCTGCGTTCCCAGGCCTTATGCCCATAGTGGGTTTAAGGACGTATGTGTCCTGTTTTCAGTTTTCACTGTGTTCTCCCCGCCTGGTACAGCCGACACATTCGATTTCAGAGGAACTCATATGGAGAAAAAAATATTTGGTAAGATTTTTTTTATAAAGGCAGGCAGAAGGGGGCCATATAAGTCAGTAAAGAAAGTAGATGATAGAAAACAAAAGGAAAAGGCAGAGTCAAAGAGAGTGGCAGATTAGATGGAAGTTAAAGCACAGAAGGTGGGAGAACTATTTTTACATAAAGATCCCCCGGTATCCCCACGGGGGAAAACCTTACTCTAGGTGATGGGTTTTGCAAGATCCCGACATCTTGACATAAATCTGCCCCGTGGGGATACACCAGGGGGTCTTTCCTAAAAGTAGTTCATCCCATCTGTGTCTGTGTATTGTATCTTCCTCTATAATCTGCACGCTCTCTCGACTCATCCTTTTGCTTACTTGTCATCTACTATACTTTCGACCTATTGTGACTCTATCTCTGTGCTTGTACTGTCATCCTATTTATCGTGTCTGATCTTAGTGTGACTCTATCCTTTGCTTACTGTCCTTCTATATTATCTTTGATTCTTATTGTGCTCTATCCACTTGCTACTGTCATCTATTATCTTGTCTGACTTTATTTGTGACTATATCCTTTGATTGTGACTGTCACTATATGATCTTTTCTGGACTTATTGGACTCAGCCTTTTGCTTACTGTCATCTACTATCTTTCGACTTATTGTGACTCTATCCTTGTTACTGTCAGCTAATACTTAGTGCTTCTGACTTATTGTGACTTTCTATCACTTTTGCGTTACTGCATCTACTAGCTTTCTGAACTTATTGGACTCTACCTTTTGTCTTACTGTTCAGTCTACTATCTTCTGACTTATTGTGACTCTATCCTTTGCTACGTGTCAATTTACTATCTTGCTGACTTATTGTGACATTCTATCTTTCGCTACTGTCATCTACTATTTTTCTGACTTATTGTTGACTCTATCCTGGTCTACTTTGTTTCATCTACTATATCGACTTTCTGACTATTTGTGACTCTGTACCTTTGCTTAACTGTTCATCTACATACTTCTGAACTTATTGGTGACTTCTATCCTTTGCTTATCTGTCATTCTTACTATCTTGTGTCGTACTTATTGTGGACTGATTCTCTTTGCTTACTGTTCATTACTACTATACATTTCTGACTTTTATTGGCCCATTCTCTCCTTGTTTTCGAAAATAGTCTTCAATAGTAACGTTTTCTCACCTGTTGAGCTACCTTCAGCCGAAATCGGAATGCGTAAGCATTGTACGCAGCGGGGAGAGCAGTGAAAAACTGAAACGGACACATACGTTTGAACCAATGATGGCCAGTATGGCCGGGGAACGCAGAAGAAGAAAAGACATAATTGTTCTGAAGTCATTTGGATTAGAGTACTGGGTGGATGCTCTTGTGTGTGAGGTACGCCTCTGTCGTATAATACTATTCTGCTCTATTGTTTTTAAACATTTCGACAGCATAAGCTGCACTGTAATCTGGTGTCCTTGTGGGAACATTATGATGTATGATAATTAAGATACGTACCTCCTTAAAATATAAATAAAACGGGCTTTAAAGCCTGTCCATATAATGTTAATAGGAGGGGACACTCAGTATATGATTGGTTTTTTTAGGGTAAAATCATCAGTGATAAATTTCTTGGGTCACATCTTAGAGTGGAGGCTAATTCGGAAGGTCTTAATAGGGAGGTTTCTGCACTGTACTATACGCCTAGTAATGTGGGGGGTTGTCGAAGGATAGGGAATAATAGTTATAAAGGACATTATGAATGAAGAATTATGTACGCAAAATAATCAGGGCTGAAAACAGCTCCGCCGTCGCCTGCCGACCGAACGAAAATTGTGTCATAATGAAGGAATCTCCGTACTGAAAGTAATTTCTCCGCACGTTATTGATGTGATGCGCGATGTATTCTGTCAATACAGCGTTTGGTTCGTATGTGGTCGATGTGTGCGCTTGCTATTAATTTTATGGCCGCTAGCAAAAATTGTCTCTGGCTACTGCGATGGTTCCAGCGTATGCTGTGTTTGATTTTGTGGGAGCAAAAGAGCATCCTGCCCCCCTTCCTCTCACGCCCAAACAAAATTTGACTGGCAGTGGAATTGGGGATATTGGGTCTGGTAAGTTGTAGTCGTTGCATGTTTTTGGTCGCTCCTCCCCTCCCCAGTACGATTTTGTGAAAATCCGGGTGGAAGGATTTTATCGGCTGGATGATATAATGTCCTCTCTTTTTTTTAACAATCAGATTTTCATGCCCTGAATAATGTGTGTGTGTGTGAATGGAGGGAGGAAACGGCGTGTATGTGCTGTTTTGAAATACTATTTATATGCACGTTTATGATTATCACAACATTGGTGTTAGTTTCTATTCGCTACTATGAAGAAGGAAAGGCATCAGTCTACCTGTATCCAGGCAAACCTCTCTACATTCCTCCTCGACCGTGGGGCTGTTGTGTTTTACTACGATTTCTGTGCCCTCCCCTTGACTTGAATGACTTCTATCTGGATCCACCAAAATGGCATCCCATCTCTTCTACTTCTCTATCGAGGGATTGTAATCGTTTAGAACATTATTTAGTTGTTTGCTACATTTACATAAGATTGTCTACCTTTCCTTTTGAATGAAGTGCGGGTTGGCTTGTATTGTGTGGACTTCAATTCTGGTGCAAAGGAGGCCAACTATTGTTCTGTATGTCTCTTGTGAGGAAAGTATTCTAGCTCACAGTTTGAATGTTCACGTGGACATTTCTTTGCAAGGCCGACATGCCAGACTTGAAGAGTCTTTTCAAGGACAAAACAGCTGTCTTTGCAATAGGCATTGTCTGTATCCTTCCCCCCTAGTGGAGGACAAAAGTTTAATCAGGCACATTGTTTGATTTTTCTTCTTTTCAGAACACAGACAAATCATAAAGTTAAAAATTAAAAGTAATTGATGTTTCTTTCTTAGGTTCACAAACATTGGACAGACAGAAAAAAGTGTTTATTAAAGTCAAACTATGGTTATAAAAGAGGAAAGTTTAATTGTGTGTTTGTTTTTTTATGTTGGCTTAATTCTTAGTTCGTTTATTACACATTTGGTATAATATAGATTAGTGGTTCTTAATGCATGTGTCCTATGAAATCATTTTATACTTGTGGAATCATCCTTTCAAATGATATCTAAATGCTTATTTACAGGGGTGCTATCTCTTTCATTTTTTACAATGATTTCAGTATTTTATAATTTTTTACCAGAAACTGAACTTCATGGTGTTTTTTTATTCATCCCCCTCCCCAATGTTTTGACCCAAGCGATTTGGTGGGCGGTTTTTTGAACTTAGTATTACTTGTTCTTATTTGGAAGTTTACAAAGGCAATGTATTAATTTTACAAGGCTTATATCAGACTCAAACAGTTCTATGTCTATCATTTTAGCTGTCTGATCCTGTCTCGTTATATCCTTTCTCTGTTAAGTTGCTCCCGCCTCTGAATCGCTTCAGACGGGGCTCTGGCCATGGTTACCCTGTGCTGGGGCCATGGGTCCCTGGACCCCGCCTTCAGTTTTTTTCATTTTGGGGAGTGCACCATGTATTTAGGTGTGTGATTAAAGTGTCTGATTTAAAGTTATGTGCCCATTATCATTGTTTGTTTGTATCTGAAACCTGCTTTGATTTTGTGGGAAAACTTATGTTTATCGCATTCCGTTAATTTAAGTAGATGCTGCGTAAAATGTGATTTTTGTTAAAAGGAAAAACAATTATATGTGAATTCTTTTGATAACAAGGATATGTTATAAGTACAATGTAAATCCCTAGTTGCCATACTATTTATTATTGTAATATTTACCATTAAAAAACCACAACAGTGTTGGTTGATCATAAAAATCTGGGATTTATTTAAGGATCTAATTGTCATCAACCTTGAATTTGATGTTGTCCAGTCGTCTTTTTGCTTAATTATGATCAGGGAACCTGAATATGTGTTCATGAATTAGACGGCTATTTAGGATGTGTTATTTTTCTATGAGGTGCTGACTAGTAATATATAAATGATGTTGTCTTTGGTGATATAACTTCTTAGTTAGTGCCATAATGATACACAGACTTTGTTAACGACACACCAAAAAAAACATTCAAATGACCCAAAGATGTCGAATAATGAAGAAGTATAGAATACAACTACTGTTTAACGCCTCGGTCTGAATACATAACAACATATGTGGACATTAGTAGATTTATAAAAGATGGTGGGAAAGGGAACGAACCTGGAGCAATTGCCCGGAGGCAGTGCAAACACCAGGAAGGCATGTTATTTAACATATACAAGATATTATAACTCGATGAGTCAAAAATAGATAAATTTATCTCTATTGTCTTTGTCAGGTGTAAAAACTGGGTGTACAGTTTGTTATTGGTTCCAGCGTTCTTGTTTGAGCATGTTGGTTTTATTGTTTTTAACTCTTGTTGGGTTTTTGTGTGTGTTTTTTCATTGAAAGGTGCTGTTGATTGATGGTGCTGATTGAATATCCATTTCAAGTCGTCAACCATCCCCTCATATATGGCCGGATTTTAATATAAAGCTGTCAATTGTTTCAAGGGAAGTAAATTCTGTGTGCACACCATGCACTTTATGTCAGTTATAACTCGCTTTCGCTCCCTAGACCACCAGTTTTGCCTATTACTTTAGGGTTTGTAGTGGTTTGAAGGGGGGGGGTGGGGTTGGGACACTAATGATGTAGAGAGCTTTTATATATATAATAAAAATAAAAATATGATCTACCATTTCCTATGTCTAAACCCGAAGTAAAACGCTGTAATCTTTTTTTGATGGAAAAATTGGTGTTTAACATCCTCTGGGTTCTGAATATGCAGACCGATATGGACATTTGTATAATACAAAAATGGTTTGGGAAAACAATACTGTGAGTGCAATGCCGGATGGCAGTACGAACCATTAAAAGTCCCGTTTTTATTAATACAGATAGGTGCAGCGGTAACATACTCCTTCGGTTACTCATCGGCTATGGCACCACTAAATGTTATTGTTGATTTCAGTGGTCTGTAATCTTTTTTTTGATTTTCTCTTTTGTTTATGCCTGTTTTGTTTGGGGTATGGCTTGGATGTGTATGTGTGAGTTTTTTTAATTATATTTCAAAACCATTGTGATGCCGACGAGTTAAGAGGGGTAACATGCCAGTTGCCTTTGTAAATAGTTGTTGTTGGTTGTTGTTTTTAATTCGCTTTGGTTTTATCATGATGGAAATAATCGTTTGTTGGTGGAATTTGTTTGCAAGATAGTGGAACCGATTTTGTTTTTTTGTGTTTTTTTCTTGCTTCAGGTTTTATCAAATGATGGGAAACAATGTTGGGTAAAGTAAAGATTGTGTCCCCCACCCCTACATTTCTCGGTTAATTTCTATTTTCCGTTGTTTTTGACTTTTGTTACCATACACATGTAAAGTCTGTTATTTTAGGAATACACTTTTAGCTAATAACCTTTTGATATATAACATATAGCCCTAAACCCTAAAACTCCTACCCCCACTATTGTTACTTGCCATGTACACAGCGATTTGTCACAGTTGTTCGTGCGTTGCGGTTTTTCTTCCGTCTATAGGGTGGGGGATTAGGGTTAGCTGTTTAGGGTTGTGTAGGGATTAGGGTAGTATTCCCTAAAAGGTTATGTAGCAAAAATGTTTCTAAAATACAGCTGTATGTATGGTACGAAAGGCAAAAACGGAAATTAAATACATTTAATCTCGATTGTAATGCATGGGGGTGGTGGCATATCTTGACCTTGCTACCCAACGTTTGGTTTCTTGGAATGTTTTCAGAACACGAGTGACTTGTCATCTTTTTGTCGTTCGTTCCATTTTGAGCATGAAAGAATTGTCCTGATTTATACTGATTACTCTCATGATTTTCATTGAACCTTATATTATTCCCGTATGTGTTGTGTTTTTGCTCTGTTAAGAATGGAAAAAACGTCATTATATCATGTTCAAATGGGCTTTATGAAGTGTCATAGACATTCTCATGATATTGCCACATTTTTCTTGTCATTAAAATTACACAAAGTTTTTGTTTGTAGAAGACAAGCCCATTTTATGAACCTTGTAAGCGAATCCACTTCTCATTTGAGACGGGATTTGTTTGGCACTGGATGCAATTTTTACTATGGTAAACGACCTCTCTTAAATGACTTCCTACCTCAAATCT
>CM065696.1:13350300-13362800 GCA_017654935.2 Phymorhynchus buccinoides
ATGTCATCCCTCTCCACCATTGTTGATGTGTATACTGTGTGGGTGGAGGGTCATAAAGTCGAACTTGGCACATTCTTTTTTTTTTTTTTAGAATGATGCTTTGTTTGTCTCACTTTTTGTTCTGACCCACACACTGCTAGGTGATTGGCATCGTAATCAACTTTTGGTAGAGGGGAGTTAGTTTGGAAAGAGAGTTTTCCCCCATTTCTTCAATTTTGTTATACCAGTCATTGTTTTGTTTTTCTGTAGGTTGTGTAGACGGTTATTATGGAGACCACTGTGACAGACTGTGTCCACCATCGCAATGTCGGAGATGTGTTCAGTTATCTGGGTTCTGCTACGAATGTGCCTTGAACAGCAACCTGTTGGCTCCGGAGTGTACTGGTTAGTAATTTGTGTCTCAAGATACAGAGCGTTTTGTATGAATTATGCAATGCAGTGTTTTTCTGTTACAGACATAAATTATGGAATCATTTGTATGTGCTCAAAATTACAAGATTGTGGGGGTCTTTATGAAATAATCCAATTAATCAACCAGCTCTGTCCTTTGGTGTGTTCTTTTTAATGAACACCAACTGAATGCAAAATCATGAGATGAACAATCCAAAATGTGCTCATCATCCGCCATTTTGCTATGCACGTTTAATAAATGAGTCTTTTTGGACCACCATCATCATCATCGTCATCATGGTTGTCCACTGGGTTTGAGGTTGACAGTCTCACTGTGCCGTCGACGGAGGATGCGCATGTGGCTTCAGACATGGAACATGAACTTACCGATTTTGTTCTCAAATAACATGCTTAGCTTTTATTTAGCGTTGCATTTAAGATTTGATATTTAGCGAATAATTGACAGTTTATTGTAATACGAAACAAACGTAATGATTATGTATTGTTAGACATATGTGTCCCTGACATCAAAACCATTCAATAATAGTTTGTAGCTGGTTTTCATAATAACTATTTATACAATGGCAGAAAGGATGACTGATACATTATTTCAAGCTGTTGGTATGCAAAGCTGGAAAAGACACTTCACAATAATACAAAATATATTTGTATTACATTATGTTGGTATGTTAACTATATTATGTTTGTCAATTGCACAATTTTGGGCCATATTTCTCTGACAGCAAAATCATTTAAAATATCAAATACCGTCTGGTCCCCCATCTTTATTGCAAATATCAACCAAATTGGACGAAACAAGAAACAAACGCCATCAAAGCTCGCTAATCAATATGCACAGTCGTAGAATACAATTAAACAAAGTGAATTGTAAATATCCTTAGATAATGGTGTTCCACACCATAAGTGAAATGTAAATATCCTTAGATAATGGTGTTCCACACCATAAGTGAAAATGAAAATATCCTTTCATAGTAAATAATGCAGTGTTCCACACCGTCAGCATAAAAGCAGTCACTGCAAACATAATGATGGTATCTATCATCATGCAAACTTGGTTGTGCTATTATTTGTATTTTTTTAAAAGAAAATTGCTATGTTAAAGATTGCACACACACACACACACCACACACCCACACACACACACCCACAACACACACAGCAACACACATCAACACAACACCACATCATCATCATCATCATCATCATCATCATTATCATCTTTATTTTTCAAAAAAAATCACTTCACGTGCTAAAATATGTCAAAGAAAAAAAAGAAGGAGTTTTACAAAATACACAATTATTACCCCTGAATCCTCATTGACAAAATAAATAAAACCCAGCCCAAATGCCCTTTTCAAGCACTGTTGTTTCAAATGACCAACATCATCATTCTATTTTTTCCTGGTGTGTCCCCACAGCAAAAGCTAAGTCCAGCACAGTTGAAGACAACGACATCAAATTGGTAGCAGTGTCTGTGGGAGCAGGGGTGGTCGTCCTCGTCCTCATCGTCATTATTGTCTGCATCGTCATGAAGTGAGTAGCCCAGAATCTAATTTCATTAAAAAACATAGTTATACATGTATTTGTAATACACTTTTTTCATGCGTTCCTTTGTTTTTTTCTCTTCTCTTTTATCATTAGAATTCTCCCCTTTCGAAGAATATTATTGTATTTGTAAAACTTTTTTTTTTTTCTTCCCCCTTTTTTAATCTAATTCGAATTCAATTTCCTGGACAGTTGTATCATTACGTGGGTTTGTAAAAACATTTTTTTTTTCTTTTTCTTTTTCTTCCCTTTTTTGTCTCTGATGTTGACGAAATTTCCTGGACAGTTGCAGCATTACGTGGGTATGTCAAATTTGAAATATTAAATGATGTGGCCAAGGTTTTGGCGAAGTACGGCTCACAGCACATACATTCACCTCATTCTGACTGCTTTTAGTTTCCACCAGAGAGCTGAAACTATGTACCTGTTTGTAGTTATTTCATTTCACAGAGGCAAGTTGAAGGATACTAGGCTTATGCCAAATGTGCAGTATTAAATTGAATGGCTAAATGTTGGCCGAAATATGGTGAAAACTGCCACTTTTTAGTCATGAATAACTCGAAAACTGCTGCACGTCGAATGTCTTTATATTTTCTGTATTTATTAGAGTAAATTTACAAGACTTTTGGTATAAGACCAAACCGGTAGTACCAAACAAAAATTGTGAGGAAGAGAATGGGGGAGAGGAAATCCTCCCGTGTTTGCTCTAAAAGCCAAACCCAACCCCTCTAATTATTTCTATTGTTGTGGCTGTTCTTTTTCTTTTTCATCTATACTTTGTTCCTTATTCCGTTTTGTTCTCTGTTATGGTACACCTCTAGACCCCTTCTAGACCATGTTTGCCCACTAGGAAAAAGTGATCATCCGGTGCTACTATTTAACTTGTGTGTCAATGTACATCCCTCAAATTATTCATAACAGGATGTAAATTATAACATGAAAAAGGGTAACTTTGTTCAAATGAGACAGGACTTTCAAAACCTAAATTGGGATACTTTGAATGTAGAATATTGTTGGAACGATATTCCAAAAATGAAGACTAATTGTAACAAAAATAAAACACGTAAACATAAACCTTACCGGATGTCCATAAATTTAAGTTGTGGAGACCCCATTTGGACTATGGTAACTTAATTTGGAATCCTTTCCTAAAACGACAGTGTCAGGCTATCGAACGTGTTCAAAGGAAAGCAACCAAACTAGTAAAAGCATTACGAAAAGTAGATTATGGTGACAGATTACATAAATTGAATTTACCATCCCTAAAATATAGGCGACTATGTGGTGATTTAATAAATGTTCATGAAATGTTTCACAGTTCTCATATTACTAACAAACATTTGATACATTTGATACAACTTTCTAACTGCTCAAAAACTAGGAATAATGATTTGAAAATACTAACCCAATACAGCAGAACTAACATTAGAAAGAATTTCTTTAGTAACAGGGTCACTAAATACTTGTATTCTCTTCCAGTACGTATCAAATTGACACCTAACCTTAATCAGTTCAAAAACCTCCTCGATGAATACCCCAAGCTCCAACAATTAAAATATGAATATGATTAACACATCTAACAACGTCCTAGTCATGCCAATCATGAACAAGACTAGAAATAATCAGAAAGGGCACGTTAAGAGGCCGCGAGGCCTAGTTTTCCTCATTCTCTGATCTGACCTGACTTGTTATCCCAGTCTGTTTCTCTTGGTAGATGTACATTTGAAGACATCATTACATTAAATGTCTCCTTGACATACGCAAGTCCTTATCTCTTTTCTACACGTAGCAGAATATGTCGCCAGCAGACAGCAATACCAAGACATGCAAATGATCAAAACACCAACAAATGCAAACATCCCACATGATGATGGTTACGACAGCTATCCACAAGATGACGATTATATTAACCCAGTTCAAGGTGCAGAGGATGGGGGGGCGAATGTGAGCACATCTGCTGGCACAGAAGATGACACGTACAGTGAACTGACTGCACCTTCACAAGACGATGGCGCCTACAATGGACTGGACTAAGCTTCACAAGATAATGATGTGCACACCCATGCACCCTGCGCAAACTCTTCCGAGTACGATCTGTCATACATGGAGCTGTTGATTTTGGAACTGCCTTGTTCTGTCATGTAATCATGTCCCAAGTAATGACGATGTAGAACTGGATTTTGATTTATTTTTTTAAGTGTAATGGTATTTCTGTTTGTTTTTTAGCATCAGCCACTTTGACCTTTATGTGTATCTTACTGGTATATCTGAAAGAGGCTTGCACACATTGTTTGTATGCCATTCCTTCCTGGTTCTCTGTCACTTCATACCTCATGTTATCCCAGTCTGTAGCTGTGCATGTGAAGACAGTGTGCCATCCATCCACTGGACCTTCAGATGTGCTCATATTCGCCCCCCCCCCATCATTCTGGACCTTCAGATGTGCTCTCACATCCACCCCCACCCACCCCCATTCTCTGGACCTTCAGATGTGCTCACATCCACCCCCACCCCACCCCCATTCTCTGGACCTTCAGATGTGCTTCCCCCCCCCCCCCCCCCCCCCATCCTCTGGACGTTCCGATATGCGCACATTTGCCCCCCATCCTCTGGACCTTCAGATGTGCTCACACCCCCCCCCCCCCCCACCCCCCATCCTCTGGACCTACAAACCTGGCGCCTACAAACATAACCCCTCTACTTATCTCTCTTCTTGTTGTTTTTCATCTTCCTTTTCATTTGTACTTTCTTTATTATTCGATTGTGTTTTCTGCAAATCCTCTACGCCACATTTTATCCCAGTCTCTTTCTCTATGTAGGAGTATGTTTATTACAGTGTACCCTCATTAGATTAATGTCTTCTTGACACACCTACAAGTCCTTATCTCTTTCATACAGAAGACGTAGCAGAAGAGGTCGTCAACAGACAGCAATACCAAGACAGCCATCTGGTGAACATACGGCAGAAACGTCAATCGACCGACAGGATAACAGGCTAGAAAACTCCTGTTCACGACTGGAGGGCTTCGATAACGCAGCTCAAGTTTCACATTACGAGGTGCTCGCTCCTGTACCCTGCGGAAGACCTGCACAGGATGATCCGATGTACCTTAAAGTTGGATTAACTTGATTTTGGAACCGTCTTGTTCTGTCAAATGATCTTGTCCTAAATAATGATGGTGCAGAACTGGATTTTGAATTTATGATCTGCGATCAAACTGTATTTGTTAGCATGAGTCAGTTGACCTTTTTTTATCTCTTGTATCTAAAAGAAGTTTGTACACAATGTTTGTAAGCCATTCTTTCCTTGTCATCGATGAATATTGATCACATGAAACACTTACAAGCAGCCATTGATGTGAATATTAATCTTTCCTTGCAACAGATAATACTATTTTCTCTACAATACAGAGGTTTCGACCACGGATTTGCAAATGATCATAGCTATTTGTGACACCTACCCAGAGCCTATGTTTGACATTAAATAATTGTGTTGAACACGAAACAAAAATTAAGGTTGTGTTTATTGATATTGCTGTGCCATTCAATGCTTTTTTTCACTCTTTGCAAATTTCATACTTAGTTGCTACAGAAGACCAAATGTATTCTAGAAAGGCAACTTGTTCTTCTCACTAAGTTTTCTGTAGCTAATCTAACCTTTCCTACAATTTCTTAAAAGTTGTGTTTGAAGACAATGAACTCGGATAGTTGTAGCAGAAGTTTATTGTAGTGCTGTAGTAATGTTGTTTTCTTCACACAACAACAAGATGTCCAGGTAAAAACATGACATGTTCATCTTAACGTATTTTATTTTATAATTGGTTATATAGGTCCTAGATGTGATATTTGTTATGATCTAACGTTTAAATTACAAAAAGCTTGCAGATTTATCACAAACCTGTTTCCTTTGATTTGTGATCATTTATTTGTTGTTTTATATATTTTCTTATATTTGTAACTATTTTTATTTTGTTTACTTTTTTAATATTTGTTCATATTTTTATGCATGTGCTGTATTAATTTACTTTTACATTCAGTTCATGGCTTGCTGTTTTGCTATTTACTTCATCTGTTTAGATTAATGCATCACTTTCATGTGTTCATGCATGTGTGGATGTAAGCACACATCTTTGTAACTGCGAGCCTGTAGATAGAGACACAAATATTCCCACAATTCCACGCATGCGAGGAGAACGCCATCATTATCATTATTTTATTTATTTGCTGGCTTGTTTATTGATATTCACTTGGTTTTTACTTTGTAATCCTTTCAATTTGCTCATTGTTTGTGCTTGATTCAATTTGTCTTAAAAGTTTGGCAAATGGGGGCTTGTCTGCTAGAGCAGGTTTTTTTTAAATTTGTGGTTAATGTACATATGGTATTTTTACATCATAAAGGTGGCCTATAAAAGCTTTTTTGTATACACCTGTAAGTTAGAAGGTATACAACATTTTGTTACCATTACCAAGCTCATTTAGTAGCATGCTTTTAATAATTGTTTTGCTGTTTATGTTTATTGCTCATGCCACTGATAAATGTTTCAGACTTAAATATTATTAGGAACATTGTTTTTTTAGATGTGGTATTCTTACTTTGCAGCACATTTGTTGCAGTGTATAATGTATTTGAACTGGAAAGGATTGGAGATGTTTGGGGGGAATCTGTAAATAATGGTCTGGGATACTGGATGAGGTCCAGTCATCTCTTAGATTGGAGTAACAAATGCCATGATATTTGAACACGCTTAAGCATTAGAAACAAACACGTTTATAAGAGACATGAGTGAGTAACAAGAGTAGCTTCATATGTCTCATTGCATCAGAAGTACGATACATTATCAGTAAGAATCCAATTGGAAACAAAACACTATCTGCATTCAGTGGTTACAGATTTTCAGTTTCCATGTTCAACCCTTGTTGAAGTTAGAAAGTGAAGATCTAAGCAAGAGTAAGTAAACTCTACTATTCGTTTAATACCTGTGTCTGTTGTTTGTGTCTGAAAGTACGTTCTGCTAATAGTTCATGAGCATTGACTCTTGTTTAGCTTTAAAATGTAAACTCTACTATTAGTTCATAAAAACGTTTTCTAAAAATGAAATGATTAAGATAGAGAGTAAGATCGTTCTTGTAAATTGTCCACAAACATTGTCTGGCAAAGACAAGAACAATTTCAATTCTGTCTTGTGCGACTCAAGTCTCAGTGGTCTCGATGTTCTTGATGGTAGGTCTAATTAAAGTCAAAATCTACTATTGTTTTACCTAGGGAATACCAGGTAAAACCAGATTACTCTTTACGCCGAACAAGTTATCGTTTTGTGCTCGTTGCCTTTTTCAATTTTCCTTTCTTTGTTGGTATAAAAATTTTTTTTAAATTGAATAACCGAGCAACATTGATGATCCAGCTGTAGCTATCTAACTAAGCTAATCAATGTAGGTGTCTATCGTATGTCTGTCTAACTTTCGTTGAACGTAAGTTGGCAATAACTTCATTACATTTTGTTTATTGATGCCTGAGAGTCAAAAAGGACTATGCAGATGGCCCATTGACTTCTTACGAAACTTATTGCAAAACAATAATCTATTGCTAGATGATTGGTATCGTAATCAACTTTGGTGGAGGGGAGTTAATTAGAAAGAGAATAGTCACCCTTTGTTCAATTTCATTGTGCTAAATAAGACTGAAAAAATGAAATGCGGATGTTGCTGTTTATATTTTTAGTCTTGTATTTAAATATGTTATTACTTTTGCAATAAGTTTCAAAATAAGCCAATGGACCATGAAAAAAAATGAAATGGGGATGTTGCTATTTGTATTTTTAGTCTTGTATTTAAATATGTCATTATTTTTGCAATAAGTTCCAAAATAAGCCAATGAACCATCTGAAGATAGTCCCTTTTGGCTCTAATGCGTCGTTATATTCTGTTTCCGATTTCATGAAATAAAGAACGCTCAGTTCAGTAAAGTAGATTACAACATACATAATACGCTTGACAAGGCCAAAGTAATGCAGATTATTATTTTATAGAACACTTTGATTTTCACTATCCTGATTATTCAGATCACATGTATACAAGCTTGCTTTTAATCGTTATTGGAAATAAAGTGAAAAAAACCAATAGTCTTATTTTTGTTAATTACTCTCTCTGTCTCTGTCTTCGTCTAGCTCTGTTTTTGTCTGTCAATCTGGTTCTCGCTCTCTCTTTATGTGCGCGCGCGCGTGTGTGTGTGTCAAGTCAAGTCAAAATGATATTTTTTGACGACAAAAGAATAAGCTTGATAAATCTTTTTTACATCTTGTCATCATGAATTAATAAGAAAAGCAATTAAGGCAAAAATAAATAAAAACATAAACTGGAGAAAAATCGAACGCGCGCGTGTGTGTGTGTGTGTGTGTGTGTGTGTGTGTGTGTGTGTGCCCGCGTGTGTCACTGTGGGTGTGTTTGTATTAATAGTGTGGGGCAAACTGACACATGTGAGGGCTAGAATGCAATTCTGGTTCGAAGCAAGCACTTTTGCATGAATTTGCATTGATATGTGCAGATTACATTCTTAAAAAGAGGCAAGCTCCCCTACTCAATATTTCAAGATGGCGGTCAAGATAGTTGCCTGGTTTTGTAATAGCTTTAAATTGTGACGTACTACACATACAATTATATATTTTGTGTCTAAGGTAGGGTTTCTGGGAACAGGAAATGTAGTTTTTGTATGAAGGAACATTTTTGACCAGAAATAAAATCAAAATGGCGGCCAAAATGATAGCCAAATAGCTCTGTTGGCTATATCTAATGGATATAATGCATTCTACTAGGATGTTATTGTCCAACATATGGTTTATGTGGTCAAGGAATCCATTGAGGGCATTTTAACAGGCTTATGACATAGTAAAATCAAAATATTTAATTCAAAATGGCGGCCAGGATGGAGACACAATATTGGATTTGGCTATTGCGTATAACATGTTGCGTTATTAGTAAATATAATTATGTATATAGTATTGGTGTATAAGACACGATCTAGGTGACCCCCAAAAACCATTTATGTAAGTTAAAAAGCCCTTTGACCAGTTTTATATTCAAAACCGCAGTTATGATAGCAGACATACACTGCATTATCCATTTCGCTTTTGAATTACCGTAACGTATACAACCTATGAAACATATTTTTTGTTGCATATATGAATGTCATAGTAACCCTGTGTCCAGAGGTAAAACATATTGATCACATTATAACCTATAGTAATCTACTTCTTTATTTAACATAACACATAAGGTGGCAGCTCAGTACCTCAAAGCCTAGGGGGCAGCTAGTTTTCTTCTATAGCTCTCCTCTTTTCATCACTCTCCTCACTTTCCTCACTTTCATCACTCTCCTCACTTTCATCACTTTCATCCATGCTACCGTTCATACAAAACAGTCACAAAAACAAAAGATGCATAGTTATTGAAAGAAATGAAAAAACTGTTTTTTAGTCAGAGTGTAGCTCCTCACGTGGCAGGGTAATCGAAAACGGTCACACATGTAATATCATCATGCTAGCTGGTGCATTTGTACTATAGTGTTCAAGTGTTTCAGCTGTTGGGATGATCCCTGGAGTCTTTCAGTCAGGGTACGACAACAACAAGAATAAAAAGGTATTCCATTTAGGACCCAGGCTAACATCATATGTCACATACACACACACACACACACACACACACACACACGCACACGCACACACACACACACACACACACACACACACACACACACACACACACACACCACACACACACGCACACACGCACATACACACACATTTGCACACACAAACAAACACACATACACAAACACACATGTTCATGCAAGCTACCATAAAGGGCATCAATTTTGGGTAATTGTGTGTGTGAGTAGGATGTTCATCCATTTTCGTCATGATCAGTGCAGTCGTTCATGCACGCACAGACAGAGAAACGCACTTACTCTCGTTCCCATTACACGAAAGGAAAACCCCAAAAATAATGTTAGAGATAGAAGACTAAAATAGAATGGTACTGATTCAGGGAGAGCAAGAGAGCAAGAGAGAGAGAGAGAGAGAGAGAGAGAGAGAGAGAGAGAGAGAGAGAGAGAGAGAGAGAGAGAGAGAGAGAATATGAGAATGGTTTTATAACGATTCTGAGAGAAAGAAAGAGAGAGAGAGAGAGAGAGAGAGAGAGAGAGAGAGAGAGAGAGAGAGAGAGAGAGAGAGAGAGCGCACACACATACACGTACGTACACATACACACGCGCGCGCGTGCATACAGGCCTTTGTTGACATTGGAAAACACCCCCATTCTTATAGGCATTGAACTTATAAGTATAGTCCTATAAAAAGTATGAGTACAACATTTTCTTCTTCTTCTTCTTCAATAACAGTGTCCTGTCAATTTTGCGCGCAGATGCGTCATGCTGCCGTTATGCGCCAAACTAAGAAATAGTTTAGGCCCAGCAAGTCCGACTTCGGCTGGAGGAAATGTTTTGGAAAGTGTTTCGTGAAAAAAAGGAGAATTGACGGGTAAGGCAGAAAGATAGTAGATGACAGTAAGCAAACATGCGCGCGCACACACATAGGTAGACACACACATGCACACAGAACAGACAGATAGAGAGAAAGAGAGGAGGAAGAGAGAAGGAGAGAAAGAGAGTGAGAGAGAGAGTTGTTCATTCATGAACCGTAACTATCCACGTTATATTGTGCGTCACGTTAACCGCCCTTCTATCTCTATCTCCTCCCAAACCGCTCGAGCCAGCAACTTGGGATTTGGTGTGTGGATGGCTGTTGGGGTCCTTAACAGATTTCGCCCAGTGAGGTCCCCCCACTGTAGTGTGTAGACCATAACATTCTATGCTATGAACAGGAAGTTGTGGTCTAAAACTTCACTCTGGTTTACATCAAGTTGCATAGGACATATATTTCTATCCCATGAACAGGAAGTTGTGGTCTAACACTTCACTCTGGTTTTACATCAAGTTGTACAGGACATATATTTCTATCCCATGAACAGAAGTTGTGGTCTGAAACTTGACTCCGGTTTGCATCAAGTTGCACAGAACATAACTGTGTAGGTATTGATAAATATTTTAGCTTCAAAACTTCATCCAAATTTCTTAGCATTTTTACATGACAGACCCATTCAATAATTTAAATTGGAAATGTTGGCGCTTTGTAGATAATTATTGTATTTACACAGTTTGGTAAGCAGAGATCACGCTTTTGTACATTTTATATTAAGAAATTAGCAGTATTCAAGTAAAACGATATTTTTTATGGGATCAAGAAAACTTCAAGTAGGCTTTTCTCAAAATGGCTCATTTAGAGGTACATATTTCTCTCTCTCTCTCTCTCTCTCTCTCTCTCTCTCTCTCTCTCTCTCTCTCTCTCTCTCTGACTTTCTGCTCGCTCACATGCATGTGCGCGCACGTACACACACGCATTTGTGCATGAATCTGTATGTCTGTGTGCGTGTCTGTATACCTTTAACCAGACTACCTCCCTTAAACCAGCAACCGGAGTATAAAAGGAGGGTAGGCGCAACGCGCGCTCGTAAGCCCTACGCTGAAAAAGACTAAGGGTCTCCCAGGCTACTCTCGTAGGCCAAAGGGAACCCGAAGACTTATCACCTGTCCTCTGGCCTGGGTGGCCGGGGGATTGCCCAGCAAGGGTGTTCTACCCGAACTGGGTCCCCCATTGGATCACGTGGATCCATATTATTACCAGGGGGTGTGGTTCCGAAAAGCGAAACCTTAGGATTTTGAAGATGTGCCAATTAAGCAATGACTAGGAAAAGGCCAAGCCAGCGGAAAGCCATCCAAATCTATGACAAGATACGAAACAGCCTCTTAGCGCACGGGCCTAACGATAGTAGTAGTATGCTGCACTGAATACGCCAAAAAACCAGACACCCTTTGCGAGAAGACAGCCCAGTCTTCAAGGAGAACGTCCATAAGGATCTGTGATCAATTGGACGATAAACTCACCCTCTCACGCGCGCTCAGTTGACTTAATCTGTGCTAATGATTCAATTATACCGTGGCGGTTGCACTGCCCTTGGGCATTGCCTCCAGTATTGTTCCCACCATCTTTGTATTTACAAATGTCCCATATGTGTCTATGACCGAGAGGACGTAAAACACCGTTTTTCATTTATTCATTAATTCATTCATTCATTCATTCGCACGCTCAGTTGCCCCACATGACCGAAAGGCCGAAGAGGGCGTTAAACCCTATTATTACGCGCGCTCAGTATTCGAATCGCTGCAGCCACAGAAGCGGGTTTTCCCCTCTTTTCCCTATATTGTGTGAGACATCAGGCTCCGCTCGCCGAGTCAGATGTGTCTGAATATCGTTACCCGATCCTATGGATCGGTTGATACGGCTTTAAAGACTACGATCCTCACGTAAGCAACCGTAACTGCTGCTGCTGCTGACTATTTGACTATTTATGATGATGATGATGATGATGATGATGACGACGACGACGTCGATGATGATGATGATGATGATGATGATGATGATGATGATGATGAT
>CM065696.1:13372800-13374861 GCA_017654935.2 Phymorhynchus buccinoides
GTGGTGTGAAGTAGACGTCCTGTATAATACCTGTACGTTTATAATCTTCTTCCTTCTTCGCATATCATATGTACATAATATGCGTTTATAGCCGTAGCACCCAACACCCGACTGTAGGAATAGGGTGGCTAATTCTTGACACACGCATCTACCAGCAATAATAATAATAATAATAATAATAATAATAATAATAATAATACATGTATATAGCGCTTTACCTCAAATGAACCCAAAGCGCTTTACAATCAATTATTCATCAACAAGTAGATAACAAAAATACAAAGCAACTATCTCTCTCTCTCTCTCTCTCTCTCTCTCTCTCTCTCTCTCTCTCTCTCTCTCTCTCTTTCTCTCTCTCTCGCACACACACACACACACACACACACACACACACACACACACACACACACACACACCACACGCGCGCGCACACACACACACACGCGCGCGCGCGCGCGCGCTACACACACATTTATCGACACCGACTCATTATTCATCTTTCATTCAGTAAGCCATAGCAACTGAGTTGCACGGACTGACCACATACACTAACACACATACACAAAACGTCAGAGGATACACATACGCACGCCGACAGACACACACATGCATACACACACACACATGCACACGCGTGCACACATAACCCAAAAAAACAAAACACACACAAGCACACATGTACGCACACATGCATGCTCACACACATAGACAACATACATACACAACACACACACACACACACACACACACACACACACACACACACACACACACACACACACACACACACACACACACACACACACACACACACACAAAACGCAGCACAAACCTCTTATCCAATCTTCCCTCACGTGCACACAACGATAGACAACTGATCAAATATTTAGGGTGCAGCAGGAAAAAAGATGGGTTTTAAGAGAGGTTTTGAATGAGGAGACTGAGTTGGAGTGTCGGAGAGGAGAAGGCAGAGAATTCCAGAGAGATGGTGCTTGACAGGAAATGGAAACATTGGAAACATGCTGTTTGAAAGAAAGGGTTTGGTCCAAAGCAACACCTAGATTGCGGACAGAGCAAGAGCAGAAAAGAAGGATTTGCTTGCAGCATGTGGCGAAAACTGCTGTGTTTGAATATTAATGCCGTTTTTGCTCGCCTCCCTCCTTTTATATCCCTGTCGTGCCTTTAACAAACGCAATAAAACAGTGGTGCTAAGAGAATACAACGAAGTAGGCCTATAAGACCGCTATTTTCTTCATAGTGGACGAAACTATCTTTGAACGACAAATTGTTGGTATAATGTTTGTATGTTCCTGGGAAGGCCTAATATAAATAATCACATTGCTTTTTTATTTTATTTTTACTGTAGTGAGGAAATTAATATATCATTTTAAACAAGTATTATGCATGGGATGGGAAGGTAAAATGGGGCTTATATTGTCGAGTTCTTGGTGCCACGCCCAAGGCAAACAAAGCAATCGACCTTAAAACCAGATAAAACAAATCACATACGAAAGTTTATTTTTACAAAATAACTCTTATCTTACCTATTTCATGCATTGCACGCTTCACGTGTGCATAACTTTAATCAAAGGTATAGGATCCCCGAAGGCAATACTTTTTTTTAAAAACTTTTTACTTTTTACTTAAATTGATGTCTTTATTGTGATAGCTATTTCATTTTGCTCGCATTTTATCTTTTTTATATGCACGTTTGTTTACAAAAAAATGAAAAAAACATATTTAAAAATCACAATCCAATTTCAGACACTCTCTGACTGGGGGGGGGGGGGGGGGCGAAGGCCTATATAAATAAACCATTCTATATCTCTCCGTCTCTATCTCCCAACAGGCGGAAGCACTTGTACACTATCGGCACACGCATCAGCTATGGATGAGAACATTTCGTGTGTCCACCATCTTTTTATACCCCGCACGGGGCAGCCACACGCCGACTTCGGGGGGAATTTGTGTCAGAGATAAGGAAGAACTGTTCTCACGGCTTCTAACCAGATCTGAGCCTCCTAACTGCAGCCGCCTCTTCCGCTTTCTAGATAATGACCA
>CM065696.1:13375361-13407849 GCA_017654935.2 Phymorhynchus buccinoides
CACCAAGAACTCGACAATATAAGCCCCATTTTACCTTCCCATCCCATGCATAATACTTGTTTAAAATGATATATTAATTTCCTCACTACAGTAAAAATAAAATAAAAAAGCAATGTGATTATTTATATTAGGCCTTCCCAGGAACATACAAACATTATACCAACAATTTGTCGTTCAAAGATAGTTTCGTCCACTATGAAGAAAATAGCGGTCTTATAGGCCTACTTCGTTGTATTCTCTTAGCACCACTGTTTTATTGCGTTTGTTAAAGGCACGACAGGGATATAAAAGGAGGGAGGCGAGCAAAAACGGCATTAATATTCAAACACAGCAGTTTTCGCCACATGCTGCAAGCAAATCCTTCTTTTCTGCTCTTGCTCTGTCCGCAATCTAGGTGTTGCTTTGGACCAAACCCTTTCTTTCAAAACAGCATGTTTCCAATGTTCGCATTTCCTGTCAAGCACCATCTCTCTGGAATTCTCTGCCTTCTCCTCTCCGACACTCCAACTCAGTCTCCTCATTCAAAACCTCTCTTAAAAAACCCATCTTTTTCCTGCTGCGCCCTAAATATTTGATCAGTTTGTCTATCGTTGTGTGCACGTGAGGGAAGATTGGATAAGAGGTTTGTGCTGCGTTTTGTGGTGTGTGTGTGTGTGTGTTGTGTGTGTGTGTGTGTGTGTGTGTGTGTGTGTGTTGTGTGTGTGTGTGTGTGTGTGTGTGTGTGTGTGTGGTGTGTGTGTATGTATGTGACTGTCTATGTGTGTGAAGCATGCGTGTGTGTGCGTACATGTGTGCGTTGTGGTGCTGTTTTTTGTTTTTTGGGTTATGTTGTGCACGCGCGTGTGCATGTGTGTGTGTGTGTATGCATGTGTGTGTCTGTCGGCGTGCGTATGTGTATCCTCTGACGTTTTGTGTATGTGTGTTAGTGTATGTGGTCAGTCCGTGCAACTCAGTTGCTATGGCTTACTGAATGAAAGATGAATAATGAGATCGGTGTCGATAAATGTGTGTGTTAGCGCGCGCGCGCTCGCACGCGTGTGTGTGTGTGTGTGTGTGCGTGTGTGTGTGTGTGTGTGTATGTGTGTGTGTGTGTGTGTGTGTGCGTGCGTGCGTGAGAGAGAATGAGAGAGCGAGAGAGAGAAGAGAGAGAGAGAGAGAGAGAGACGAGAGAGAGAGAGAGAGAGATAGTTGCTTTGTATTTTTGTTATCTACTTGTTTGATGAATAATTGATTGTAAAGCGCTTTGGGTTCATTTGAGGTAAAGCGCTATATACATGTATTATTATTATTATTATTATTATTATTATTATTATTATTATGATTGCTGGTAGATGCGTGTGTCAAGAATTAGCCACCCTATTCCTACAGTCGGGTGTTGGGTGCTACGGCTATAAACGCATATTATGTACATATGATATGCGAAGAAGGAAGAAGATTATAAACGTACAGGTATTATACAGGACGTCTACTTCACACCACCTTATGGGTGAGAGAGAGAGAGAGAGAGAGAGAGAGCGAGGAGAAAGAGAGAGAGAGAGAGAGAGAGATGAGAGAGAGTAGAGATGAGAGTTGAGAGAGAGAGAGAGAGAGAGGAAGAGACGAGAGAGAGAGAGAGAGAGAGAGAGAGAAGAGAGAGAGAGAGAGAGAGAGCGAATGAACGAACAAACGAACAAACGAATGTTTTTTAATGAGGGAAAAAAAAGAATAAGCACAACCGGCTTTTTTTCATCCGGCCCTCAAAAATACAATGCAAAAAGGCAAAAATCAATAAGGAAACAAAATCTACAAAATGCAAAAAAGAAAACATTTTTTTTAAGATAAAAGAAAAATATTTCAGAATCGATTCATCACTAGGTGGAAAATTAATTACAAGTAAATCTCAATGTATTCAAACAAATTATAGAGAAAGAAGCCAGACAGACAGACGTAGAGAGGAAAAAAGATGGAAAGACAGATAAACGGACAGACAGACAGGCACATAAACAAATATAGACAGAAAGAACCATGAAGTATATAACACATTAACAAAGCTAGTAATATAAAATACATAGGCATGCAACACACACATTAACGTTATGATTTAGCATATTCGTTCGTAAGCAAATGATGATATTTTCTTTTTAAATTGCTAAAAATAAATGAACATTCAATTGGGACGAAATTGCATTCCAGAGGAGACCTCCAGAATAATGCAGACTGTATTTGAAAATGTCCAAAACATTGGAAGAGGTAGCATTAGTTTGTGTGGGAGACGTTTTGTATTGAATTGAAATTTTCAATAAGAGATTGGGGGGCGCGTCCTGACATTATTTTAAGCATAAAAACGGCTTTATTAAATCTTAATTTAAGTTTAAGTGGGAGAATATCTAGTAATATGTAGTCAGAATTAGATAGAGTTAACGATTTTAGTAGAACCAATTTGAGTGCACGTCTATAAAGCTTTTGTAGTGGCTTAAGGACGTGTTTACTAGCTGAATCCCAGAGTGAAGATGAATAATTTATATGGGATGCAATGTAAGCATGGCAGAATACTTTGCGGGAGTCCATATTTAGGACATGTTTGATCTTAGACAGAAGCAATATCTTGTTAGAAACCATCTTGCAAACACTTTGCACTTGGGGAGACCATGATCATTTTTTGTCAATAACTATCCCTAGCACGTTGTGTGAATCTACTTCTTCAATGTTGTTACCATTAATATATAATGAAGGATAACTACGGACATTTTGTCGTTTCTGTCTGGTGGTTACAAGCATAAGTTTAGTTTTATTTGGGTTTAAACTCATGTGATTTAGCTCTGACCATGTGGTTAATTGACTGATACTTTTGTTTGTAAAACTTGAACTATGTTTTGTACTTTTGAATGGCTTGAATGGAGAGTTGTGTCGTCTGCAAACATATCACACAGAGATTGTATATATAGGGGAAAGTCATTTATGTATATTGAAAAAAGAATTGGGCCAAGGACTGACCCTTGTGGAACACCATACTTAAGCGGGAGGAGAGAAGATGTTTTATTATTATTCAAAACAAGCTGATGCCTGTTATCTAAGAAAGAGGATATAAAATCAAGAGTGCTACTGGAAAGACCATACAATTTGAGTTTAAAAAAAAATAATAGCACATGATCAATGAAATCAAATGCTTTGGCAAAATCTATAAAGAGTGTACGGTGATAACGTTATTATTTATATTGGAAAGCCATTTATAGATTAGATTTGTGAGGGCGGAGTGGCAAGAATGATGTTTTATAAATCCAGACTGATTAGGGAGAAATAAATTTGATTGTTCGAAATGACTGAGGATGTTTTTTCTAATGTGTTCCTCTAGATGTTTGGACAGAGTGGATAGAAGAGATATAGATCGATAGTTCGAAGGGTTTTTCGGGTCACCTGAGTTATAAATTGGTATTACTTTGGCTACTTTGAAAGCTTTAGGAAACTGGTTCTTACTAATGCATAGATTGTAAACATATGTGAGGGTTTCAGATATAACAGGAGCAGCAAGTTTAATAATGTTTCCATCAATATCATCTAAGCCACGAGAGCACGTTTGTTTCAATTGGGAGAGAGCAGAACATACTTCATGAACAGACATTAATGGGATATCAAAATCATAATCAACTTTTTTGAGTCACAGAATTGTTTAAGAGGGTCTAGATTGTTTATATTGGATTTATCATTTGTTACTGTAGACTGGGTAACTTAACAGAAATGGGCATTGAGTTTGTCTGCAGACAGTTCTTTGCTGACAGTGGTTTTATTGTTGACATTTTTGCTACTTAATTGGTTAATGGAATTCCAAATTGATTTGGTGTTAGCGTCAGATGAAACAAGATTTTGAAAATATTTCTTATGGATGCACGTTTTATGTATGAAACAAGATTTTTTTGTTTTGCAATTTCTTCTTTATCGCCCGTTAGAAGGAGGGAGTCACGTAAATTCATAGCATCTTCGACGTCTTTCGACAGCCAAGGCAACTTAGGGTTTTGAACTGAGCACGTCATTGTGAAGTGGAACTCTCTCTCTCTCTCTCTCTCTCTCTCTCTCTCTCAGCGTGTGTATGACGACTTTGTATTTCTGATCGCTTAGGATTATCAATGAGATTTTGAGGATTTTAGTTTTTACTCATGCTTTGTCTATTATTTTCATTTTGTTTTACGTTTTCTATTTATTGTTATGTTTACTGTTCGTTGTTGATTGGTTTGATATTTACTTTATTGTTTTTAAAATATGTAATTATTGTAAACTGGTATAATTCCGCAAATGTTTATGCTGTGTAATTTATTTTGAACTGAGCACGTCATAAGCTTTGCTTGTTGCTGCTTCAGTTATGTCGTTGTTGTTATTGATATTTACCCCCCCAAAAAAAACTTTTTAAATTTAAAACAGAGAGAGAGAGAGAGAGAGAGAGAGAGGAGAGAGAGAGAGAGAGAGAGAGAGAGAGACAGAGAGAGAGAGAGAGAGAGAGAGAGAGAGAGAGAGAGAGAGAGAGAGAGAAAGACAGACAGAGACAGAGACAGAGAGAGGGAGAGAGAAAGAGAGAGAGACAGGACAGAGATACAAGAGTACCAGAGAAAATTATAAGCAAGAGTAGTCAAGTCAAGTCAAGTCAAAGTCTAAATTTTATTTTCAGATGGACATCGAATAAGCATTACATTATGCTTTTTTACATCATAATGTAGTGTGTGTGTGTGTGTGTGTGTGTGTGTGTGTGTGTGTGTGTGTGTGTGTGTGTGTGTGTGTGTGTGTGTGCGTGCGTGCGTGCGTGCGCGCGTGTGCGTGTGTGCGTGTGCGTGTGCGTGTGCGTGCGTGCGCACGTGCGCGTGTGCGTGCGTGCTTGTGTGTGCGTGTGTTACTACTCTTCTCTTTCAGGTCATTACGCTCCGAGTAATTTCAAAACAGAAATAGGCCACATGACAGGCCTACATGAAGGAGGAAGGGTTTTGGGGAGGCTACCACGAGTGAATCTTCGGTTTTGTTGATAACTGAGGATGACCTTATATCCCGTACCCTATCCCTAACCCAAACTATCCTTAACCCCTGACTCTATGCCTAGCCTTTAACCTAATGCGTGGGGACATAGAGATAAGGGACACATAGAGATGGAGACATAACAGAGACGGGGACAGAATAGAGATGCAGACATAATAGAGACGCAGACATAATAGAGATGGGGGACACATAGAGACGCAGACATAATAGAGACGCAGACATAATAGAGACGGAGACATAATAGAGACGGAGACATAATAGAGACGCAGACATAATAGAGACAGAGACATAATAGAGACGGAGACATAATAGAGACGGAGACATAATAGAGACGGAGACATAATAGAGACGGGGACATAATAGAGACGCAGACATAATAGAGACGGAGACATAATAGAGACGGAGACATAATAGAGACGCAGACATAATAGAGACAGAGACATAATAGAGACGGAGACATAATAGAGACGGGGACATAATAGAGACGGAGACATAATAGAGACACAGACATAATAGAGACGGGGACATAATAGAGACGGAGACATAATAGAGACACAGACATAATAGAGACGCAGACATAATAGAGACGGAGACATAATAGAGACACAGACATAATAGAGACGGGGACATATTGTGACGGGGACACAATGACGGAGACATATAGAGACGGGGGTACATAGAGACGGGGACACAATGACGCAGACATATAGAGACGGGGACACATAGAGACGGGGACACAATGACGGATACACATAGAGACGGGGACACAGTGACGGATACATATAGAGATGGGGGCACATAGAGACGGTGATACAACGCACTGATCCATGTGTAAACCGATGTAACAGAGCAGTTGTAAACCCCCCACCCCTACTTTTGTTTGGCAAACAAAGCGGTCTTATAGGCCTACTTCGTTGTATTCTCTTGGCAGCGCTGTCTTATTGCATTTTTTGTTAAACGCATATATGGTGTACATATGATATGGGAAGAAGGAAGTACACTACTCACAAAAAGTTAAGGATCACTATGAGAAAACAGGTGCGCAATAAACTCCGTTCGCTCCTGTTATTTTTTTCTCAGTCAAGCCAAATTGTTATGAATTCTTGTTCAGCTGTAAGTGGGCGATGTTGTGTTAGTGGAAACATTGCACGTGATTCTCTATTACTGAGCTTGGCAGCAAAAGAAAAAGCGGAAACTTGCGAAAAAGGACCTTGTTTTGGATCGTTCTGCATGAACACATTGCACAAGCCAGATGGAAAAACCATTATGCACGTGCAAGCACTGCTGTTTATGTGTGAGATGCTGTCTCTTGCTTGGCTTTATAAGAAGACATACCACCAGTATTAGGCCTGATTTGACAATGCCTCCACGACGAAAATTGAGCGAGTTGGATAGGGGACGAGCTGTTGCATGGTTCCAAGATGGTGTTCCCAAGCGAGAAGTGGCCAGGCGACTTCAGGTGTCCATCTCGGTCATTGTCAGACTGATTCAACGCTTCACAGCCACTGGGAGGGTCCATGAAAGACGCAGATCTGGTCGACCGAAGAAGACAACTCCACGTGAAGATCGTCTCATTGAACGACAAGCCCTGCAGACAAGAACAGCCTCTTCCAGCATCATTCGAAGGCAGCTGAGGGTGGCTACTAACATCAACATCAGCCAGCAGACCATACGGAACCGCCTTCATGGGTTTAACCTCCGTTCTCGTCGCCCAGCTGTACGGCCACGCTTAACTCCAGCCCATAGGGCAGCACGCCGCGCCTTCTGCAGACGTCACGTGAGGTGGACACGTCAGCAATGGTCCCAGGTCCTGTTCAGTGATGAATCACGCTTCACCCTGAACCACAACGACGGCCGACTGAGGGTCTGGAGGCGCCCAGGGGAACGCTTTATTGACGCCACTGTCCAAGAAAAGGTGGCCTTTGGTGGAGGTTCTGTAATGGTCTGGGGGGCCTTCAGCCTTCACCACAGAACACCCTTGTATCATGTACAGGGTAACCTGACTGGCCTCCGATACCGGGATGAGATCCTTCGACCGCTGGCTGTGCCTACACTGCAGCAGATGGGACCGCCGGCTGTCTACCAGGATGACAACGCTCGCCCCCACAGGGCAAGGGTGGTCAACGACTTCCTGCAGCAGTCTGGAGTCAACAGAATGGAGTGGCCAGCATGCAGTCCCGATCTCAACCCGATTGAGAACCTCTGGGATGAGCTGGATCGCAAAGTGAGGAGCAACCACCCCCCTCCCAGGGATGCCCAGCACCTCTACCAGATGCTGCAGGCTGAGTGGCAGGCGCTTCCACAGAGGATCTTCACCACCCTGGTCAACTCCATGAGGACTCGCTGCGTCGAGTGCCAGAACAGCCATGGCGGATACACGCATTACTGAACTTTTGGGAGCATCAGAATGCCCTGTCTTGTGATTTCAATGACTTTGGGAAATCAAATTTCGATACGTACCCACTTTGATCAAATGTACAGACCAAACGATTGCTCGAAATTGAAGGCAATTGTGTATCGTTATCACTAAAGCATTGAATTAAATGTTGGCCAAAATTCAACGCATTGGCTTTCTTATTTGGAAAGTTATGAATTAGTTTGCAAGTGATCCTTAACTTTTTGTGGATAGCTTAGATTATAAACGTACAGGTATTATACAGGACCCCTTATAAAACAAAACAGTCTATATAAAAAAAATAGTCAACGATGAGTGAGGGAGCGTGTGGTATCGACAATCACGCAAGAAACAAAATCAGTCACGCGTTTGAGCAATCATATTTGTGTGTGTGTGTGTGTGTGTGTGTGTGTGTGTGTGTGTGTGTGTGTGTGTGTGTGTGTGTGTGAGCGAGCGCGCGCACGCGCGTTTATATATCTATGTGTGTGTGTGTGTTTGCGTGCGCGTGCTCGTATGAGTATGTGTGTGCGTGCACGCGTGAGTGCGTATGTGCGTGCGTGCGTGTGCGTATGAATTAATCTTTAATTTAATGTCTTTTCACACGAATAGTGATATTAGACAACATGCAGAAATTGAACTAATCTTTAAATAAAACAAAACAACAACAAACCAACAACATGCAAGCTTAAAAAACAATTATAACAACACACAAAGCAAAACATCTACAGTAAGCTTCCAATAGGCGTGGACAGCATTAAATTCGCAATTAAAGCAATGTCAATTTCTGCGTCACTTATGATATCCTTGGTATTATTATGCTTAAGAAAAAAGTCCATATTGAACATTCGGTATTTAGAGAGCAACATTGGGCATTCTAATAGTAAATGATGAATTGATAATCCCCGAGTGCAGAGACAATTAGTTTCTATGTATTTAGTTTTCCATGAATTTAGACGTATCTTGTACACTAAACTATGGATATGTGCGTGTGTGTGTGTCTGTGTGTGTGGGGATGTGCGTGTGTGCGCATGTGTGTGTGTGCGCAATATATAAAGTAGAATTCATACCAGCTTATGGGTGAGAGAGAGAGAGAGAGAGAGAGAGAGAGAGAGAGAGAGAGAGAGAGAGAGAGAGAGAGAGAGAGAGAGAGAGAGAGAGAGAGAGAGAGAGACAGACAGACAGAGAGAAGACAGACAGACAGAGAGAGACAGACAGACAGACAGAGACAGAGACAGAGAGAGACAGGACTGAGATACAAGAGTACAAGAGAAAATTATAAGCGAGAGTAGTGTGTGTGTGTGTGTGTGTGTGTGTGTGTGTGTGTGTGTGTGTGTGTGTGTGTGTGTGTGTGTATGAGTGCTTGTATGTGCATATGTTGCTGCTCTTCTCTTTCAGGTCATTCTGCTCCGAGTAATTTCAAAACAGAAATACGCCACAGGATAGGCCTACATGAAGGAGGAAGGGTTTTGGAGAGTCCACCTCTAGTGAATCTTCGGTTTTGTGGATAACTGAGGATGACCTTCTTTTGACTTCAATTCTGTTCTATTGTTGAAGAAAACTTATGAAGCTGTGTGAAATTCAACAAAACAGGTATACAGAAATAGCTTATAGAAGGATGATTTAATTGTGACCAGTGTGTCTCTGAGTACGGTAATAAGACCGCTGTGGCTACAAAATTTAAAGGGATTCTCATTTTCAGTCCGCAAGACATTGCACGAAACAAAACCCGCACAAAATAGCGGAGAAAGAAGCAAACAAACACGAACAACCACACACTCCTCCCACACTGACGTAGGCCTAAGGAAAACGTTGTGAAAATGGGTACGTAGCATTGTGCATGTGCCCCCGTTTCTGTCCCCAAATTTGTCTCTATGTGTCCCCGTCTCTATGTATCCCCGTCTTATATATCTCCATCTTTGCGTTTATCCTAGACCTTACCCTATCGCATACCCTATCCCTAACCCAAACACTATCCTTAACCCCTGACTCTATCCCTAACCTTTAGCCTAATGCGCGGGGACATAGAGACGGGGACATTTAGAGACGGGGACACATAGAGCTGGAGATATAATAGAGACGCAGACATAGGCCTATTGTGACGGGGACACCATGACGGAGACATACAGAGACGGGAACACTTTGAGACAGGGGACACAATGATGGAGACATACAGAGACGGGACACTTTGAGACAGGGGACACAATGATGGAGACATACAGAGACGGGACACTTTGAGACAGGGGACACAATGACGGAGACACACAGAGACGGGGACACTTTGAGACAGGGGACACAATGACGGAGACATACAGAGACGGGAACACTTTGAGACAGGGGACACAATGATGGAGACATACAGAGACGGGGACACTTTGAGACAGGGGACACAATGACGGAGACACACAGACACGCACATAGAAACGGAGACATAAGAGAGACGCAGACATAGGTCTATAGAGACGGGGACACATTGAGACGAGGATACAATGACAGAGACATAATAGAGACGGGGACACATTGAGACGGGGGACACAATGACGCAGGCATATAGAGAGGGAGGGGGGAAGGGGGGAGAGGGGGAGGGCTGGCCAGTTCCATAATGCAATCAGGCGTGTGTACAATTAATAGGAACATTTCGCCTTGGCATGAGGCTGTCAGACCAATTGACATAGGCTAGAACACCAAGGCTACATAAAAATGTTGTTATGTTCTGCATAGTTATGCTGGGATTGCCTTTAGCCATGACAAACTCCTAGCATAATAACATCAGTCTAAAATCCTCCGGAGTCGGAGTGTGGCTGCCAACGTTGCGGGGTAATCAAAAACGTTCGCATATGTAATGTTTTCATCTCTAGCTGGTGCATTTGTACCATAGTGTTCAAGTGCCTCGGCTGTTGGTGTGATCCCTGGAGTCTTTAAGCCAGGGTAAGACAACAACAAAAGGAAAATATTCTTGGCGATCCTGTATAGAGCCTCCATATTCCCAATCTCCTTAAAACGGTTTTAATAATCAGACTACGTACAAATACCACCTCAAGAGATATTATTCCAAACTACCATCTCTTTTTACGCCCTCTTGTAAGAAAGCTAAAATAATAGAAAAGAGGCGGGATAATACAGGATCGTCCAAAAGATCATCTGCTGCAGTTTTATGTAAATGACACATTTTTAATAATAATAATAATAATAATAATAATAATAATAATAATATAATAATAATAATAATATTTATTTATTATTATTATTGTTGTTATTGTTGTTGTTGTTATTATTATTATTATTATTATTATTATTATTATTATTATTATTATTATTATTATTATTATTATTTACTATATGATTATTATTATTGTTATTATTATTATTATTATTATTTTTATTTTATTTTATTATTATTATTATTCTCAGTGTGATTTACGACAACAACAAAAAGTTTAAAGATTGCGTGCGGATGGTCTATAATTGGAAACAGTAGAGAGTCGGTTTCAGCTAGCCTCGGATTACCATAAGTAGACATAATGATGGGGTCAGATAGTAAGGCTATCACAGACGTACCATGCGCATCCAGTTGAGAAATGACAGTGGCCTGTCACACCGACTTAAAACGGTGTCCTAAATCTGGACCAGCCATTGTACATTGGCAAAGTTGCAAATTTCGTATTTTTTTGTTTTTGTGTCTGTTTAAATACAAGTTGGCAAACGATTATAAGTTATATGTGTGTGTCTTTGTTTGTCTCTCTGTGCCTGTCAGTCTCTCTCTCTCTCTCTCTCTCTCTCTCTCTCTCTCTCTCTCTCTCTCTCTCTCTCTCTCTCTCTCTCTCTCTCTCTCTCTCTCTCTCTCTCTCTCTCTCTCTCTCTCTCTTTATGTGTGTGTATATACGCGTGGAAGTGTGTGTGTGTGTGTGTGTGTGTGTGTGTGTGTGTGTGTGTGTGTGTGTATGTGTGTCTGTGTGTATGAATATATCCAAATTTCATATGGCTTTGTTTTAATATTGATCAAATACAAAAGCAATAGGCCTGTGACAATGAATGTTAGTACAAATTGTGTATTCATGTAAGTCTATTGTATATCTTAAGTTCAACCTATTTGAGTATTCATCATCATCACCATCATCATCGTCGTCGTCATCATCATCATCATCATCATCATCATCATCATCATCATCGACGTCGTCGTCGTCATCATCATCATCATCATCATCATCATAAATAGTCAAATAGTCAGCAGCAGCAGCAGTTACGGTTGCTTACGTGAGGATCGTAGTCTTTAAAGCCGTATCAACCGATCCATAGGATCGGGTAACGATATTCAGACACATCTGACTCGGCGAGCGGAGCCTGATGTCTCACACAATATAGGGAAAAGAGGGGAAAACCCGCTTCTGTGGCTGCAGCGATTCGAATACTGAGCGCGCGTAATAATAGGGTTTAACGCCCTCTTCGGCCTTTCGGTCATGTGGGGCAACTGAGCGTGCGAATGAATGAATGAATGAATTAATGAATAAATGAAAAACGGTGTTTTACGTCCTCTCGGTCATAGACACATATGGGACATTTGTAAATACAAAGATGGTGGGAACAATACTGGAGGCAATGCCCAAGGGCAGTGCAACCGCCACGGTATAATTGAATCATTAGCACAGATTAAGTCAACTGAGCGCGCGTGAGAGGGTGAGTTTATCGTCCAATTGATCGCAGATCCTTATGGACGTTCTCCTTGAAGACTGGGCTGTCTTCTCGCAAAGGGTGTCTGGTTTTTTGGCGTATTCAGTGCAGCATACTACTACTATCGTTAGGCCCGTGCGCTAAGAGGCTGTTTCGTATCTTGTCATAGATTTGGATGGCTTTCCGCTGGCTTGGCCTTTTCCTAGTCATTGCTTGATTGGCACATCTTCAAAATCCTAAGGTTTGCTTTTCGGAACCACACCCCCTGGTAATAATATGGATCCACGTGATCCAATGGGGGACCCAGTTCGGGTAGAACACCCTTGCTGGGCAATCCCCCGGCCACCCAGGCCAGAGGACAGGTGATAAGTCTTCGGGTTCCCTTTGGCCTACGAGAGTAGCCTGGGAGACCCTTAGTCTTTTTCAGCGTAGGGCTTACGAGCGCGCGTTGCGCCTACCCTCCTTTTATACTCCGGTTGCTGGTTTAAGGGAGGTAGTCTGGTTAAAGGTATACAGACACGCACACAGACATACAGATTCATGCACAAATGCGTGTGTGTACGTGCGCGCACATGCATGTGAGCGAGCAGAAAGTCAGAGAGAGAGAGAGAGAGAGAGAGAGAGAGAGAGAGAGAGAGAGAGAGAGAGAAAATATGTACCTCTAAATGAGCCATTTTGAGAAAAGCCTACTTGAAGTTTTCTTGATCCCATAAAAAATATCGTTTTACTTGAATACTGCTAATTTCTTAATATAAAATGTACAAAAGCGTGATCTCTGCTTACCAAACTGTGTAAATACAATAATTATCTACAAAGCGCCAACATTTCCAATTTAAATTATTGAATGGGTCTGTCATGTAAAAATGCTAAGAAATTTGGATGAAGTTTTGAAGCTAAAATATTTATCAATACCTACACAGTTATGTTCTGTGCAACTTGATGCAAACCGGAGTCAAGTTTCAGACCACAACTTCTGTTCATGGGATAGAAATATATGTCCTGTACAACTTGATGTAAAACCAGAGTGAAGTGTTAGACCACAACTTCCTGTTCATGGGATAGAAATATATGTCCTATGCAACTTGATGTAAACCAGAGTGAAGTTTTAGACCACAACTTCCTGTTCATAGCATAGAATGTTATGGTCTACACACTACAGTGGGGGGACCTCACTGGGCGAAATCTGTTAAGGACCCCAACAGCCATCCACACACCAAATCCCAAGTTGCTGGCTCGAGCGGTTTGGGAGGAGATAGAGATAGAAGGGCGGTTAACGTGACGCACAATATAACGTGGATAGTTACGGTTCATGAATGAACAACTCTCTCTCTCACTCTCTTTCTCTCCTTCTCTCTTCCTCCTCTCTTTCTCTCTATCTGTCTGTTCTGTGTGCATGTGTGTGTCTACCTATGTGTGTGCGCGCGCATGTTTGCTTACTGTCATCTACTATCTTTCTGCCTTACCCGTCAATTCTCCCTTTTTTCACGAAACACTTTCCAAAAAACATTTCCTCCAGCCGAAGTCGGACTTGCCTGGCCTAACTATTTCTTAGTTTGGCGCATAACGGCAGCATGACGCATCTGCGCGCAAAATTGACAGGACACTGTTATTGAAGAAGAAGAAGAAGAAAATGTTGTACTCATACTTTTTATAGGACTATACTTATAAGTTCAATGCCTATAAGAATGGGGGTGTTTTCCAATGTCAACAAAGGCCTGTATGCACGCGCGCGCGTGTGTATGTGTACGTACGTGTATGTGTGTGCGCTCTCTCTCTCTCTCTCTCTCTCTCTCTCTCTCTCTCTCTCTCTCTCTCTCTCTCTCTCTCTTTCTCTCAGAATCGTTATAAAACCATTCTCATATTCTCTCTCTCTCTCTCTCTCTCTCTCTCTCTCTCTCTCTCTCTCTCTCTCTCTCTCTCTCTCTCTCTCTCTCTCTCTTGCTCTCTTGCTCTCCCTGAATCAGTACCATTCTATTTTAGTCTTCTATCTCTAACATTATTTTTGGGGTTTTCCTTTCGTGTAATGGGAACGAGAGTAAGTGCGTTTCTCTGTCTGTGCGTGCATGAACGACTGCACTGATCATGACGAAAATGGATGAACATCCTACTCACACACACAATTACCCAAAATTGATGCCCTTTATGGTAGCTTGCATGAACATGTGTGTTTGTGTATGTGTGTTTGTTTGTTTGTGTGTGCAAATGTGTGTGTGTGTGCGTGTGTGTGTGTGTGTGTGTGTGTGTGTGTGTGTGTGTGTGTGTGTGTGTGTGTGTGTGTGTGTGTGTGTGTGCGTGTGCGTGTGTGTGTGTGTGTGTGTGTGTGTGTGTGTATGTGACATATGATGTTAGCCTGGGTCCTAAATGGAATACCTTTTTATTCTTGTTGTTGTCGTACCCTGACTGAAAGACTCCAGGGATCATCCCAACAGCTGAAACACTTGAACACTATAGTACAAATGCACCAGCTAGCATGATGATATTACATGTGTGACCGTTTTCGATTACCCTGCCACGTGAGGAGCTACACTCTGACTAAAAAACAGTTTTTTCATTTCTTTCAATAACTATGCATCTTTTGTTTTTGTGACTGTTTTGTATGAACGGTAGCATGGATGAAAGTGATGAAAGTGAGGAGAGTGATGAAAGTGAGGAAAGTGAGGAGAGTGATGAAAAGAGGAGAGCTATAGAAGAAAACTAGCTGCCCCCTAGGCTTTGAGGTACTGAGCTGCCACCTTATGTGTTATGTTAAATAAAGAAGTAGATTACTATAGGTTATAATGTGATCAATATGTTTTACCTCTGGACACAGGGTTACTATGACATTCATATATGCAACAAAAAATATGTTTCATAGGTTGTATACGTTACGGTAATTCAAAAGCGAAATGGATAATGCAGTGTATGTCTGCTATCATAACTGCGGTTTTGAATATAAAACTGGTCAAAGGGCTTTTTAACTTACATAAATGGTTTTTGGGGGTCACCTAGATCGTGTCTTATACACCAATACTATATACATAATTATATTTACTAATAACGCAACATGTTATACGCAATAGCCAAATCCAATATTGTGTCTCCATCCTGGCCGCCATTTTGAATTAAATATTTTGATTTTACTATGTCATAAGCCTGTTAAAATGCCCTCAATGGATTCCTTGACCACATAAACCATATGTTGGACAATAACATCCTAGTAGAATGCATTATATCCATTAGATATAGCCAACAGAGCTATTTGGCTATCATTTTGGCCGCCATTTTGATTTTATTTCTGGTCAAAAATGTTCCTTCATACAAAAACTACATTTCCTGTTCCCAGAAACCCTACCTTAGACACAAAATATATAATTGTATGTGTAGTACGTCACAATTTAAAGCTATTACAAAACCAGGCAACTATCTTGACCGCCATCTTGAAATATTGAGTAGGGGAGCTTGCCTCTTTTTAAGAATGTAATCTGCACATATCAATGCAAATTCATGCAAAAGTGCTTGCTTCGAACCAGAATTGCATTCTAGCCCTCACATGTGTCAGTTTGCCCCACACTATTAATACAAACACACCCACAGTGACACACGCGGGCACACACACACACACACACACACACACACACACACACACGCGCGCGTTCGATTTTTCTCCAGTTTATGTTTTTATTTATTTTTGCCTTAATTGCTTTTCTTATTAATTCATGATGACAAGATGTAAAAAAGATTTATCAAGCTTATTCTTTTGTCGTCAAAAAATATCATTTTGACTTGACTTGACACACACACACGCGCGCGCGCGCACATAAAGAGAGAGCGAGAACCAGATTGACAGACAAAAACAGAGCTAGACGAAGACAGAGACAGAGAGAGTAATTAACAAAAATAAGACTATTGGTTTTTTTCACTTTATTTCCAATAACGATTAAAAGCAAGCTTGTATACATGTGATCTGAATAATCAGGATAGTGAAAATCAAAGTGTTCTATAAAATAATAATCTGCATTACTTTGGCCTTGTCAAGCGTATTATGTATGTTGTAATCTACTTTACTGAACTGAGCGTTCTTTATTTCATGAAATCGGAAACAGAATATAACGACGCATTAGAGCCAAAAGGGACTATCTTCAGATGGTTCATTGGCTTATTTTGGAACTTATTGCAAAAATAATGACATATTTAAATACAAGACTAAAAATACAAATAGCAACATCCCCATTTCATTTTTTTTCATGGTCCATTGGCTTATTTTGAAACTTATTGCAAAAGTAATAACATATTTAAATACAAGACTAAAAATATAAACAGCAACATCCGCATTTCATTTTTTCAGTCTTATTTAGCACAATGAAATTGAACAAAGGGTGACTATTCTCTTTCTAATTAACTCCCCTCCACCAAAGTTGATTACGATACCAATCATCTAGCAATAGATTATTGTTTTGCAATAAGTTTCGTAAGAAGTCAATGGGCCATCTGCATAGTCCTTTTTGACTCTCAGGCATCAATAAACAAAATGTAATGAAGTTATTGCCAACTTACGTTCAACGAAAGTTAGACAGACATACGATAGACACCTACATTGATTAGCTTAGTTAGATAGCTACAGCTGGATCATCAATGTTGCTCGGTTATTCAATTTAAAAAAAATTTTTATACCAACAAAGAAAGGAAAATTGAAAAAGGCAACGAGCACAAAACGATAACTTGTTCGGCGTAAAGAGTAATCTGGTTTTACCTGGTATTCCCTAGGTAAAACAATAGTAGATTTTGACTTTAATTAGACCTACCATCAAGAACATCGAGACCACTGAGACTTGAGTCGCACAAGACAGAATTGAAATTGTTCTTGTCTTTGCCAGACAATGTTTGTGGACAATTTACAAGAACGATCTTACTCTCTATCTTAATCATTTCATTTTTAGAAAACGTTTTTATGAACTAATAGTAGAGTTTACATTTTAAAGCTAAACAAGAGTCAATGCTCATGAACTATTAGCAGAACGTACTTTCAGACACAAACAACAGACACAGGTATTAAACGAATAGTAGAGTTTACTTACTCTTGCTTAGATCTTCACTTTCTAACTTCAACAAGGGTTGAACATGGAAACTGAAAATCTGTAACCACTGAATGCAGATAGTGTTTTGTTTCCAATTGGATTCTTACTGATAATGTATCGTACTTCTGATGCAATGAGACATATGAAGCTACTCTTGTTACTCACTCATGTCTCTTATAAACGTGTTTGTTTCTAATGCTTAAGCGTGTTCAAATATCATGGCATTTGTTACTCCAATCTAAGAGATGACTGGACCTCATCCAGTATCCCAGACCATTATTTACAGATTCCCCCCAAACATCTCCAATCCTTTCCAGTTCAAATACATTATACACTGCAACAAATGTGCTGCAAAGTAAGAATACCACATCTAAAAAAACAATGTTCCTAATAATATTTAAGTCTGAAACATTTATCAGTGGCATGAGCAATAAACATAAACAGCAAAACAATTATTAAAAGCATGCTACTAAATGAGCTTGGTAATGGTAACAAAATGTTGTATACCTTCTAACTTACAGGTGTATACAAAAAAGCTTTTATAGGCCACCTTTATGATGTAAAAATACCATATGTACATTAACCACAAATTTAAAAAAAACCTGCTCTAGCAGACAAGCCCCCATTTGCCAAACTTTTAAGACAAATTGAATCAAGCACAAACAATGAGCAAATTGAAAGGATTACAAAGTAAAAACCAAGTGAATATCAATAAACAAGCCAGCAAATAAATAAAATAATGATAATGATGGCGTTCTCCTCGCATGCGTGGAATTGTGGGAATATTTGTGTCTCTATCTACAGGCTCGCAGTTACAAAGATGTGTGCTTACATCCACACATGCATGAACACATGAAAGTGATGCATTAATCTAAACAGATGAAGTAAATAGCAAAACAGCAAGCCATGAACTGAATGTAAAAGTAAATTAATACAGCACATGCATAAAAATATGAACAAATATTAAAAAAGTAAACAAAATAAAAATAGTTACAAATATAAGAAAATATATAAAACAACAAATAAATGATCACAAATCAAAGGAAACAGGTTTGTGATAAATCTGCAAGCTTTTTGTAATTTAAACGTTAGATCATAACAAATATCACATCTAGGACCTATATAACCAATTATAAAATAAAATACGTTAAGATGAACATGTCATGTTTTTACCTGGACATCTTGTTGTTGTGTGAAGAAAACAACATTACTACAGCACTACAATAAACTTCTGCTACAACTATCCGAGTTCATTGTCTTCAAACACAACTTTTAAGAAATTGTAGGAAAGGTTAGATTAGCTACAGAAAACTTAGTGAGAAGAACAAGTTGCCTTTCTAGAATACATTTGGTCTTCTGTAGCAACTAAGTATGAAATTTGCAAAGAGTGAAAAAAAGCATTGAATGGCACAGCAATATCAATAAACACAACCTTAATTTTTGTTTCGTGTTCAACACAGTTATTTAATGTCAAACATAGGCTCTGGGTAGGTGTCACAAATAGCTATGATCATTTGCAAATCCGTGGTCGAAACCTCTGTATTGTAGAGAAAATAGTATTATCTGTTGCAAGGAAAGATTAATATTCACATCAATGGCTGCTTGTAAGTGTTTCATGTGATCAATATTCATCGATGACAAGGAAAGAATGGCTTACAAACATTGTGTACAAACTTCTTTTAGATACAAGAGATAAAAAAAGGTCAACTGACTCATGCTAACAAATACAGTTTGATCGCAGATCATAAATTCAAAATCCAGTTCTGCACCATCATTATTTAGGACAAGATCATTTGACAGAACAAGACGGTTCCAAAATCAAGTTAATCCAACTTTAAGGTACATCGGATCATCCTGTGCAGGTCTTCCGCAGGGTACAGGAGCGAGCACCTCGTAATGTGAAACTTGAGCTGCGTTATCGAAGCCCTCCAGTCGTGAACAGGAGTTTTCTAGCCTGTTATCCTGTCGGTCGATTGACGTTTCTGCCGTATGTTCACCAGATGGCTGTCTTGGTATTGCTGTCTGTTGACGACCTCTTCTGCTACGTCTTCTGTATGAAAGAGATAAGGACTTGTAGGTGTGTCAAGAAGACATTAATCTAATGAGGGTACACTGTAATAAACATACTCCTACATAGAGAAAGAGACTGGGATAAAATGTGGCGTAGAGGATTTGCAGAAAACACAATCGAATAATAAAGAAAGTACAAATGAAAAGGAAGATGAAAAACAACAAGAAGAGAGATAATTAGAGGGGTTATGTTTGTAGGCGCCAGGTTTGTAGGTCCAGAGGATGGGGGGTGGGGGGGGGGGGGGGATGTGAGCACATCTGAAGGTCCAGAGGATGGGGGGCAAATGTGCGCATATCGGAACGTCCATATCGGAACGTCCAGAGGATGGGGGGGGGGGGGGGGGGGAGCACATCTGAAGGTCCAGAGAATGGGGGTGGGGTGGGGGTGGATGTGAGCACATCTGAAGGTCCAGAGAATGGGGGTGGGGTGGGGGTGGATGTGAGCACATCTGAAGGTCCAGAAGATGGGGGGGGGGCGAATATGAGCACATCTGAAGGTCCAGTGGATGGATGGCACACTGTCTTCACATGCACAGCTACAGACTGGGATAACATGAGGTATGAAGTGACAGAGAACCAGGAAGGAATGGCATACAAACAATGTGTGCAAGCCTCTTTCAGATATACCAGTAAGATACACATAAAGGTCAAAGTGGCTGATGCTAAAAAACAAACAGAAATACCATTACACTTAAAAAAATAAATCAAAATCCAGTTCTACATCGTCATTACTTGGGACATGATTACATGACAGAACAAGGCAGTTCCAAAATCAACAGCTCCATGTATGACAGATCGTACTCGGAAGAGTTTGCGCAGGGTGCATGGGTGTGCACATCATTATCTTGTGAAGCTTAGTCCAGTCCATTGTAGGCGCCATCGTCTTGTGAAGGTGCAGTCAGTTCACTGTACGTGTCATCTTCTGTGCCAGCAGATGTGCTCACATTCGCCCCCCATCCTCTGCACCTTGAACTGGGTTAATATAATCGTCATCTTGTGGATAGCTGTCGTAACCATCATAATGTGGGATGTTTGCATTTGTTGGTGTTTTGATCATTTGCATGTCTTGGTATTGCTGTCTGCTGGCGACATATTCTGCTACGTGTAGAAAAGAGATAAGGACTTGCGTATGTCAAGGAGACATTTAATGTAATGATGTCTTCAAATGTACATCTACCAAGAGAAACAGACTGGGATAACAAGTCAGGTCAGATCAGAGAATGAGGAAAACTAGGCCTCGCGGCCTCTTAATGTGCCCTTTCTGATTATTTCTATTCTTGTTCATGATTGGCATGACTAGGACGTTATTAGATGTGTTAATCATATTCATATTTTAATTGTTGGAGCTTGGGGTATTCATCGAGGAGGTTTTTGAACTGATTAAGGTTAGGTGCCAATTTGATACGTACTGGAAGAGAATACAAGTATTTAGTGACCCTGTTACTAAAGAAATTCTTTCTAATGTTAGTTCTGCTATATTGGGTTAGTATTTTCAAATCATTATTCCTAGTTTTTGAGCAGTTAGAAAGTTGTATCAAATGTATCAAATGTTTGTTAGTAATATGAGAACTGTGAAACATTTTATGAACATTTATTAAATCACCACATAGTCGCCTATATTTTAGGGATGGTAAATTCAATTTATGTAATCTGTCACCATAATCTACTTTTCGTAATGCTTTTACTAGTTTGGCTGCTTTCCTTTGAACACGTTCGATAGCCTGATTTGTCGTTTTAGGAAAGGATTCCAAATTAAGTTACCATATTCCAAATGGGGTCTCCACAACTTAAATTTATGGACATCCGGTAAGGTTTATGTTTACGTGTTTTATTTTTGTTACAATTAGTCTTCATTTTTGGAATATCGTTCCAACAATATTCTACATTCAAAGTATCCCAATTTAGGTTTTGAAAGTCCTGTCTCATTTGAACAAAGTTACCCTTTTTCATGTTATAATTTACATCCTGTTATGAATAATTTGAGGGATGTACATTGACACACAAGTTAAATAGTAGCACCGGATGATCACTTTTTCCTAGTGGGCAAACATGGTCTAGAAGGGGTCTAGAGGTGTACCATAACAGAGAACAAAACGGAATAAGGAACAAAGTATAGATGAAAAAGAAAAAGAACAGCCACAACAATAGAAATAATTAGAGGGGTTGGGTTTGGCTTTTAGAGCAAACACGGGAGGATTTCCTCTCCCCCATTCTCTTCCTCACAATTTTTGTTTGGTACTACCGGTTTGGTCTTATACCAAAAGTCTTGTAAATTTACTCTAATAAATACAGAAAATATAAAGACATTCGACGTGCAGCAGTTTTCGAGTTATTCATGACTAAAAAGTGGCAGTTTTCACCATATTTCGGCCAACATTTAGCCATTCAATTTAATACTGCACATTTGGCATAAGCCTAGTATCCTTCAACTTGCCTCTGTGAAATGAAATAACTACAAACAGGTACATAGTTTCAGCTCTCTGGTGGAAACTAAAAGCAGTCAGAATGAGGTGAATGTATGTGCTGTGAGCCGTACTTCGCCGAAAACTTGGCAACATCATTTAATATTTCAAATTTGATATACCCACGTAATGCTGCAACTGTCCAGGAAATTTCGTCAAAATCAGAGACAAAAAAGGGAAGAAAAAGAAAAAGAAAAAAAAGATGTTTTTACAAACCCACGTAATGATACAACTGTCCAGGAAATTGAATTCGAATTAGATTAAAAAAGGGGGAAGAAAAAAAAAAAAGTTTTACAAATACAATAATATTCTTCGAAAGGGGAGAATTCTAATGATAAAAGAGAAGAGAAAAAAACAAAGGAACGCATGAAAAAAGTGTATTACAAATACATGTATAACTATGTTTTTTAATGAAATTAGATTCTGGGCTACTCACTTCATGACGATGCAGACAATAATGACGATGAGGACGAGGACGACCACCCCTGCTCCCACAGACACTGCTACCAATTTGATGTCGTTGTCTTCAACTGTGCTGGACTTAGCTTTTGCTGTGGGGACACACCAGGAAAAAATAGAATGATGATGTTGGTCATTTGAAACAACAGTGCTTGAAAAGGGCATTTGGGCTGGGTTTTATTTATTTTGTCAATGAGGATTCAGGGGTAATAATTGTGTATTTTGTAAAACTCCTTCTTTTTTTTCTTTGACATATTTTAGCACGTGAAGTTGATTTTTTTTAAAAATAAAGATGATAATGATGATGATGATGATGATGATGATGATGTGTGTGTGTGTGTGTGTGTGTGTGTGTGTGTGTGTGTGTGTGTGTGTGTGTGTGTGTGTGTGTGTGTGTGTGTGTGCAATCTTTAACATAGCAATTTTCTTTTAAAAAAATACAAATAATAGCACAACCAAGTTTGCATGATGATAGATACCATCATTATGTTTGCAGTGACTGCTTTTATGCTGACGGTGTGGAACACCATTATTTACTATGAAAGGATATTTTCATTTTCACTTATGGTGTGGAACACCATTATCTAAGGATATTTACATTTCACTTATGGTGTGGAACACCATTATCTAAGGATATTTACAATTCACTTTGTTTAATTGTATTCTACGACTGTGCATATTGATTAGCGAGCTTTGATGGCGTTTGTTTCTTGTTTCGTCCAATTTGGTTGATATTTGCAATAAAGATGGGGGACCAGACGGTATTTGATATTTTAAATGATTTTGCTGTCAGAGAAATATGGCCCAAAATTGTGCAATTGACAAACATAATATAGTTAACATACCAACATAATGTAATACAAATATATTTTGTATTATTGTGAAGTGTCTTTTCCAGCTTTGCATACCAACAGCTTGAAATAATGTATCAGTCATCCTTTCTGCCATTGTATAAATAGTTATTATGAAAACCAGCTACAAACTATTATTGAATGGTTTTGATGTCAGGGACACATATGTCTAACAATACATAATCATTACGTTTGTTTCGTATTACAATAAACTGTCAATTATTCGCTAAATATCAAATCTTAAATGCAACGCTAAATAAAAGCTAAGCATGTTATTTGAGAACAAAATCGGTAAGTTCATGTTCCATGTCTGAAGCCACATGCGCATCCTCCGTCGACGGCACAGTGAGACTGTCAACCTCAAACCCAGTGGACAACCATGATGACGATGATGATGATGGTGGTCCAAAAAGACTCATTTATTAAACGTGCATAGCAAAATGGCGGATGATGAGCACATTTTGGATTGTTCATCTCATGATTTTGCATTCAGTTGGTGTTCATTAAAAAGAACACACCAAAGGACAGAGCTGGTTGATTAATTGGATTATTTCATAAAGACCCCCACAATGTTGTAATTTTGAGCACATACAAATTATTCCATATGTCTGTAACAGAAAAACACTGCATTGCATAATTCATACAAAACGCTCTGTATCTTGAGACACAAATTACTAACCAGTACACTCCGGAGCCAACAGGTTGCTGTTCAAGGCACATTCGTAGCAGAACCCAGAGAACTGAACACATCTCCGACATTGCGATGGTGGACACAGTCTGTCACAGTGGTCTCCATAATAACCGTCTACACAACCTACAGAAAAACAAAACAATGACTGGTATAACAAAATTGAAGAAATGGGGGAAAACTCTCTTTCCAACTAACTCCCCTCTACCAAAGTTGATTACGATGCCAATCATCTAGCAATGCGTGGATCAGAGCAAAAGTGAGACAAACAAAGCATCATTCTAAAAAAGAATGTGCCAAGTTCGCCTTGATGACCCTTCACCCACACAGTACACATCAACAATGGTGGAGAGGATGACATACAAACAAATCAACATAATACACGCGCAAGTGTTTCAGAAGTTAATCTGATCTTTTGAAATAAAAATACTACTCCATATTTGCTTTGCCCCACTTAAACGACAACCCGTATGCTGATTTCCATTGGCTTCATTCATAATAAAAGATTAGTAATGCTATTGTTTGGATATTAGACAGAACAAAATACTTGTAAACAGCAAATATATCACTCATAAAAATGCTAGGACACAAAACCAAGCCTACTCCCAAATTTGGGGACAAACATTACATGTGGCAACACTCATTTCACTGAAAACTGTTTAAAGTCTACGTTATACAACACACAATGAAATGTCAGTAACGTGCATGGTCCCCACGTGCCTGAAGCACCTTCTCATGGAACAGATGATGTTCTGGAACTTCTACGGGGGAGTCAGATCCTACTCGTATTTAGGGGCTCAGGTTGATCAGGGGGGGAAGGCTGTCGTTCATTGTGAGCTGATTCCATCAAAGACCATGTAGGAGCTACCTCAACGACGTTCATGCTGGAATCATTGTGGAATCGCTGCTTCCAACTACTCCACATCCTATAACTTCCTTACCTTACGACCAAGCCAAATCTTGACTCATCACTAAAGCAAGATGGGCGTCCAATCAACATGGTCTATAATATTAAGTTGTCCTGCTGCACCCAGGTCAGGAAGTGCAAATTGCAGGTGCTCTGGGCCTCAGGCCACCTTTATTAGAAATTGTATTCCAAGTTGTAAGGTTAAGACCGCTTTTGAAGCTGAATTCAGAAGAGATGGTGGTAAGCTTGATGACAAGTCTGTCCTTCCGCTGTAAGGTGATGTGAGTTCTCCCACCAGAATAACTTATCGAGATAATGTCCGTAGTTTGGCGCACGTTTCACACTTCCGGGACCACATTTTGGCTGGCTTTTAAGGCCTGTACTGGTGCTGCGATAATCCAGATTCAAGCATTATGCAGCTTAGACCATATCAATGTCAGTCAAATGTCTGAAGTCAAAAGCTCAGGCCATATCAATGTCAGTCAAATGCTTAAAGTCAAAAGCTCACACCATATTAATGTCAGTCAAATGTCTGCAGTCAAAAGCTCAGGCCATATCAATGTCAGTCAAATGCCTGGAGTCAACCGCTCAGGCCATATCAATGTCAATCACATGCCTGAAGTCAAAAGCTAACACCATATCAATGTCAGTCAAATGCCTGAAGTCAAAAGCTAAAACCATATCAATATCAGTCAAATGTCGGAAGTCAAACGCTCAGACCACATCAATGTCAGTCACATGCCTGAAGTCAAAAGCTCAGACCACATCAATGTCAGTCAAATGCCTGAAGTCAAAAGCCCAGCCCACATCAATGTCAGTCAAATGCCTGAAGTCAAAAGCTCAGGCCACATACATCAATGTCAGTCAAATGCCTGAAATTAAAAGCAGTTGTCCAGGCGTAGTGATCCAATCAGCAAGACAAACATTGATGGTGTCCATTATCCAACACAAGAAACAGGTTTTGACTTGAGTGCTATGCATCCCAATTTCAGGGATTGACTCAGAAAGCTGCATCCTTCTGCCTGTAGTGAACACTGTTCACTAGATTACAATAGTAGTGACAATGAATAATGATGCCAGTGTCAGTATCAAACAACAATTTATGTTAATATCAAAGCAATGCTATGTCGCAGTTCTCTAAACACACAAAAATGGTACAAAGCAAACATGGAGTAGTATGTATGTTACAGCACATCAAATACAGACTCCAGCAAATCCCTACTCCTTCACCCACTATAACGGGACGAAGGACAGTATCACAAAAGACATAATTAATTGCTACTGACCTGCACATGTGCCTGAAATAAATAAACACCTTTGGGACCGACAGTTAGAGTTGCATGGCACGCACGTGCCGGCGGAGGTTTTGAAGTGTTTGTCTTCACATTCTGCATACACAAAGAAAACAAGAACACACAACTATTCATCATCGTAAGCTGTGTTTTATCGTCAAGAATACTTGGTGCAACCATCGTGTCATTCTAAAACACAACAACAAAAAACATTATGACCTGGTCTCCCCTAACCAGCCACTGTACAAAAATAAGTTCACACGTGCATGTTTACGCACACAACAATTTCGTTTTTAATTGAACCTTTTTAACACTTTCAAATACAGAACATAAACAAAACTAAGAAAAAGAATACAAGCCATATGACAAAAATAGCACAACACATACACATGCAAACTCATAAGCATGCACATACTCTCTCTCTCACACACACACACACACACACACACACACACACACGCGCGCGCGCGCGCGCGCACACGCACACGCACACACACACACACACACACACACACACACACACGCACGCACGCGCACACACACACACACACACACACACACACACACACACACACACACGCGCACCCACACGCACACACAGACACGCATACACACATATGCTACATTACTGAGGTTGAATACCGTAATAAATAGGTACATTAAACAATCAAACTATCAACATGAGTTGGACGTTGAAAAATGTTAGTCCACAATTCTATGACACGTTATCATTCTTATTTTTTTAAATGCTATTTTAAAGAAAACAATTATTTATTATATTTGCAACAAATTATCCTAGTAACAATTTTTTTGGTTTGTTGGAAAGCCTTCAATGCAGAATAATGATATGTTAATAACTCAAAAGTGACCCCTGGGACATCAAATCAAAATCAAATCAAATCAAATTCACTTTATTATCTCCCAAGGAGAAATTTTGTTCAGGTGCCAGAATAACAAAGACATCGACATTCAGCATGCATGAATAGGAGCAAAAGTTACTCATAATACACACTTAAAGATACACATTATATGTGGATACATACACGTCTAAGGATAAGCATGCATAGTTTCTTTTAGCACGATGAACACACATTTAAGCCTAAAAGGATCATGAGTTTAGGAGGTGGAAAATTAGAGAAAAAGTGGCCAATAAAGCAAAATTGAAGATTTCAGCTTTGGCCGTAAAAACGAACAAAATAACACACGCTTAAGAAGAAAAAATTCCGTTCCAGAGGAACTTGGTCGATTAAGCGGCTTTGGACGATTATCCGATGGCCAGTTAAACGGATTCCACTGTATAAGAAAACCTGGATAAAAGAAAACAAAAAATATCTCCCTTCGATTTTCTTATAACCGGGTTTTGCTGTACTGCAAACTTTTCAACGGATTCGGACAGCCGTGCGCATATCATTCTAACAGATGTGATAGTTTGGTCGTTATGGCGTACGGAACGGACAAAGATTAATGAGTATGAAAACCGTTCGTCTGACTCAGTCAGTCAAATCAAATCAAATCAAATCAAATCAATCACCATCACTTTATTATCTCCCAAGGAGAAATTTTGTTCAGGTGCCAGAATAACAAAGACATCGACATTCAGAATTGGAAAGATCTTGGGCCGTGAATTGGAAAGATCTTGGAGAGCAGAATCATCGGAATATTTGATCAGAGGAGTGGTTTCAGTGCATGCATGAATAGGAGCAAAAGTTACACATAATACACACTTAAAGATACACATTATATGTGGATACATACACGTCTAAGGATACACACACGTCTAATGCATAGTTTCTTTTAACACGATGAACACACACTTAAATCATGAGTTTAGGAGGTGGATGGATCGGGGGATGAAGGATTTCTGTGCCCTGGAGTTGACTTTAAAAGTTTTGTAGCGACGTCCAGAAGGTAATAGTTCGTAATGTTTGTTCAAAACATGGGAGGTGTCACTTACAATCTTCCTGGCTTTATGCTTGGTTCGTCTTTCGTACATCTCATTCAAACCCATCTCTCTCTTTCTTACAACTTTACTACACACATTCACCACATCATCCAACACACGCTTGTTCTTCAAACACAGACTTCCAAACCAACACATAAAGGAAACAGTAAGCACTGACTCAATGCAGCTACTATAGTACGTATGCAAAATGTTTGAGTTAACACCAATGTTGTTCTTGTCGAAAGTCAGTTTGTCGTCCAAAATGGTACCTAAGTATTTGTATTCTGAAACTCTTTCCACTGTTTCACCATCAATTTCTACCTTTGGCACAGGGGGTGGATCTTTCCTAAAGTCTATTAACATTTATTTTGTTTTTAGCACATTGAGGTCCAGATCACGACTAATTTTGTGGTGATGGGTTATATTTAAAATCTGTTTTATGTATACATTGAGAAATACGTTTAGCCTCAGCTTGTAAAAAGAAACCTCAATTTATGCAAACATTCCATTATAATAGTCTCCTCATGTACCATCACATATTTAACAAAATGTTAAGCGATTCTACCCGCCGGTTTATGCGATACAGTTCGGGCATGAAACATGTAGCGTAAAGACGAAAACATTCAGTTTTCAGGGTTACAATTCAGGGTTACAATTCAAGGTTAAATTAAGCACTGTCAAAAGAATTCTATGAAACCATCGGTGTATCATAATACATAACCACACGAAAGTTGAATCGATTCTGTCCAACAGTTCACAAATTACAGTCCGAAAGACATTTGTTTTTACATGACAGTTACCTGCGCAACCATCTCCCGTATATCCAGTGTTACACGGGGCACATTGTCCTGTGTCACTGTCACAGTCCTCATTCTGACATCCTTGGGAACAAGCCGTGGAACACTGGTCACCATACCACCCATCAACACAGCCTGAAAAATGTAATCTTACAACGATAACCATCTCATCACAACGACACACGTGCGATCTACGAGACGAGAATCAACTGAAAAGAAACCAGAAGCAGCAACAACAAGTAATTATCATAATCATCATCATCATCATCATCATCATCATCATCATCATCATCATTATCATCAGCAGCAGCAGCAGCAGCAGCAGCAGCAGCAGCAGTAGCAACAGCTTATTTCGATTCTTCTTCTAATTATTATCTTTTCTTCTTCTGTTTCTTCTTCTCTGTAAACCACTATTCATGCATACATGTTACTGTGATGGGTGTTGGGATAAGCAATGATAAAGAAAAATCAACAATAACAACAATCATAACTAAATAAACTATGATTGTTACTGTACTCACTCACCATCATAACATCGTGCAGTCTCCTGATCACAGAAGTTCTTGCCTGGTCCCTGACCACAGTGGGCACTACAGTCCAAGTCACACGATGCTCCGTGCTTTCCCACTGGACACTGACTGACTTCAACAGGCACTGGACAGTGACATTGTACAATGTAGACTGATGTAGCAAGAGGTGTAAGGTAAGAAAAGAGTAAATTGTAGAGACAGTGGATTATCTAACCCTGTTCAATGTTAGAAAGGTCAGTATTTGAAGGCAGATATATACACTGCTCATGTGATTGTGTTAATGATATGATTTGTGCATTCATGTGTATTCATTCTTTTGGTTTTCTTTACCTGTGTTGAGTTTACATATTACTTTGCTAGCGTTACAACAAACTGACACAGCTGTGTTTGATACTGTTTTGGTGGTTAATGATAGGCTTTTGTATCCTTGATTGCTAAAAGGTGGTGTAATTGTAAGCAATAAAACTTACACGACCGAAAAGAGCAATCATCTGTGAACACACGCTCACTCAAATTTGTTAATCCAACTGCCTCTTTACGTGCATCAACTGCATTTCTAAAGTGTCATTTCGTTGAGATGGAGTGAACACGTAAAAGTGAGTAAAATTGTCTTGCTCACATAGCAAACGTCGTACAAGAGTTTCATGCCCGAAGTGAAATAATGACGTCAAGAGTTGTCTTTCTGTGTTGGCATGCTGGAGAACAGTTGTACACAGACTCTTTGCGTCATTAGTGTTCAGAATATCACAATGCGTCGCTTCAAAGCTTGGATTCACTGCCATGAGGTTGGTACTGCTGATACACGCCGTGAAGATGGCAGAATGTGGGTGACTGGTAATAAAAATGGCAATTTTCCGCTATTTTATTGAAGCATTTTGTTTTTGCTGAAGTCCTCATTGCGGAACGTTTCCACCCACAATGTGAGGCACGGACTTCATGATGCTGCCTTCGCTCCTTCTGGGCATGTTTGTGGATACTGGTCCTTCCAGCTCATGAGCAGTGCTGCCTTTTGAGAGCCCAGAACCACGTCATCTGGACATTACGAGGGGTGCCTGCCAGAACGGTCTATCTCAAAAGGAATAAAGAGCACAGATGGGCAGTTCTGGCATTCACCCCTCGATTATGAGACTGGACATGAATTCTCTTCACCAACGAGTTCCGGATCTGTCTTAATTTCACGGATGGTCTTGCCAGGGTGCAGAGGTTCTCCGGAAAACATTACCAGGAAACGTGAGTCAGAGTGTGTGGCAGATCTTGGGGTGGGTCTTTGACGGTTTGGGCTTGTATCAGCATGGTCGAGAAAACAGTGTCACAAATTCTTGAAAAGGAATCCCTGATAGCTGTTCACTACAGGTATGAGTTCATCGATGTCCATGTCAAACGTTCTGCTGGTACGACCCGAGATTACGTCATCTTCCTGGATAATAATGCATCTTTTCATCGAGCAAGGGTTGTTTATGTGTACATGCAGCAAGAGATCGTCCATATGAGGTAGGTTGCCCGATCCAGAGACCTTAGTCTCATAGGACAATGTTGAAACATGTTCCAGGCAGTCGTTAGCATCCGTTCACAGCAGCTCAGAAGTCTACAGGACCCAGAACAATGTTTGTTAGAGGAGTGGGACACACTGGATCAACAGGAGCTTCAAAAGCTCCTCCAGAACACAAAGTGGCGTTTTTAAGCTGGAAGTGCAGGGGGTCTCGCATAATGCTTATCCATGACTTTTCTTGCCGCAAAAAGCAAAGATTCTGAAAATGAACATTTCGCTCTAGTCGGTTGTTTTACACATTTTGATGGGGTATCACAAACTTCCCTTGTCGTAAGCCAATCAAATTATTCTCGGACCTCGGTTTAAAAAATTGAAATGTGAAGATGAAAATGTTAATTGAACTAAACAAGGAAAAACATTGATGGCTTTGTGTTTATCTTTGATAATTCTGCATGTTTAAGAAAATATCCTTAGCAAATGTTGAGCAGTACAGATCGAAACTTACCCTTCCCCCGACTTAACTGCCCTCAGCCGAATTCAAACATCCATGTATACCTGGTTGTCGTGGAGAAAATAGAAGTAAAAATGCCTTTACCAAGGTTACAAGACAACAGTTCGAACAAGATTCGAGCCTTCGACTAGCAAACCTGTTGGATTAGCCTGCTTGGATTATAAGGCAGCAGCTCCATCAACCATTGGCTAACAATAAAATGCACAATCTTAATCTACACATTTCTCGGCGAAAGAAAATTGACACCAAAAGAACGGCATATACTCCAGGTTTTCTTTAATTAGCTTGTAAAAGTTGGATAGATACGACAAACACAGGCAAAATAAATCCCCCAGCCTTTAATACACATAGCAAAACTAGCACTACACAGAAAGGATAATCTACGTATGCCTCTCTTTGATGGCTTTGATTTAACAGTCATTTAAAGTTTGCCATCCAAGATATTTTATTTACAGAACTCTGATGCTCACGCGCGCGTCAATTGGTGTATGCATTGTGTGTGTATTAGGTATTAGGTATTAGTGTGTTTATAGTCTCTGATGCTGGAGAGCGCGTCGCGCGTCACCCAATTTTTGGTTTTTTGCATGCGATTTTTGTACACTGATGCACATTAACCTGGCAAGTCTTTGTTTGTGTGTTATAATCATTAGTGTGTCTGTGCACACGGGCCTTATAACTCGGTTTATCGTGTGTGTGTGTGTGTGTGTGTGTGTGTGTGTGTGTGGCGGCCGTGTCATTTGCGCGTGTGTGCGTGCGTGCGTGTGCGTGTGCGTGCGTGCGTGCGTGCGTGTGCATACACGCGTATGTGTATGTGCACGTGCACAAGAAAGTTTGTGTGTAGGTTTTTTACACACAACTGTAGGACATGAACCTAAAAGGCAAGTCTTTTAACCTTTCCTAGTCTTGCACCTTGTACTGCCAGAAATTATAATTTTATTAAAATTTAGCGATGGGATAATCATGTCATAAATTGAAAATAAAACACTATATAAACACCAGATTAGATTCAGGTTTTTGTTTTAACTCTTGTTTGAAGACATGCAAAGTTATATGAGGCTCCATTGACTGTGTGTGAAAATATTGTTTCCAACATAACATTACCATGCGGCGTATAGATTTTAAATAATTAATTATCTAATTAATTTTTGGGTACCTTACAAAAATATGTTTGCCTTCAAATTGTATCCTAAGCCAAACTGTGACCAATAATCTACAACATGGCTAAATTTGAAGAGAATCCATCAATAACTTTATGCTCTAGTAGCAAACAAAGCAAGGAACCCTTGTTCAGCCCTGACTGTCCCCTTAATTAATTAATTAAAAGACAAAGGTGCCTATGTTATGTTTTTAGTTCTGACGATATAGTTTGTCAAAAACACAT
>CM065696.1:13408349-13410849 GCA_017654935.2 Phymorhynchus buccinoides
GAAAGCTGGTGAGCGCGGGTGATAAATAAGTAGTGTCATATCCGTAGTAAGGCAATAAAATAAGTGTTTAGAACTGTAAGAGGGGTGTGTGTGTGTGTGGTGTGTGGTGTGTGTGTGCGCAGTGCGTTGTGCGTGGGGCGTGAGTGTGCGTGCGTGCGTGCGCGTGCATGTGTGATGTGTGTTGTGTGTGTGTGTGTGTAGTGTGTGTGCCTGTGTGCATTTGTGCGTAGTTAGTGTGTATGCGTGTGTGCACGAGAACTGGAGATAGGGGGGTGAGAGGGGGAAGGGGGGTTAGGAGAGAGAGAGAGAGCGGACTGCGTTGTGCATTGTGATGTTCATACTTTCATACCATGATTGGCCCCTGTGTATCAAACAAACTTCATATATATATATTTTGTTGTCTACATGTACCCTTGTGGGGGCCAAAAAGTCGCGGGCCTCAAAAATCGCCGGCGACTTTTGGGCTCTACCCTAGAGGCCTAATAGGTCGCCAGGTAAGGTCTCTTTTCAAATGTGCATAATCATGAAGATAAATTATTGATTTGATTGACTTGTTTGTTTTCGTTTGCCCGATCTCCGGCCCGAAAAGGACTATATTTTTATTGCTTTTTGTCCTTTACCCGACCTACGAATGAAAGGACTGTGTTTCTAGCTATTTTGCTGTGTGTGTGTTTGTTTTGTTTGTTTATGGGGCGGGGGGGAACGGGGGAGGGGCAGGTTTTTTGTCCGATCTACGATTGTGCGATCACAGAGAAATAAGGATTATTTGTTTGTTGTGGTTTTTAAAAAATTCTGTCTGTCCAAAGAATATCTTCCAAACGAGTGGACAGAATCGCTTCAAATTTGGTGTAGTGGTGTGTGAATCTAATGCTGAAAGAGATCAGAACATGAATTATCAATGATCAAGGTCAAAAAACTTAATAAACTTTTCGAGTTTGCCAACGTGGCCGAATATGGAAAAAGAAGATTTTTCTTCTTGTTGCTGCATATTTTTTTACCATAAAAGAAGTCGTGACGGGTGTTCAGTGGATTCAGCTTCCTCGCTTTCAAGCTGGAATTTTCATCTTTCAGACAGATCACTGATCGGTGGTGCGCGAGTTTACCGAGTTGAAAAGCGTTGACATAATCAGTTGTCCGCTCGCTATTTAAGCCCACCTCGCGCTGATAAACAGTGCAAGACACAAGATGAAGCCTTCTAGTGATGTTCTCAAAGGTTGTTAAAAAAAATTCTACCCTGCCAGTTTTTTCCTACATCCACCGCATTAAACCTACCGAATTGGCGACATTTTGCCTATTTACTAACAAAAGGAGTGGCTTCCCATGCGAAGTGGAAACGATCGTCAAACGCTGAATATAATTAATACTTTGCTCCACACCACCAACTTTATTAGGAAATCACTAATGTTTGCTTCGGCGCCATAAATTTAAGCTTACGATGTTGCACACAATAATTTAGTTGTGGTTTTAAACTTTTTGAAAATCGTTGGGGAAAAAAATGCTGTGCTTCTGCGCGAGCCCTGTCTCGCGAGATTACGTCATGGGAAGACGCCATTGCAAAAAGCAAAAATAGTTATCTGCTCGATTCAAATACCAGTATCATGAAAAACACAAATATTTGAGAGTGTTTTTTCTAATAAAAAAACATATGCATAGTTTCAACAAGCAGCACTCGATTTTAAAATGCTTATTTTTCTGTAAATTAATCAAGTTTTTTTTTCTTCTCATACCTAACAGATACGATTGTCGCTACTTCACGTAGGTCTTCCTGTCGGCATACTTCTTCATCTTCTGCTTATCTGAGCTTTGTCGCGTTGTCGAACAGTTCGGTCGTTTGGAGGAGTTTCGCAGACGTGGGGAAGCTTGCCTCTGATGCTCCGATGCTCCTCCCATCCTCGTCGCCAGGATAACGTTTGTTTGCTAGTTGCTATAACTGTTAGATGATCAATCAAGGGAGATCAGTCCGATAATGAATAGAAGAGTTATTGTTCGTGTAAAAGAAACATAGTCCACATGTTCACAGTCAGCACACTACAAAAACTAAAACGATTTGGGTGGGCCGGGTTTTGTTTTTGATGTACATATAAAAAGTGGTCCTTAAGGGATATAACTCTTGACGTGAGTCCCGTGTAAAAATAGGGGTGGGTTGAAAATGTGTATGGTGTTCAGTAAAGAGCACCGTGACATACTGGGTTTTTTTAGTTTAGTATGGACAATATACATTATTTCATCTATTATCAAAAACATAGAATGATTTCATGGTTGAGTGTTTTTCTACAGGCATTTGAACAAAATTCAGGGAAATATGTGTCAATACGGCACGTTTTCCTAAATTTCCTATTGACTAAATTATATTTCCTTACCATTTGACATAGATTCTGACATTATGTAGGTTGCAGAATCAGGCAAGATTGATTGAAAGGTTTTAATAACTTAAGTGTATGAAAGGTGTCCAGTTTTCAGTAGACCTGATTTTACCCGAAAATTGTCCAACACCCCACAT
>CM065696.1:13413349-13433349 GCA_017654935.2 Phymorhynchus buccinoides
ATCAGAGTTCTGTAAATAAAATATCTTGGATGGCAAACTTTAAATGACTGTTAAATCAAAGCCATCAAAGAGAGGCATACGTAGATTATCCTTTCTGTGTAGTGCTAGTTTTGCTATGTGTATTAAAGGCTGGGGGATTTATTTTGCCTGTGTTTGTCGTATCTATCCAACTTTTACAAGCTAATTAAAGAAAACCTGGAGTATATGCCGTTCTTTTGGTGTCGATTTTCTTTCGCCGAGAAATGTGTAGATTAAGATTGTGCATTTTATTGTTAGCCAATGGTTGATGGAGCTGCTGCCTTATAATCCAAGCAGGCTAATCCAACAGGTTTGCTAGTCGAAGGCTCGAATCTTGTTCGAACTGTTGTCTTGTAACCTTGGTAAAGGCATTTTTACTTCTATTTTCTCCACGACAACCAGGTATACATGCATGTTTGAATTCGGTTGAGGGCAGTTAAGTCGGTGGAAGGGTAAGTTTCGATCTGTACTGCTCAACATTTGCTAAGTTTATTTTCTTAAACATGCAGAATTATCAAAGATAAACACAAAGCCATCAATGTTTTTCCTTGTTTAGTTCAATTAACATTTTCATCTTCACATTTCAATTCTTTTTTTAAACTGAGGTCCGAGAATAATTTGATTGGCTTACCATAAGGGAAGTTTGTGATACCCCATCAAAATGTGTAAAACAACCGACTAGAGCGAAATGTTCATTTTCAGAATCTTTGCTTTTTGCGGCAAGAAAAGTCATGGATTAGCATTAAGCGAGACGCCCTCACTGCACTTCCAGCTTAAAAACGCCACTTTGTGTTCTGGAGGAGCTTTTGAAGCTCCTGTTGATCCAGTGTGTCCCACTCCTCTAACAGGCACTGTTCTGGGTCCTGTAGACTTCTGAGCTGCTGTGAACGGCTGCTAACGACTGCCTGGAGCATGTTTTAATATTGTTCTATCAGACTGAGGTCTCTGGACCGGGCAACCTACCTCATATGGACGATGATCTCTTGCTGCATGTACACATAAACAACCCTTGCTCGATGAAAAGGTGCATTATCATCCATGAAGATGACGTAATCTCGAGTCGTACCAGCAGAAGTTTGACGTGGACATCGATGAACTCATACCTGTAGCAAACAGCTATCAGAGATTCCTTTTGAAGAATTTGTGGCACTGTTTTCTCTGACCATGCTGATACAAACCCAAACCGTCAAAGACCCACCCCAAGATCTGCTACAAACTCTGACTCACGTTTCCTAGTAATGTTTTCCTGAGAACCTCCGCACCCTGGCAAGATCATCTGTGAAAGTAGAACAGATCCAGAACTCGTTGGTGAAGAGAATTCATGTCCAGTCTCATAATCGAGGGGTGAATGCCAGAACTGCATATCTGTGCTCTTTATTCCTTTTGAGATAGACGTTCTGGCAGGCACCCCTCGTAATGTCCAGATGACGTGGTTCTGGGCTCTCAAAAGGGCAGCACTGCTCATGAGCTGGAAGGACCAGTATCCACAAACATGCCCAGGGGGAGTGAAGGCAGCATCATGGAGTCCGTTCCTCACATTTTGGGTGGAAACGTTCCGCAATGAGGACTTCAGCAAAAACAAAATGCTTCAATAAAATAGCGGAAAATTGCCATTTGTATTACCAGTCACCCACATTCTGCCATCTTCACGGCGTGTATCAGCAGTACCAACCTCATGGCAGTGAGTCCAAGCTTTGAAGCGACGCATTGTGATATTCTGAACACTAATGACGCAAAGAGTCTGTGTACAACTGTTCTCCAGCATGCCAACACAGAAAGACAACTCTTGACGTCATTATTTCACTTCGGGCATGAAACTCTTGTACGACGCTTGCTATGTGAGCAAGACAATTTTACTCACTTTTACGTGTTCACTCCATCTCAACGAAATGTCACTTTAGAAATGCAGTTGATGCACATAAAGAGGCAGTTGGATTAACAAATTTGAGTGAGCGTGTGTTCACAGATGATTGCTCTTTTCGGTCGTGTAAGTTTTATTGCTTACAATTACACCACCTTTTAGCAATCAAGGCTATAAAAGCCTATCGTTAACCAATTTCGAGCAGTGTATATATCTGCCTTCAAATACTGACCTTTCTAACATTGAACAGGGATAGATAATCCACTGTCTCTACAATTTACTCTTTTCTTACCTTACACCTCTTGCTACATCAGTCTACATTGTACAATGTCACTGTCCAGTGCCTGTTGAAGTCAGTCAGTGTCCAGTGGGAAAGCACGGAGCATCGTGTGACTTGGACTGTAGTGCCCACTGTGGTCAGGGACCAGGCAAGAACTTCTGTGATCAGGAGACTGCACGATGTTATGATGGTGAGTGAGTACAGTAACAATCATAGTTTATTTAGTTATGATTGTTGTTATTGTTGATTTTTCTTTATCATTGCTTATCCCAACACCCATCACAGTAACATGTATGCATGAATAGTGGTTTACAGAGAAGAAGAAACAGAAGAAGAAAAGATAATAATTAGAAGAAAGAATCGAAATACAGCTGTTGCTACTGCTGCTGCTGCTGCTGCTGCTAGCTGCTGATAATGATGATGATGAATGATGATGATGATAATGATGATGATGATGATGATGATGATGATAATGATGATGATGAACGATGAAGATAATGATGATGATGATGATGATGATGATGATTATGATATTTACTTGTTGTTGCTGCTTCTGGTTTCTTTTCAGTTGATTCTCGTCTCGTAGATCGCACGTGTGTCGTTGTGATGAGATGGTTATCGTTGTAAGATTACATTTTTCAGGCTGTGATGATGGGTGGTATGGTGACCAGTGTTCTACGGCCTGTTCCCAAGGATGTCAGAATGAGGACTGTGACAGTGACACAGGACAATGTGTCCCGTGTAACACTGGATATACGGGAGATGGTTGCGCAGGTAACTGTCATGTAAAAACAAATGTCTTTCGGACTGTAATTTGTGAACTGTTGGACAGAATCGATTCAACTTTCGTGTGGTTATGTATTATGATACACCGATGGTTTCATAGAATTCTTTTGACAGTGCTTAATTTAACCTTGAATTGTAACCCTGAAAACTGAATGTTTTCGTCTTTACGCTACATGTAATAGAACCACCATTGCAACTTATTTATGTCAGAGAAATGTCTTAAATACACTTACATTGCACAATCTCAACCATAAATAAAAATGCTCCGAGTGAACAATTGACACCGATCCTGAATATAACCAGACTTTTCTTACATACTATAGGCCTAACATTATTTGACGGTTGCTTACGAGAAGGATCTCGGGTGAAGTTGGCTTCGCAAAAAAGTCCTCCACCGACCCCACACAGCCGGCGGTAATGCAGACTAGACAGATCGCATACATTGACGTGTTTCTTTGTACAAGCTGAACGCTAAAATTCGTTTCAATTATATACAGAAAACAGATTTTAAATACGTTTGTATACTGTAAAGTTAGAGCAATTTGTTGTTGACATCCAAGAACGTCAATTTCCACAGCATATATTATATAATATAAAAGACGTTTTGCTCTCTGTTTCTAATTCATATGTTTTAAAACGATTCAAAACAAATTACAACATACAACGATGTTCATTTCATATTTGCACATCGGTAGAAATAAGTAACGAAATGGGATATAGCATGTCCTTTAAACCGACATTTGTATTTTTAGGGTGTTTGATTTTTTTTCCTTCAGAAACCAGCGAACGACCTTATGTAGGGCGTTTTTATACACTACACCTATTATTAGTTTTTAATATTTACTCCGGATCTGATAGTTTGTTGTATCTAGTCTGTGTAAGAAAAACATACACACAAATATAATAATAATTATATATGTGTGTACATTGTCACGAGTTGTGACTATTGTTCTTCTGAACAGACAGAGAAAGGCACAGTCTACCAATCGATCGCAAGGACACGAGAATCTTCTCCTTCTTTTGAAACCTAATCGAGACAACTACTTGTGAAATCGTTGCAACCCGATGTTAGCTCTGACCGCTCGCGAGACTCCAAAATTCAACTGGCGACTTCGTGAGTTTTAGACCGGTCAAACGTCACTCAATATTTTCCTGTAAGTTAAGCAACATCGACTTCATCGCTTATCCTTTCTCCTTTTCATCGTCTGTCCCACATACGGCCTCCCAGGGCTGAGGTGTGGTGAGGGCCACGTCCTGAAGGATCCGTTATCATGTGCTATTCCTGCACGAGTCCTAGACGTGGGATACGCGAAGCTGTAGAGCTTTGGCTGAACTTCGGTTCCTCTGTCATCCTCATCGCCATCTTCACCCGTTTTATGGTTCCTCATTGTCCTCCCTTTCCCCGTCATCGTCCTGCGTTCAAATAGGAGTCTGGAAGAAAGCACTGTGGCCGTCCGGAACCCCATTCCACCCGCTCGCGCCTTACCCCGAGCCTTGGCGAGACCAGAGCTGCGACTTGTCTTGTGGGAGGATCTCTTCTTCATTCCCCACTTTGGAAGTGTGGTCAGTAGCTACATAAAATTAGTAATTAATCCGTTAAAACTCGTACACAAAACGCGCGCGTAACAAGGTAGAATAGCTCAGTTAGCATGTTTGCTAACATGTATATTTGTTGTGCTGTTTTCTTGGTCATTTTCTCTTATTATTTCTTGCTTTCTTGCATAAGGGGCAAGAAATGATCTGCTGGTCATGACTTGTCAGTGCGAATAGGTTTTGCCCGGTCGTTAAATTTGATTACTTGAACTCCGGCACAATTTTGAATCAATGTTTGGTCGCCAATTGTGTGTTTAAGCCGGGCCAAATAGTTTTTTTCGGTGCAAAGCGTATTTGAGTTGATCACAGAGATCAGGAATCCTAAATGACGTGGCACGCGCGCGCATATTCCTGTTGCGGTATATGTTAGCCTCGCGGCCTTGTTAAGCTCGCGGCCTCTGTTTAGCCTTGTGGTATTGTTTAGCTCCGCGACAGATGTTTAGCCTCGCGGTCATAGCCCCCCCCTCTAGCAATTAAGTATTAATAGACTCTTGCGGAGAGTGGATACAGAGGGTTATTACAGCTCGCGCTTCTAGCTATGCTATAGTGGCTTTGTAAAGCGGTTCATCCCCGTTCTGTTTTTATTTTGAGAGAAAGTTAATTAATGTTTCAAGTTTTGACCTTTTGAAGTACATTGTGAAGCATTTGGGGAAAATACATTCTTTGCATGTAGTTTCGTCCGCCCGTCTGGAAGAAATGGAATGGAAGGAACATTATTTTGCGTGGTGAAATTTTATGTGATATTTTCAGAAGAATTTAAGTGTCCATCTTGTACCTGAAAAGCTCGTGAAATTTTCAGAAGAAATGTAATTGTTAATTTTGTATTTGAAAGGCTAGAAAATTCTAAAATGTATGAAAGCCCTTGTAGTTCAAGAAAAAGTGAAACCTTTTAGTTAATCCTTGTGATGAAATATTACCCCTAGACTGAGTCGTGTGAAAAGATTGTTAAAGACAGGTTGTTTCGCTGTTGGCGGTTCTTGAGAGAAACATAGTTTAAAGAGAATGGGTTTTGCTCCTGAAGAGGACTGTTGGGAATTAGTTTTTGGGTAAACACAAAACTGTTGTAATCGGGGTGTCAAAACTAGGTTTTTGTTTTGTTTTCTACAGTCCCGATCCTGATCCTGAGCCGGAATGATCCTGATCATGGTCCTTGGTCCTGGTCCGAGCCTGAGCCTGAGCCTCGAGCCTGAACCTGACCGGACGGTTGATGCCGGGTTGACCGCCCGTCAACCGCTCTTTTCTCCGTTCGGCTGTGGGTGGCCGCCCGCCTTTTGTCGCCCAGTGTGGTAGGTCCGATTGTGGCGGCCTGTCTGGCGTTCGGCCAGGCTTCGACGTTCCTGTGAGGAGTTATGGGGCGACCTCGCGCCGTCTTCATATTTTGTTTCTGATGTGTAGCATGCTCAGGGGGGGAGCAGTTTTCTACTGACTTTGTTTCCCCTTATCTTCTTCTTCGGACGCTCTGCTGTTTTTGTTGGACTTCTTTTATTCGTCTGCCCTTTTCGTCGTTTTTCCTTCAATTTTGTGTTTCTGACTTACAAACTCTCTTTATTTATTCAGTTAAGTGCCGGCTTAGTTTATTCTTTTGCGACACACTTTTAATGACTGTATATTGTGTAGATAATTGTTAAAACATTGAGTATGAATTGTGTAAGTGTGTGTGTTGGGCTTGCTTATAATAAAAGTCTGTTTTGTATGGTACTTCTGGTGTGGCGTGTGCATTCTCCTGCGAGTTTGTCTGTCTGGGCGTTACGGTGCGAGACTCTCCTCGGGGTTCGCTGATTTCCCTCCCCGATCTCTGATCAGGATCGCGCGGGGATTTCGTGACATACATAAACATGCAAAGGTTGAGCTTGTTTGTTTGTACAGTGTTGGATTTTGGGGGAGACCAGATCATAATGGGTTCTGTGTTGTTTTTTGTATTTTTTTTGAAATAAAGGATGGTATGCACTAAGTATTCTTGGGCGGGGGATTAAAAAAAACCACAGCGTACGATGATGAATTTGTGTGTTCTTGTTTCTTTGTGTATGCAGAAGTGTGAAGACAAACCACTCAAAAACCTCGCTCAGCACGTGCGTGCCATGCAAACTCTAACTGTCGGTCACAAAGGTGTTTATTTATTTCAGGCACATGTTGCAGGTCACAGTAGCAATAATTATGTCTTTTGTGATAATTGTCTTCGTCCCGTTACTATAGTGGTGAAGGAGTAGGGGATTTGCTGGAGCTGTATTTGATGGGCTGTAACATAAATACTACTCCAGGTTCGCCTTGCAATAACTTTCTGTGTTTAAGAGAAACTGCGACAAGAATGCTTTTATTATGACACAAATTGTTGTTTGATACTGACCCACGGCATCATATCATTGGTAACCACTATTGTAATCTGTGAACAGTGTTCACGACAGGCAGACGGATGCAGCATTTTCTGAGTCATCCCGAAATGGCATGTATAGCACCGAAGCAAAAACCTGTTCTGTGTTGATAAGAATACCATCAGTTTTGTCTGCCTGATTGATCACTATGCCGGACAACTGCTTTTAATTCAGGCATTTGACTGACATGATGTATGTGGACTGAGCTTGTGAATTCAGGAATTTGAACTGAATGATGTGGGCTGGGGCTTTTGTGACTCAGGCATTTGACTGACATTGATGTGGTCTGAAGCTTTGACTTCAGGCATTGAACAGACTTTAATATGGCCAGAGTTTTGGACGTTCAGCATTTGACCTGAATTGATAGTGTGTTCCTTGGGACTTCAGCAATTTGACTGAAATTGATATGGTCTGAGCTGCATATGCTTTAATCTGGGTTATCGCAGCACCACGTGGATGCCAGCCAAGTGCAGTCCCGCAAATTGTGAAAAGTGCACAAAACTACGGGTATCGTCTCGAGGACGTCATTTGAGTGGGAGAAAAAACTCACACCATCATTACAGCAGACATAATTCTTGTCATCAAGATCACCACCAATCTTTCTGACTTCAGCTTCAAAAGCGTTAGCTTTACAAATCGGATACAATTTTAATGAACTACCAAGGAGGTGGCTTTATAAGGTGCCTGAGCACAGGAGTACCTGCAATTTGCACTCCCTGACCTGGGGCCCGCATAAATAATGAAATATTAGACCATGGTGATTGGACTTCCATCTTGCTTTAGTTATGTCAAGATTGGGCCCGGTCATAAGCACTAGGATGTGGAGTAGTGGAAGCAGCGATTCCACAATGATATAAGTCCAGCATGAACATCGTTAGGTCGACTCCTTACATGGTCTGAGATGGAATCAGCAACAGTGGACGACAGCCCTAACTGTGCTCCGGAACGGAAACCTGACAGTTTACGGTTGGCTGTATGAAATTCATGGCCCCTCTTGAGGGTGAACTAAGTACATCCGCTTGGAATGTTTCTCATTTGATGAATCATAACGCTCCCCAACATTGAGTAAAACCTCTGGTATGGAGCACCCTTAGGTTTCTCTGTCTTATGTATCATAACATATGTTTTGAATATGATTTAAACCATCCGTATATGTGTTAAACCCAACCAGTTGGATTCAACTGAGACTTTAAATAAGAGTAGGATTAACCTCCCCACTGTAGAATTTCAGAACCTAAATCTGTCCATGAGGAGGTGCTTCAGGCACGTGGGGCCATGCACGTTACTGACATTTCTTGTACTATGAACATGTACCGGGCCACAGGCTGTATACAATAAACCACTGTCAAATTGTCAATTAACTTCATTGGTGTGCTTACACGTAGACTTACCAGGTTTCAATGAAAGACTTTTGCCACAGTAATGTTGTCCCACAAATTGGAGTAGTGGTTTGGGTTCTACATTTTGATGAGTGTATCTTGCTGTTTACAAGTATTTGTGCTGTCTCAATAACGCAAGCAATAGCATTACTAAGCTTTTATTATGAATAACGCCAATGGAATTCAGAATAGGTTGTCGTTTAAGTTGATGCAAAGCAAAATATGTGAGTAGTATGTTTATTTCAAAAGATCAGTTAACTTCTGAAACACTGTGCAAGTAATGATATTGATTTGTTTGTATGTCATCCTCTCACAATTGTTGATGTGTACTGTTGGGTGAAGCGTCATAAAGTCGATCTTGGCACTTCTTTTGAGAATGATGCTTTGTTGTCTCACTTTGGCTTGACTACACCGCATTGCTAGAAGATGGCATGTAATCAACTTTGGGGAGGGGATGTAGTAAGAAAGAGAAGGTTTCCCACTTGTTCAATTTCGATTTAACCAGTCATTGTTTTGTTTTTCTGTAGGTGGTAGGACGGTTATTATAGAGGACCCACTGTGACAGACTGGTCACCATCGCACGTCAGAGATGTCTTAACTTCTCTGGGCTTGCCTACGAATGTGCCCTGAACCGCACCTGGACTCCAGGAGGTGTACAGGGTAGTAATTTGTGTCTCAAGATACAGCGCGTTTGTCTGAATTATACATTGCAGTGTTTGTCGTTACAACATAATTATGGAATCATTTGTATGTGATTCAAAACTACAAGATAGGTCGGGGGTCTTTATGAAAATCGAATTAATCAACCGCTCTTCCTTTGGTGTGTTGTTTTTAATGAACAACTGATGCAAAATCATGGATGGAGGAATCCACAATGGGTTCATCATCCGCCATTTTGTTATGCAAAATTTAATAAATGCGTCCTTTTAGACTATCATCATCATCATGGTGGTCCATGGTCTGCGGTTGACAAGTCTCACTGTGCCTTCGACGAGAATGCGCAGTGCCTTCGGACAAAGAACAGAACTTACATTTTTTCTCAATAAGTTTATCTTTTATTTAACGTTTGCATTTTAAATCTATATTAGCGAGTAATAAACAATTTATTGTAATGCGAAAAAGTAATGATTTATCTACTGTAGACATTGTATCAACACAGCATTACATATGACGTACAACAAAACAGTGTCGTACTGCCATCACAAAACCATTCAAATAATAGTTTGTACCGGGTTTCTTATAGCTAGTTAATACAATGGCAGAAGGCTGCCTGATACATTCTTTCAAGCTGTGTATTGCCAAAGCTGGAAAAAGGACACTTCACAGTGATAAAAAAAAGATTTGTATTACATTAGTTGTATGTTAACTATATTTTTTGTCATTTTTAGACTGTGTTCCTGGTTAATACAGAGTTCACAAGGTGACCAGTGGTGACCCAATGCACCGTGGACATGCAAAATCAGGCGCACGGTGTGACCAGGCCACAGGTCACTGTCCAGTCTGTCCTACCTGGTAAACAGGGCGACCGCTGTGCCCAAGGTTCACAGTGTGCAAACTACAGAATGGAGAAAACAGTAGAAACTGATGATAGTAGATCTAACACACTGCATGAAGGGAGAAAAACAGTATAAATGGTAATAGTTAGATCTAACACACTGCATTAATGGAGGGAAAACAGTAGAACTAGTGATAGTAAATCTGAACACACTACAGGAATGGAGGAAAACGTAGAACTGACGAGAGTAGATCTTAAACCACACTGCAGGATGGAGAAAACAGTAGAACGTGGATAGTATATATTAACACACTACATAAATGGAGAACACAAAGAATGGTGATAGTTAACGTTCTGTCAATGTCATATATCCATATGTGCGGTCAACAGAATGCACGAAAGATAGATAATCGAGGGGGTAGGGATGTCAAAAGAGAAAAGGAGAAAAAGCGGCACATACAACATACATACATACATACATACATACATACATACATACTTACATACCAGATACATACATACATACATACACGCATACACGCATACATACATACAATACATACATACATACATTGCAAAAAATTTACCTGTTGTGCAGACTGGACCGGGTTGTTGGTCAGGACTCGCCGAACAGTGTGTCATTGTGACAAAATGAACCATGTGACCAGAGACAGGGGAGGATTGGCGGCGTAACGATGGGTGAAGGACACAGACCTCTGTAAGGAAGGTAAGGGGACAGAAATATTCGGGAATACATTTAGCTAGAAACGAGACATATATTGCAAGTGGAGGTAACGAGGACAGACCTTGCAATGATGTGCTAATGAAGGAAATGGTGGTTGAGAGATATCTGTAATAATGGTAATGATGATGCATTTTCCTCGCAATGAGGGAATGATGGGGGGGACCCAACAGACCTCTGTAATGTAAGGTATTGATGTACAGCCCTCTGCCATGAAGCAATGGTGATACAGACCTCTGCAATCAAGGTTATGATGCTCCACACCCTCTAGGATGAATGGTAATGGATGATACAGGACCCATGTAATGAAGGTATGTTTAACACCAAACCTCCATGATGAAAAGTAATGATGATACAGACATCTGTAATAACGTAATGATTGCATACAGACTTGTATTGACGTTAATGTGATGGTGCAGGACCTCTGTAGTGCAGGTAGGGTGGTACAGAACTCTGCAATGAGGTAATGATGGTACGACCTCTGTAATGAAGATAATGATGGTACAGACATCTGCAATGAAGGTAATGATGATACAGACATCTGTAATGACGATATGATGATACAGACATCTGTAATGAAGGACATGATGGGACAGACCTCTGTAATGAGATAATGATGGTACAGACCTGCAATTACGCAATGAATGATAGAAAACCTGTAATGAAGGTAATGAGATACAGACTCTGTAATGAAGAAATGATGGTACAGACTGCAATTACGCAAATGATGATATAAACCTCTGCATAGGGAAAGCATAAGAGGTCAGACCTCTGTAATGGAAGATAATGATGGTTACAGACAGCAATTACGGCAATGATGATAAAAACCTCTGTAATGAGGTAATGATGAGACAGACCTCTGTAATGAAGATAATGATGGTACGCCTGCCCAATTACGGCAATGATGAATATAAACCTATGCAATGAAGATAATGATGATCAGACCTCTGCAATGAGGTAATGATGGTTACAGACCTCTGTAATGAAAAAATAATGAGGGTACGAACTCTGTAATGAAGATTATGATAGACAGAACATCTGCAATGAAAGGTAATGATGATACAGGACCTCGGTATGAAGATATGATAATATAAATCCTATGCCAAGAAGGTAATGATACAGACCGCGTAATGAATGGTAATGGTGATATAAACCTCGGTAATCAAGGTAAGGATGATACAGACCTCTGTAATGAAGATAAGATGGTACAGACCGCATGTAATGAAGGTAATGGGGGCTACAGACCGAGGCGGTAATGAAGGTAATGGTGATATAAACCTCTGTAAAAAGGTAAGATGATACAGACTCTGTATGAAGATAATGATACAGACCGCTGTAATGAAGGTAATGGTTATATAAAACCTCTGCAATGAAGGTAATGATGATACAGAGCTCTGTAATGAGGAATGATGCCATAAACCTCTGTAGTTTGAACGTACTGATGATACAGACCTCTGTAATGAAGAAAATGATCTTCATTGCAGAGGTCAACCACCACTTCCTACCCATTTTCCCCTTCATTGTCTTCTCTGTGGTGTGTGTGTGTGGTGTGTGTAGTGTGTGTGGTGTGTGTGTGTGGTGTGTGTGGTCAGTGTGTGTGTGTGGTGTGTGTGTGTGGCTGTGTGTGTGTGTGTGTGTGCTGTGTGGTGTGTGTGTGTGTGTCAGTAGTGTGTGTAAATGGGAAGGTATTTATAGTTTATTTCTTTGTAAAGCGCCATGAATAGAATTTTCTAGATATGGCGCTATATAGTGCCAATGAATTATTACAGACCTCTGTAATGAGGTAATGGACATAAACCTCTGGAATGAAGTACTGATGATACAGACCTCTGTAACTGAAGATAATGATGGTCAGACCTTATGTAATGACGATAATGAGCCGTACAGATCTATGTAATGAAGATTAATGATGGTAACCCCAGACATCTGTAATAAGGTAATGATGGTCCAGACATATGTAATGAAGATAAGTGGTACAGACCTCTGTAATGAAGGTAATGACATAAACCTTGTACTGAAGGTAGTGATGCTACAGACTGCTGTAATGAAGATAATGATGGTAAAGACCTTGTAATGAAGGTATGAGATAAGACCTCTGTAATGAGAGAATGATGATAAAGACCTCTTAAGAAGTAATTGATGACAAAACCTAGTAAGGAAGGTAGGGATGCTACAGGACCTCTGTAATGAAGGTAATGATGGATACCAGGACCTTGTAATGAAGGTAATGATGATAACAGACTCTGTAATGATGATAAATGATGATAAAGACCTCTGGGTAATGAAGGAATGATGATACAGACTCTGTAAGACGAAAATGTTGATACAGACCTCTGTATGTGAACGGAATTGATGGTACAGAAATCTGTAATGAAGGTAATGATGGTACAGACCTCTGTAATGACCTAAGATGATACAGACCTCTGTAATAACTATTGATGATGACATACCTATGAATGAAGGTAATGATGAGTAAACCTCGTAATGAAGGTAATGATGATTACAGGACCTACTGTAAGAAGGTAAGACACAGACAGCTGATGAAAACATATTTGTAACGAGGGTAATAATATAATCGTAACTAATGTTACATTATTTGTGAACACACTTTGTAATGACCCATCCAAATAAGTGCCACATTGTACAATAATAATTAAACACTTGCAAAAATGATATGTGTCATATCAAATGATGTTAACTAAAATATAGACACAAATGAATTAAATTCGATCTGTAATGAATCAATCTCGATAAAGATCAAGACTATTACAACAAATTCAAGAATTCCAAGCGATTGTAATGCAGCAACACTTTGTAAATTAGTGGCAATCGATGTTGAAAACGAACGAATATACATCCTACCTCTGGTCCTGTTGTTGCAGAGTGTTCTGTTGGCACCTGGGGGTCCGCCTGCAACCACGACTTGTGGTCAGTGCATGGCGGAGCTGTGTGGTGACAAAGTCAATGGACCTGTCCACATCTGTAAACCAGGGTGTTACCGCCCGCCTTCATGGTGACACATGTACAGCATAACAATGAGAATTGGTAAACAATTAATTGACAATAAAATTTTGTTCATTTGGGGTTAATCTGATAACATAATTAACAGTCATTATTTAAAATAAACGTTTACGTATCAGCTATGTAGTAGTATTTAATTTTGTTTTTAGCAAGGATTTACGAGCATGGCCGCGTTACTCATTTCCGATAATAGTGTCTACATTTCAAATAGAAAAATGTTTTATTCGGAAACTTCAAGCTGATGATTTTTTTAAAGAGAGGAATCAGTTACCAAAAGAGCATTGGTTTTTAAACTTTGCAAACGCGATTACATTGTAACTCTTAAAATTAGCCATTTACTTCATATTTGATCTCTTATGATTAACATGTTTGTAGAATAATAACAAAGGGTGAAAATAGAAAACTAGACCATTCAGTACACTGCAAAATGTGACTTTTTAATGCAACATGTTTTCACTTTTGCGTCAGCGTTCTTATTGGGCATTACGGAGACATTTGCCTTCCATGTCTTGTGGAAGTTGTTTGATTACTTTCATCTGCAACAAGGCCCACAGGTCACTGTCGCCAGTTTGTTGCCACTGGAAAACACCTCCCTTTGTGTGCTACATGTAGTCACTGTCCAGTGGTGTACCATTGAAAACAGCCTCCTTTGTGTGCCTAACAGGTAGGTAACTGTCCCAGTTTTTACCCGTTGTAAAACAGCCTCCTTTGTTGTGCTACAGGTAGTCCTATCGCAGTTTGTACAATTGGAAAACAGCCTCTTTGTGGGCTACATGTAGGTCACTGTCCCAGTTGTACCTTTGGAAACCAAACTCCTTTGTGTGTACAGGTATGTCACTGTCGCAGTTTGCACATTGGAAACAGCCTTCTTTGTGTGATACAGGTAGCTTCAGCTGTCCAGTTTGTACCATGGAAAACAGCCTCTTTGTGTGCTACAGGTAGTATTGATCGATGCTTCATATTCAACTTCTAATGTCTGAGTTGCTCGTAATTTCTTTCACATTAAAATCACTAGCGCAACGCCCCGTACAGTAACGCTAGTACCGGGGGGGGGGTAAAATGCTATACAGGTAATCACCAAGTACAGTACGCTGAGTCCCAGTTTCGCCGGTCCGCGAAATATTATATTTTTACTTTTGTGGCTAAAACCCATTTTTAGACCCCACTACTTTCAAGGCCCTACCGATCTCCATTACTCTTGACCTTGACCTGATCGAGTATCCAATCATCAGAAACAAACCATAAGCCACAGGTACCCTACATGCCAAGTTTGAAGCCCAAGACCAACGGTGTGGGCTTTAATTAAAACAATTCGGTTTTTCAAGTCATACGCCAAAGTGAAGGTCACACGGCGATAATTTATGCGCGAGGCCTTCCTCTCATGGTGACAACCACCACAAAAAATTAGAAATGATTTGGTTAAGCAGTTCGGAGATTGCGTGGGGCAGAAACCCCAATTATTAGACCCCTACCACTTTCAAGGCTACCGATTCTCCCTGACCTTGACATTAAACTTCATTGGTATGCCATCATCAGAACGGCCATAAGCAAAGTCTTGTCCATGCCAATTTCAGACTCTAGGACCTGCGGTGTGGAAGTTATGGCCCCTTAATTACGATTGTCGGTTTTCCACAGGTCATACGCCAAGGTCAAGGTCAGAGCGGCAAAAACGTTTTGCCGGATGCCTTCCCTCCATGGGACACACCACCAACACAAATTTGAAGCGATTCGGTCAAGCGTTCGGAGATCCTTGGACACGAACAGAAAAGACATACAAACAAACAAAAAGAGGCAACAAACCTGAACGAAACATACTACTTTGCGACCTGTAAATCGGCAAGAACTAAAAGACAAACAACTGAAAGCCTATTTAGTTCAACCATAGAGGTTCTTTAATCTGTGGTTCAACATTGTAGACCTGACCCACAACAAAGTATCAATTTCTTCTTCCTGTCAATTATGAACGTAGATCATCAATGCGGCTGTTATGCGCCTAAGTAATAAAAATTAGGCCCAGCATGTCTTTTTGAAGTATTTCCTTGAAAGAAAGGCAGGAGAATGGGACCAGAAAGGCAAACGATGTAGATAACAGCAGCACAGGGAAAAGGCAGAGTCAAAGAGACCGACACGATTAGAATAGTTATAAGCACAAAACTTCCAGAAGGTGGGGAAACTATTGTAATGGACGACGCCCACCCCCCCCCCCAGCCTGGCCAATATCCCTAACCAAACGTGGCAGCGTGGGTATTTTATCAAGGTAGGTACACACGACGGATTGCTGCTATCACCCCCCACCCATCCCACCCCCCAGTCAGTTTCTTTCTGGGATACACACCGATTGCTGCTGAACGGGATGCTGTTGAAAATTTTGCACCGAGAATAGTCCCTATCCCCGGTCACACACCTTCAAATTCGATCAATTCCGTCTGGTTACGCCGCTGTTTGTAAAAAGGTGAATTGGCTCATATCGTGGCAGCGTTATGATTGATTCCCTTCCGTTGGCACACGGATAATCTGTCCCTGTCATCTACCTACCAATCGAGAGTCCGGCCGCGGATAACGCTCTTCACGCATTTGCCAAAACCGCGCAAATGACACGGCCGCGCTCGGTTGCCGTTGCATCGCCCGTTAGGACCACCGAGACAAAATTTGAAGCGATTTCTCGGTCAAAAACGGCGATAAATAAGGCCCGTTTTTGTGTTTCAGACACACACACAGACACACACACACACACACACACACACACACACACACACACACGACACTTGCTTCTTACACAGCTATATCACTTCTGATGATCTATAATAACAAACACCACTGATGTCAAACATCGACTGAAGGGTCAACCCCAATCCTTTGTAACTTCTGTTGAATAGATAACAAACATGTTCAAATAAATTAAAATGACATTTAAAAAAAATCTGGTGGACATACATTGGTCACAAAGGATGCTCTCCTGTCCATATCGATTGGCTTGATATAGTCTTTTGTTATCCATCAGAAGCCTGCTGTTGAAGCACTTATGCCTCTCCATTTTTTCATTGTGTTAACATTTTCGATCTAGACCATCTTATCAATCCGTCTAGATCGCCCCTCTTGTGAGATGTCTGTCTTCTTCATTTGAAACTGTATATTAAACAAAATATCTTCTTAATAGACATCAAATTTCATTTTAGGCGCAAGATAATTCTTCTTTTTTTGTTATAGCTGTGTGTTGTCTCTAAAATAGAACATACTTGGTGTTTTGAATTAGTGTACACAGTTTGTTATGCCGTAGTTTTCACATATTCAGAAAAGCAGTGACATTTCCACATAAGTAACAATTATCCTAAATGTGACGTATTTATGAAATCAAACGCTCTATCACGATTTCTTTATTTCATCTTTGTCAGGTCCCAGGTCATGTCGGAGAACGAGACAACTAGCCTCGCCGGCTCTTAATGTTTCATTTCTGATTATTTGTATTCTTTATCTGATTGCATGACTAGGACACCTTTTAGAATGTGTTAATATATACAAACACAATTCAATTGTTGAATCGGGGGTCTTTATCGAGAGGTTTTTGAACTGATTACGTTTAGGTGCCAATTTGATATTGCTGGAAGGAATTCCAGTATTTAGTGACCCCCCTTCCCCTTTTTTTTTTTTTTTGTTTTTGTTTTTTACTAAATAAATTCTTTCTAATGTTCGTTCTGGCTGTATTGGGTTAGTAATTTCAAAATCATTATCCTAGTTTTTGTATAGAGTTAGAAAGCTGTAAAATGTTTGTTGAGTAATATCAGAACTGTAAAAGATTGAATAAACATTTTATTAAATAAACCACGTAGCGCCGAATTTTAGGATGGTAAATTCAGTGTATATACCTTGTCACCATAATCTAATTTTTCGTAATGCTTTCACTATTTTGTTGCTCTCTTTGAACACTTATCGATAGCCTGAGACTGTCTTTTTATGAAATGTTCCCATTAAGTTGCCATATTCCAATGGGGTCTCATCAAACTGTATACAGATTTACAAACACCTCTCCATTCAGTCCCTATAAAACTCCTCCTTATTATCCTAACATTTGTTAGTTTTTATTAATTACGGATGTTATATGCTTAGCAAATTTCAGTTTTGGATCAAAAATCACTCCAACATCCTTTTCTTCTATACAAGATTCCAAAACGTTTCTGTCGTTACCATGTGTTATTTCGTACTTTGTTTGAGGATTGTTTAGGCCCAAATGTATGACTTTACACATGTTTGCATTGATGTAAAGATTCCACTTTGCAGACCAGTCAATATAAGTTTGTTAATGTCATTTTGTAATTTATTATAATTTTTAGATGAGTTGTATATTTTCGTGTACGCGTGTCGTCTGCAAAGATTTTACTGACACTTTGTACTTAGTCAGGTAGGTCGTTAATAAGAACTGTAGAAAGAATCGGGCCAAGAGTGCTCCCCTGTGGGATGCCACTCAAAACTTCTATACCGTTTGATAACTTATCACCTACCCGTACTCTCCGAGTTCTGCCTGTCAAAACGTTTCTTATCCAGTTTAACGTGTTACCAGCAATACCATAAGCCTGAAGTCTAAATAATAATCTCTCATGTGGAATTGAATCGAAAGCCTTTCTAAAATCGAAGTACACTACATGAAATGCTTCCTTTTCATCCATTAGTTTTGTAAAATCATTTATTACATCAACTAGCTGGGACATACAGGATCTGCCAGATCTTAACCCATGTTGGCAGTCAGAGTATAAGTTAAAGTCGTTCATATGTTTAACCACTGTATCCCTTATAATTTACGTGGCACCATGCGTGTTCACAGACTGTCAGAACCAGCGGTATGGTCAGAACTGTTCAGAGACGTGTGGTCAGTGCAGAGGAGATCAGCCCTGTGACCCTGTGACAGGACACTGCTCTGAAGGATGTACACCAGGATGGACAGATCCTGTGTCATCAGCCGTATACATCTGCAAAACAAGTAAGGAGATACAGTGTCAGTTATTCTGCAGTTCTTCATAATTTTCTTCTCGTTATGGTGTGTAGGAACCACAAGCCACTCTGATAAGCCTACAAAAGGACGTTCTATGATAGTTTATTCCAGTATTAAACTGCTTTGTGAAAAGAGGGATTGTGAAGCAAAAGCAGACATGAAAAGGCAATGAAGGGTAAGATTGATACCTGCACTCTGAAAAACAACAACTTTATCAACAGATTCGTGATTGTAGCAAATATGTGCACAACAAAAAAAGATTTTTACCAAGACAAAAATCTACACATTTGTTTTGTATGTGTGTACTTCACACCGAAACAATCCACAATCCAGTTGCATGCGAGAAGTACACCGATAATACACTTATGTGCATCTTAAGAAATAAACCATAATGTATTCTCTTTCCTTTTCAATACTCTCAAAATACAACTGCAGAGAATATTCACAAGGATTTAATTATGACAACAATCATCTTTTTTTTTAGAATGTCCTGAGGGTACATATGGTGAGGAATGTAAGCAGACCTGTGGTCACTGTTGGGTCATCAGTGAGTGTCGTCATGACACGGGACACTGCACTGGACCCTGTGCTGACGGTTATACTGGACAGTTCTGTACTGAAGCAGGTGGGTAACTGAGAGAGCAGAGAGAGAGAGAGGGAGAGAGAGTGAGAGAGAAGAGAGAGTAGAGAGAGAGAGAGAGAGAGTATGTTTGTGTATATGTATGTTTTATGACGTCAGTTCACTCTGGTTTTGGCTATTGCATGAGCCAAATGAAAAGCTGCACATTCTTAGCTGGAGTACTAACTTCTTTTGGTTGGTACTTCTGGTTTGGTTTTATACCGAAAGTGTTGGAAGTTTACTTTTTAATAAGCACTAAAAATGTCAACACATTAAGAGCAGGCATATTCTTTTAAATATTCAAGATTTCAATATTGCCATTTGCACAATTTTTGGCCATATTTCTCTGACAGCAAAATCATTTAAAATATCGAATACCGTCTGGTCCCCCATCTTTATTGCAAATGTCAACCAAATTGGACGAAACAAGAAACAAACGACATCAAAGCTCGCTAATCAATATGCACAGTCGTAGAATACAATTAAACAAAGTGAAATGAAAATATCCTTAGATAATGGTGTTCCACACCATAAGTGAATTGAAAATATCCTTAGATAATGGCGTTCCACACCATAAGTGAAATGTAAATATCCTTAGATAATGGCGTTCCACACCATAAGTGAAATGTAAATATCCTTAGATAATGGCGTTCCACACCATAAGTGAAATGAAAATATCCTTAGATAATGGTGTTCCACACCATTATTAAGTGAAATGTAAATATCCTTAAATAATGGCGTTCCACACCATAAGCATAAAAGCAGTCACTGCAAACATAAAGATGGTATCTATCATCATGCAAACTTGGTTGTATTATTGTTGGTAGTTTTTTTGAGAACATTGCTATGTTCA
>CM065696.1:13438349-13450849 GCA_017654935.2 Phymorhynchus buccinoides
CTGTTCTGGCACTCGACGCAGCGAGTCCTCATGGAGTTGACCAGGGTGGTGAAGATCCTCTGTGGAAGCGCCTGCCACTCAGCCTGCAGCATCTGGTAGAGGTGCTGGGCATCCCTGGGAGGGGGGTGGTTGCTCCTCACTTTGCGATCCAGCTCATCCCAGAGGTTCTCAATCGGGTTGAGGTCGGGACTGCATGCTGGCCACTCCATTCTGTTGACTCCAGACTGCTGCAGGAAGTCGTTGACCACCCTTGCCCTGTGGGGGCGAGCGTTGTCATCCTGGTAGACAGCCGGCGGTCCCATCTGCTGCAGTGTAGGCACAGCCAGCGGTCGAAGGATCTCATCCCGGTATCGGAGGCCAGTCAGGTTACCCTGTACATGATACAAGGGTGTTCTGTGGTGAAGGCTGAAGGCCCCCCAGACCATTACAGAACCTCCACCAAAGGCCACCTTTTCTTGGACAGTGGCGTCAATAAAGCGTTCCCCTGGGCGCCTCCAGACCCTCAGTCGGCCGTCGTTGTGGTTCAGGGTGAAGCGTGATTCATCACTGAACAGGACCTGGGACCATTGCTGACGTGTCCACCTCACGTGACGTCTGCAGAAGGCGCGGCGTGCTGCCCTATGGGCTGGAGTTAAGCGTGGCCGTACAGCTGGGCGACGAGAACGGAGGTTAAACCCATGAAGGCGGTTCCGTATGGTCTGCTGGCTGATGTTGATGTTAGTAGCCACCCTCAGCTGCCTTCGAATGATGCTGGAAGAGGCTGTTCTTGTCTGCAGGGCTTGTCGTTCAATGAGACGATCTTCACGTGGAGTTGTCTTCTTCGGTCGACCAGATCTGCGTCTTTCATGGACCCTCCCAGTGGCTGTGAAGCGTTGAATCAGTCTGACAATGACCGAGATGGACACCTGAAGTCGCCTGGCCACTTCTCGCTTGGGAACACCATCTTGGAACCATGCAACAGCTCGTCCCCTATCCAACTCGCTCAATTTTCGTCGTGTAGGCATTGTCAAATCAGGCCTAATACTGGTGGTATGTCTTCTTATAAAGCCAAGCAAGAGACAGCATCTCACACATAAACAGCAGTGCTTGCACGTGCATAATGGTTTTTCCATCTGGCTTGTGCAATGCAGAACGATCCAAAACAAGGTCCTTTTTCGCAAGTTTCCGCTTTTTCTTTTGCTGCCAAGCTCAGTAATAGAGAATCACGTGCAATGTTTCCACTAACACAACATCGCCCACTTACAGCTGAACAAGAATTCATAACAATTTGGCTTGACTGAGAAAAAAATAACAGGAGCGAACGGAGTTTATTGCGCACCTGTTTTCTCATAGTGATCCTTAACTTTTTGTGAGTAGTGTAGTATATCTGAAAGAGGCTTGCACACAATGTTAGTAAGCCATTCCTTCCTGGTTCTCTGTCAAGGCACACCTCCACACCACATGTTATCCCAGTCTGTTTCTCTCTGTAGCTGTACATATGAAGACAGTGCGCCATCATTACATTAAATGTCTTCTTGACACACGCAAGTCCTTATATCTTTTCTACAGAAGACGTAGCATAAGACGTCGTCAGAAGACAGAAATACCAAGGCAACTGACGAAAACACAACAGAAATGGCAAACATCCCACATGATGATGGTTTCGACAGCTATCCACAAGACGGCGGCTATGTTAACCCAGCTCAAGGTCCAGAGGATGAGGGGCAAATCTGAGGACATTTCAAAGTCCAGAGGATGGGGGGCGAATGTGAGCACATCTGAAGGTCCAGAGGATGGGGGGCGAATGTGAGCACATCTGAAGGTCCAGAGGATGGGGGGCGAATGTGAGCACATCTGAAGGTCCAGAGGATGGGGGGCGAATGTGAGCACATCTGAAGGTCCAGAGGATAGGGGGCGAATGTGAGCACATCTGAAGGTCCAGAGGATGGGGTGTGTGAGCACATCTGAAGGTCCAGAGGATGGGGTGGATGTGAGCACATATGAAGGTCCAGAGGATGGGGGTGAATGTGAGCACATCTGAAGGTCCAGAGGATGGGGGGCGAATGTGAGCACATCTGAAGGTCCAGAGGATGGGGGGCGAATGTGAGCACATCTGAAGGTCCTGAGGATGACACGTGTAGTGAATTGACTGCAGCTTCACAAGACGATGGCGCCTACAAACATAACCCCTCTAATTATCTCTCTTCTTGTTGTTTTTCATCTTCTTTTTCATTTTTACTTATTTTATTATTCGATTGTGTTCTCTGCAAATCCTCTACGTCACATTTTATCCCAGTCTCTTTCTCTATGTAGGGGTATATTTATTACAGTGTACCATCATTAGATTAATGTCTTCTTGACACACCTACAAGTCCTTATCTCTTTCATACAGAAGACGTAGCAGAAGAGGTCGTCAACAGACAGCAATACCAAGACAGACATCTGGTGAACATACGGCAGAAACGTCAATCGACCCACAGGATAACAGGCTAGAAACCGACAGTGGTCACTACCCCTTTTCACGACTGGGGGGCTTCGTTAACGCAGCTCAAGTTCCAGATTACGACTTGCTCCCTCCTGTACCCTGCGGAAAATCTTCACAGGATGATCCATCGTACCTTTCAATTGAACTAGCTTGATTTTAGAACCATCTTGTTCTGTCATAGTTGTCCCATAGAACTGGATTTTGAATTTATGTTGTGCGATCATACTGTATTTGTTAGCATGATTCAGTTTGACCTTTTTGTATTTCTTGTATCTAAAAGAAGCTTGCACACAATGTTTGTAAACCATTCTTTCTTTGTCATCGATGAATATTGATCGCATGAAACACTTACAAGCAGCCATTGATGTAAATATTAATCTTTCCTTGCAACAGATACTATTTTCTCTACAATACAGAGGTTTCGACTACTGATTTGCAAATGATCATAGCTATTTGTGACACCTAACCAGAGCCTATGTCTGACATTTAAAAAAAATTTGAACAGGAAGCAAAAATTAAGTTTGTAATTATTGATATTGCTGTGCCATTCAATGCTTTTTTTTAACCCTTTGCAACGATCAAACGTAGTTGTTACGGCAGACCAAATGTATTCTAGAAAGGCAAATTGTTCTTTTCATTATTTTTTATGCGTTAATCTAACCTTTCCTACGATTTCTTAAATGTTGTATTTGAAGAAAATGAACTTGGATAGTTGTAGCAGAAATTTCTTGTAGTGTTGTAATGTTTTTTTCACACAACAACAAAATGTCCAGATAAAAACATGACATGTACGTCTTAAGGTATTGTATTTTATAATTGGTTATAGAGGTCCTAGATGTAATATTTGTTATGATCTAACGTTTAAATTACAAATAGCTTGCAGATTTGTCACAAATCTGTTATCTTTGATTTGTGATCATTTATTTGTTGTTTTATATATTTTATTTAGATGCTCATGTACTTATTTTCTTCTATTTTTAGATATTTTTTATTTTGTTTACTTTTTTAATATTTGTTCATATTTTTATGCATGTGCTGTGTTAATTTACTTTTACATTCAGTTCATGGCTTGCTGTTTTGCTATTTACTTCATCTGTTTAGATTAATGCATCACTTTCATGTGTTTATGTATGTGTGGATGTAAGCACACATCTTTGTAACTGCGAGCCTGGAGATAGAAACACAAATATTCCCACAATTCCACGCATGCGAGGAGAACGCCATCATTATCATTATTTTATTTATTTGCTGGCTTGTTTATTGATATTCACTTGGTTTTTACTTTGTAATCCTTTCAATGTGCTCATTGTTTGTGCTTGATTCAATTTGTCTTAAAAGTTTGGCAAAGAGGAGCTTGTCTGGTAGAACAGGTGTTTTTGTTGTTGTTGTGGTTAGTGTACATATGGTATTTTTACAAAGTTTTTTGTATACACCTGTAAGTTAGAAGGTATACAACATTTTGTTACCATTACCAAGCTCATTTAGTAGCATGCTTTTAATAATTGTTTTGCTGTTTATGTTTATTGCTCATGCCACTGATAAATGTTTCAGACTTAAATATTATTAGGAACATTGTTTTTTTAGGTGTGGTATTCTTAGGTTACAGCATATTTGTTGCAGTGTATAATGTATTTGAACAGGAAAGGATTGGAGATGTTTGGGGGAATCTGTAAATAATGGTCTGGGATACTGGATGAGGTCCAGTTATCTCTTAGATTGGAGTAACAAATGCCATGATATTTGAACACGCTTAAGCATTACAAACAAACACGTTTATAAGAGACATCAGTGAGTGACAAGAGTAGCTTCATATGTCTCATTGCATCAGAAGTACGATACATTATCAGTAAGAATCCAATTGGAAACAAAACACTATCTGCATTCAGTGGTTACAGATTTTCAGTTTCCATGTTCAACCCTTGTTGATGTTAGAAAGTGAATATCTAAGCAAGAGTAAGTAAACTCTACTATTCGTTTAATACCTGTGTCTGTTGTTTGTGTCTGAAAGTACATTCTGCTAATAGTTCATGAGCATTGACTCTTGTTTAGCTTTAAAATGTAAACTCTACTATTAGTTCATAAAAATGTTTTCTAAAAATGAAATGATTAAGATAGAGAGTAAGATCGTTCTTGTAAATTGTCCACAAACATTGTCTGGCAAAGACAAGAACAATTTCAATTCTGTCTTGTGCGACTCAAGTCTCAGTGGTCTCGATGTTCTTGATGGCAGGTCTAATTAAAGTCAAAATCTACTATTGTTTTACCTAGGAAATACCAGGTAAAACCAGATTACTCTTTACGCCGAACAAGTTATCGTTTTGTGTTCGTTGCCTTTTTCAATTTTCCTTTTTTTGTTGGTATGAATTTTTTTTATAAATTGAATAACCGAGCAACATTGATGATCCAGCTGTAGCTATCTAACTAAGGCTAATCAATGTAGGTGTCTATCGTATGTCTGTCTAACTTTCGTTGAACGTAAGTTGGCAATAACTTCATTACATTTTGTTTATTGATCGCTTAGAGTCAAAACGGACTATGCAGATGGCCCATTGACTTCTTACGAAACTTTTTGCAAAACAATAATCTATTGCTAGATGATTGGTATCGTAATCAACTTTGGTGGAGGGGAGTTAATTAGAAAGAGAATATTCACCCTTTGTTCAATTTCATTGTGCTAAATAAGACTGAAAAAATGAAATGCGGATGTTGCTGTTTATATTTTTAGTCTTGTATTTAAATATGTTATTACTTTTGCAATAAGTTTCAAAATAAGCCAATGGACCATGAAAAAAAATGAAATGGGGTATTGTTATTTATATTTTTAGTCTTGTATTTAAATAAAAGTTATTATTTTTGCAATAAGTTCCAAAATAAGCATGAACCATCTGAAGATAGTCCCTTTTGGCTCTAATGCGTCGTTATATTCTGTTTCCGATTTCATGAAATAAAGAACGCTCAGTTCAGTAAAGTAGATTGCACCATAAATAATAGGCTTTACAAGGCCAAAGTAATGCAGATTATTATTTTATAGAACACTTTGATTTTCACTATCCTGCTTTTGCAGATCACATGTATACAAGCTTGCTGTTAATCGTTATTGGAAATAAAGTGAAAAAAACAATAGTCTTATTTTTGTTAATTACTCTCTCTCTCTGTTTCTGTCTTCGTCTAGCTCTGTTTTTGTCTGTCAATCTGGTTCTCGCTCCCTCTTTCTGCGCATGCGCGCGCGCGCGCGTGTGTGTCAAGTCAAGTCAAAATGATCTTTCTTTTTTGACGATAAAAGAATAAGCTTGATAAAGCTTTTTTACATCCTGTCATCATGAATTAATAAGAAAAGCAATTAAGGCAAATAAATAAAAACATAAACTGGAGAAAAATCGAACGTGTGTGTGTGTGTGTGTGTGTGTGTGTGTGTGCCCGCGTGTGTCGCTGTGCGTGTGTTTGTATTAATAGTGTGGGGCAAACTGACACATGTGAGGGCTAGAATGCAATTCTGGTTCGAAACAAGCCGTTTTGCATGAATTTACATTGATATATGTGCAGATTACATTCTTAAAAAGAGGAAAGCTCCCCTACTCAATATTTGAAGATGGCGGACAAGATGGTTGCCTGGTTTTGTAATGGCTTTAAATTGTGACGTACTACACATACAATTATATATTTTGTGTCTAAGGTAGGGTTTCTGGGAACAAGAAATTTAGTTTTTGTATGAAGGATTATTTTTGACCAGATCTAAAATCAACATGGCGGCCAAAATGACAGCCAAATAGCTATGTTGGCTATATCTAATGGATATAATGCATTCTGCTACGATTTTATTGTCCAACATATGGTTTCTGTGGTCAAGAAATCCATTGAGGGTATTGTAACAGGTTTATGATATGGTAAAATCAAAATATTTAATTCACAATGGCGGCCAGGGTGGTGACACAATATTGTATTTGGCTATTGCGCATAGCGTGTTGCGTTATTAGTAAATATAATTATGTATATAGTATTGGTGCATTAGACACGATCTAGGTGACCAAAAAAACATTTATGTAAGTTAAAAATCCCTTTGACCAGTTTTAGATTCAAAACCGCAGTTATGATAGCAGACATACACTGCATTATCCATTTTGCTTTTGAATTACCGTAGCGTATGCAACCTTTAAAACATATTTTTTGTTGCATATATGAATGTCATAGTAAGCCTGTGTCCAGAGATAAAACAAATATTGATCACATTAGAACCTATAGTAATCTACTTCTTTATTTAACATAACACATATGATGGCGGCTCAGTACCTCAAAGCCTAGGGTCAGCTAGTTTTCTTCTATAGCTCTCCTCTTTTCATCACTTTCCTCACTTTCATCACTTTCCTCACTTTCATCACTTTCCTCACTTTCATCACTTTCCTCCATGCTACCGTTCATACAAAACAGTCACAAAAACAAAAGATGCATAGTTATTGAAAGAAATGAAAAAACTTTTTTAGTCAGAGTGTAGCTCCTCACGTGGCAGGGTAATCGAAAACGGTCACACATGTAATATCATCATGCTAGCTGGTGCATTTGTACTATAGTGTTCAAGTGTTTCAGCTGTTGGGATGATCCCTGGAGTCTTTCAGTCAGGGTACGACAACAACAAGAATAAAATAGTATTCCATTTAGGGCCCAGGCTGACATCATATGTCCCATACACACACACACACACACACACACACACACACACACACACACACACACACACACACACACACACACACATGTTCATACAAGCACCCATAAAGGGCATCAATTTTGGGTAATTGTGTGTGTGAGTAGGATGTCCATCCATTTTCGTCATGATCAGTGCAGTCGTTCATACACGCACAGACAGAGAAACGCACTTACTCTCGTTCCCATTACACGAAAGGAAAAAAACAAAAATAATGTTAGAGATAGAAGACTAAAATAGAATGGTACTGATTCAGGGAGAGCAAGAGAGCAAGAGAGAGAGAGAGAGAGAGAGAGAGAGGAGAGAGAGAGAGAGAGAGCAAGCAAGAGAGAGAGAGAGAGAGAGCAAGAGAGAGAGAGAGAGAGAGAGAGAGAGAGAGAGAGAATATGAGAATGGTTTTATAACGATTCTGAGAGAAAGACAGAGAGAGAGAGAGAGAGAGAGAGAGAGAGCGCACATACATACACGTACGTACACATACACACGCGCGCGCGTGTATACAGGCCTTTGTTGACATTGGAAAACACCCCCATTCTTATAGGCATTGAACTTATAAGTATAGTCCTATAAAAAGTATGAGTACAACATTTTCTTCTTCTTCTTCTTCAATAACAGTGCCCTGTCAATTTTGCGCGCAGATGCGTCATGCTGCAGTCATGCGCCAAACTAAGAAATAGTTAGGCCCACCAAGTCCGACTTCGGTTGGAGGAAATGTTTTGGAAAGTGTTTCGTGAAAAAAAGGAGAATGGACCGGTATGGCAGAAAGATAGTAGATGACAGTAAGCAAACATGCGCGCGCACACACATAGGCAGACACACACATGCACACAGAACAGACAGAGAGAGAGAAAGAGAGGAGTGAGAGAGAAAGAGAGTGAGAGAGAGAGTTATTCATTCATGAACCATAACTATCCACATTATATTGTGCGTCACGTTAGCCGGTCTTCTATCTCTATCTCCTCCCAAACCGCTCGAGCCAGCAACTTGGGATTTGGAGTGTGGATGGTTGTTGGGGTCCTTAACAGATTTTGCCCAGTGAGATCCCCCCAATCATCATTAAGGGGGGCGTTTACATGAAATTTACATTCCAGTGGGAGGTAAATAGAACAGCCGCCGTCTTCAATTCATGTAATAACCGTGATGTCACACGGCCCACAGTCCCACATACGGTTGTAGAAGACCAACTCTCTGTAGACCTACTTCAACTTTTGCATGTAAAATCTGCCGATCTTTGAGCCTTCAACATATTGGAATTGTTATTAAAAACAAAAACAGAAACACTAATAACTGGCTCAAAGATCGACAGCCTAACTTTACAAGTAAAAGTTGAAGTCAGTCAACAGAGTGTTGGTCTTCTACAATTAAACGTTTTTTGTTTTTTGGTCGTGGTCTCCACTGCGTGCGTGCATGTTCTCTTTTCACATGTCCTATAACGTTTTATGTGTTGGTATGCTTATTTATTATGTTCTTAATGTATGTGCTTATGTCGTGCCACACACTAATTTCTCATGCTTATGAAATAAAGTATCCTTGAGTCTTGAGTCGAACACAAACAACACACACATGCCAGGAGTAGTCTCCCTTAGCAAATTAGATTTTAAGCTTTTAAGATTGTACTTTCACCCAACAGAGGACAGTAGTCTGAATGGGTTTTATGTAAATAAACTAGCACATATTTGTATATAATGTACATTTGAAGACTGATCTTTTGTGATTTCGTTTTTAATAATCAAGTGGAATTTTTATCTTTTGAATTGTGGTCCTGGAATTTTAGTTAAAAGATGCTTAGGAGTCAAGATTACAGATATGTTTACTATACTATGTGCCTTCCCAGGTCTAGGATCTTTATAAATTAAAATGCCTCAAATAGTCTCTTGACTCAGAGGGCGTAAAATCTCTATTTTTCTCTCTCTCCTTCCCAGGTCGAGAGGACGTAAAGCTCCAAATTACTGTACTGTATTATACTAACTTGTGGCGGTGCCATAGCCGATGAGGTTTAACCGAGGCGTGGTCACTGCTACAGCTATCTGTATTAATACAAAATCGGGACTTTACTGGTTTCGTACTGCCTCCGGGCATTGCCTCCAGTATTGTTCCCACCATATTTGTATTTACAAATGTCCCATATGTGTCTGATTCAGACCAAGAGGACGTAAAACTCCATTTTCGTCGTCGCTTACAGTTATGTTTTTAACTATGACTTTATCCAATCGTAGTTGTGTCAAAGAATACATACACAATTTGATCTTTCACTTGCCCCTGCTTATCCGTTTCACTTACCAAAAAAAGCCCTGATTACCCCAAGGCATGTTTCTCTAAGCATTAAAGGGTGGCGTTTACATGAAATTTACTTTTCCAGTGGGAGGCAAATGGAACAGCCGCCATGACAACACGTGCGGAGCATGGGTATAGCTAGCACATATTTATTTCAAATCTGCTATTCCGCCTATGTGTCACTGATGGAGTTTATCGTATTGGTTTCTGTGAGAGCCATGACATTTGTTCTGTATATTTTATTGTTATTTTGGGACAGTTTATCTTATAATTTTTCAATTCTTGCTGCAATTCTTGCTGCATCTCTGATTAAAAAAGGTGTCCCATAGCCTAGCGGCCGTAAGGGCAGTCAACTGTTAAGAGGTTCACCGTGTCAAGGGCACAGCATCATGGAAGGCAGAGCCCATCCCTCTCCTTCCGCCGCCTTTTAACCTTCCCTGGACGAATCAGGTACCCATTCACTGCTGGGTGGACAGAGAGGGTTTTCAGGCCAGAAAATTCCGACTCCAACACTGATTATGAGCACGAATATTTGACGGATACAAGGATGGTTGTCATCCACCTAGTGTTTGTGCCAGTTGATCTCACTAAGATCCACAAGTAACTGTCCACTCGACAGAAAGTTGCTGTCTCAAACTTTACTATTAATAAACTTTGCTGTTCATTGAGTTGCACAGGCCTGAACATTCTATCCCCTGGACAGGAAGTTGTGGTCCAAACTTTCATTGTGGCTTGCACTGTAGTGTGTAGACCATAACATTCTATGCTATGAACAGGAAGTTGTGGTCTGAAACTTCACTCTGGTTTACATCAAGTTGCACAGGCCATTATATTTCTATCCCATGAACAGGAAGTTGTTGTCTGAAACTTGACGCCGGTTTTCATCAAGTTGCACAGGTCATAACTGTGTAGGTACTGATAAATATTTTAGCTTCAAAACTTCATCCAAATTTATTTTAAAAAATTCATGACAGACCCATTCAATAATCTAAATTGCAAATGTTGGCACTTTGTAGATAATTATTGTATTTACAGTTTGGAAAGCAAAGATCACTCTTTTATACATTTTATATTAAGAAATTAGCAGTATTGAAATACAACGAGATTTGTTATGGGATCAAGAAAACTTCAAGTGGGCTTTTCTCAAAATGGCTCATTTAGTGGTACATATCTCTCTCTCTCTCTCTCTCTCTCTCTCTCTCTCTCTCTGTCTCTCTCTCTCTCTCTCTCTCTCTCTCTCACTCTGTGAGTCTCTCTCTCTCTCTGACTTTCTGCTCGCTCACATGCATGTGCGCGTACGTGCACACACGCATTTGTGCATGAATCTGTATGTCTGTGTGCGTGTCTGTATACCTTTCACCAGACTACCTCCATTAAACCGGCAACCGGAGTATAAAAGGAGGTAGGCGCAACGCGCGCTCAGTTGTCTTAATCTCTGCTAATTATTTAATTATACCGTGGCGGTACCATAGCCGATGAGGTTTAACCGAGGCGTGGTTACTGCTACACATATCTGTATTGGTTTTTTTTTTAAATCGGGACTTTACTGGTGTTGCACTGCCCTTGGGCATTGCCTCCAGTATTGTTCCCACCATCTTTGTATTTACAAATGTCCCATATGTGTCTATGACCGAGAGGACGTAAAACACCGTTTTTCATTTATTCATTAATTAATTCATTCATTCATTCGCACGCTCCGTTGCCCCACATGACCGAAAGTCCGAAGAGGGTGTTAAACCCTATTATCACGCGCGCTCAGTATTCGATTCGCTGCAGCCACAGAAGCGGGTTTCCCCCCTCTTTTCCCTATATTGTGTGAGACAACAGGCTTCGCTCGCCGAGTCAGATGTGTCTGAATATCGTTACCCGATCCTATGGATCGGTTGATACGGCTTTAAAGACCACGATCCTCACGTAAGCAACCGTAACTGCTGCTGGTGACTATTTGACTATGTATGATGATGATGATGATGATGAAGATGGTGATGATGATGATGGTGACGACGACGACGACGTCGATCATGATGATGATGATGATGATTATGATGATGATGATGAATACTCAAATAGGTTGAACTTAAAATATACATTAGACTTACATGAATACAACATTTGTGCTAACATTCATTGTCACAGGCCTATTGCTTTTGTATTTACCAATATTAAAACAAAGCCATATGAAATGTGGAAATATTCATACACACAGACACACACATATACACACACACATACAATCAAACAAACACACACACACACACACACACACACACACACACACACACACACACACACACACACACACACACACACACACACACACTTCCACGCGCATATACAGAGAGAGAGAGAGAGAGAGAGAGAGAGAGAGAGAGAGAGAGAGAGAGAGAGAGAGAGAGAGAGAGAAATGACAATGACAATAACAAATGACAATTATTTATTGACAATAGTTTTACAACCCTTATGCCAAGGGGGTACATGCGCAATAATGTAGATAAACTAAGAAGCACAATATAATAGAGTTAACACACAAAAACTAAATACATTGTAAATAATAAGGTAACAAAACAATTAATATAGAGAAAACTTATAAGAAATGCGACCATCTATCCAACAATTGCAATTAAATTAACACTTTTCTTATCGAACATAATTTTCACGATAACATTTTAAGTTAATGTTTCAAGTTTTTTATCTCTACAATGAAATGCATCCGCCACATATTTAGCAAATGAGGTCAGAATATCTTCTCTCTCACATGACAAAATAGCAGTAAGATTATGGGTTTGACCAAAGTGAGAATTGAAAACAACACAATCATTTCTAAATTTACTGTACTCTTGACATCGGAATATAAAATGATGTTCATCTTCAGTTTCTTTGGAACACACTGGGCAAATCAAGTCGACTTCAGAATTTAGAAACCATCTTTTATTGGCATTGAGGCCCATGCTTCTAGTTCGAAATCGAGCAAATAAATCTCTATGCCGCTTACATGTTATTATTTTAAGATAGTGCTCAGCTTGAAAAAGATCTTTAAAAGAGTGGTAGAAATCATATTTATTA
>CM065696.1:13455849-13463349 GCA_017654935.2 Phymorhynchus buccinoides
AAAACACATAATAATAATAATAATAATAATAATAATAATAATAATAATAAAAAATAAAATAAAAAATCCAGAATTGAACTATTATAAAATCAAAATGCAAACATTCTATAAACAAAAACCCAACAGCAATCATAGAAACGAGCCAAATGGACTTAACATTAAAGTTTGTACAAAATTCAAAAGAGATACTGCATCTTGGAATATACATTTGGATTCATCTTTTCTGAATTCTGAAAGGGCCGATTCAAAACAAGGGCAATAATATAGAATGTGTGTTGTTGTACAATTATCAATAGCACCGCATACATATTGAAGATTTTTTGTGAATTTAGTTTTAAAAGCATTTAGCTTAATTAAAGTAGTGAAACAAACTTTTTAAGGCGTCTTGGAAGTTTGTTTACATTTCTATTAAGAAATACATAATTTACTAAGGAATCTCTTTTCTGAGACTTCCATGATCGGGAGTTTAAACAACCGTCTCTATGTGCCCCCGTCTCTATATGCCTGCGTCATTGTGTCTCCCTCTCTATGTACCCCCATCTCTATATGTCTCCATCATTGTGTCCACGTCTCAATGTGTCCCGGTCTCTATGTATCTCCGTCATTGTGTCCCCATCACAATATGTCTCCGTCTCTATTATGTCTGCGTCTCTATTATGTCTGCGTCTCTATTATGTCCCCGTCTCTATTATGTCCCCGTCTCTATTATGTCCCCGTCTCTATTATGTCCCCGTCTCTATTATGTCCCCGTCTCTATTATGTCCCCGTCTCTATTATGTCTCTGTCTCTATTATGTCTCCGTCTCTATTATGTCTCCGTCTCTACTATGTCTGCGTCTCTACTATGTCTGCGTCTCTATTATGTCTCCGTCTCTACTATGTCCCCGTCTCTATTATGTCTCCGTCTCTACTATGTCTCCGTCTCTACTATGTCTCCGTCTCTACTATGTCTCCGTCTCTATTATGTCTCCATCTCTATTATGTCTCCGTCTCTATTATGTCTCCGTCTCTATTCTGTCCCAGTCTCTATTATGTCCCCGTCTCTATTATGTCTGCGTCTCTATTATGTCTGCGTCTCTATTCTGTCCCCGTCTCTGTTGTGTCTTCATCTCTATGTGTCCCCCATCTCTATGTCCCCACGCATTAGGTTAAAGGCTAGGCATAGAGTCAGGGGTTAAGGATAGTGTTAGGGTTAGGGATAGGGTACGGGATAGGAGGGCATCCTCAGTTATCGACAAAACCGAAGATTCACTAGAGGTAGCCTCCCCAAATCCCTTCCTCCTTCATGTAGGCCTATCCTGTGGCCTATTTCTGTTTTGAAATTACTCGGAGCGGAATGACCTGAACGAGAAGAGTAGTAACACACGCACACACGCACACGCACGCACACGCGCGCGTGCGCACGCGCACGCACACGCACACGCACACGCACACGCACACGCACACGCACACGCACACGCACACACACACACGCACACACGCACACACACACACACACACTGTGACTCAAACAAAGTTAAATATGGTTTTTATATCCCATTAATGTCTGTTCATGAAGTATTTTCCGCTCTCTCCCAATTAAAACAAACGTGCTCTCGTGGCTTAGACAATATTGATGGAAAACGTATTAAAATTGCTGCTCCTGTTATATCTAAAACCCTCACATATGTTTACTATTTATGCATTAGTAAGAACCAGTTTCCTAAAGCTTTCAAAGTAGCCAAAGTAATACCAATTTATAACTCAGGTGACCCGAAAAACCCTTCGAACTATCGACCTATATCTCTTCTATCCACTCTGTCCAAGCATCCAGAGGAACACATCAGAAAACACATCCTCAGTCATTTCGAACAGTCAATTTATTTCACCCTAATCAGTCTGGATTTAGAAAACATCATTCTTGCCACTCTGCCCTCACAAATCTAATCGATAAATGGCTTTCCAATATAAATAATAACGTTATCACTGTACACTCTTGATAGATTTTGCCAAAGCATTTGATTTCATTGATCATGTGCTATTATTTTAAAAAAACTCAAATTGTATGGTCTTTCTAGTAGCACTCTTGATTTTATATCCTCTTTCTTAGATAACAGGTATCAGCTTGTTTTGAATAATAATAAAACATCTTCTCTCCTCCCGCTTAAGTATGGTGTTCCACAAGGGTCAGTCCTTGGCCCAATTCTTTTTTCAATATATATAAATGACACCCCTATATATACAATCTCTGTGTGATATATTTGCAGACGACACAACTCTCCATTCAAGCCATTCAAAAGTAGAAAACAGTTCAAGTTTTACCAAAAAGCATCAGTCAATTAACTACATGGTCAGAGCTAAATCACATGAGTTTAAACCCAAATAAAACTACATTTATGCTTGTAACCACCAGACAGAAACGACAAAATGTCCGTAGTTATCCTCCATTATATATTAGTGGTAACAATATTGAATAAGTAGATTCACACAACGTGCTAGGGATAGTTATTGACAAAAAATGATCATGGTCTCCCCAAGGGCAAAGTGTTTGCAAGATATTGCTTCTGTCTAAGATCAAACATGTCCTAAATATGGACTCCCGCAAAGTATTCTGCCATGCTTACATTGCATCCCATATAAATTATTCATCTTCACTCTGGGATTCAGCTAGTAAACACGTCCTTAACCCTTTCACCGCCAACCATATTTCAACCAAAAATGTCCATTAAATATACCTGGATAGAGAACAAAATTCATCTGCAGTATTGTGGATTCTTCTGTTACAGATATAAAATAAGGTCTATCCTTACTTCCCAAAACTAAGACAATATGGTCTTTGGATAATATACCCCAATTTGATGCCTTTTAGTGACATAGGTGTTGCATCACTGTGGTGCTAAAATGCGACTTTGGCGGTGAAAGGGTTAAGCCACTACAAAGGCTTTATTGACGTGCACTCAAATTGGTTCTACTAAAATCGTCAACTCTATCTAATTCTGACTACATATTACTAGATATTCTCCCACTTAAACTTAAATTAAGATTTAATAAAGCCGTTTTTATGCTTAAAATAATGTCAGGACGCGCCCCCCAATCTCTTACTGAAACATTTCAATTCAATACAAAACGTCTCCCACACAAACTAATGCTACCTCTTCCAGTGTTTGTACATTTTCAAATACAGTCTGCATTATTCTGGAGGTCTCCTCTGGAATGCAATTTCGTCCCAATTGAATGTTCTTTTTTTTTGCAATTTTAAAAGAAAATATCATCATTTGCTTGCGAACGAATATGCTAAATCATAACGTGAATGTGTGTGCTGCATGCCTATGTATTTTATATTACTAGCTTTGTTAATGTGTTATATACTTCATGGTTCTTTCTGTCTATGTTTGTTTATGTGCCTGTCTGTCTGTCCGTTTATCTGTCTTTCCATCTTTTTCCTCTCTCCGTCTGTCTGTCTGGCTTCTTTCTCCATAATTTGTTTGAATACATTGAGATTTACTTGTAATTAATTTTCCACCTAGTGATGAATCGATTCTGAAATATTTTTCTTATATCTTAAAAAAAAAGTTTTCTTTTTTGCATTTTGTAGATTTTGTTTCCTTATTGATTTTGCCTTTTTGCATTGTAATTTCGATGGCCGGATGAAAAAAAGCCAGTTGTGCTTATTAATTTGTTTCCCTCATTAAAAAACATACGTTTGTTCGTTTGTTCGTTCATTCGCTGTCTCTCTCTCTCTCTCTCTCTCTCTCTCTCTCTCTCTCTCTCTCTCTCTCTCTCTCTCTCTCTCTCTCTCTCTCTCTCTCTCTCTCTCTCTCTCTCTCACCCATAAGGTGGTGTGAAGTAGACGTCCTGTATAATACCTGTACGTTTATAATCTTCTTCCTTCTTCGCATATCATATGTACATAATATGCGTTTATAGCCGTAGCACCCAACACCCGACTGTAGGAATAGGGTGGCTAATTCTTGACACACGCATCTACCAGCAATAATAATAATAATAATAATAATAATAATAATAATAATAATAATACATGTATATAGCGCTTTACCTCAAATGAGCCCAAAGCGCTTTACAATCAATTATTCATCAACAAGTAGATAACAAAAATACAAAGCAACTCTCTCTCTCTCTCTCTCTCTCTCTCTCTCTCTCTCTCTCTCTCTCTCTCTCTCTCTCTCTCTTTCTCTTTCTCTCTCGCACACGCACACACACACACACACACACATACATACACACACACACACACACACACACACACACACACACACACACACACACACATTTATCGACACCGACTCATTATTCATCTTTCATTCAGTAAGCCATAGCAACTGAGTTGCACGGACTGACCACATACACCAACACACATACACAAAACGTCAGAGGATACACATACGCACGCCGACAGACACACACATGCATACACACACACACATGCACACACGCGTGCACACATAACCCCAAAAAACAAAACACACACAAGCACACATGTACGCACACATGCATGCTCACACACATACACAACATACACACAACACACACACACACACACACACACACACACACACACACACACACACACACACACACACACACACACACACACACACACACACACACACACACACACACACAAAAAAACGCAGCACAAACCTCTTATCCAATCTTCCCTCACGTGCACACAACGATAGACAACTGATCAAATATTTAGGGTGCAGCAGGAAAAAAGATGGGTTTTAAGAGAGGTTTTGAATGAGGAGACTGAGTTGGAGTGGTCGGAGAGGAGAAGGCAGAGAATTCCAGAGAGATGGTGCTTGACAGGAAATGGAAAGATTGGAAACATGCTGTTTGAAAGAAAGGGTTTGGTCCAAAGCAACACCTAGATTGCGGACAGAGCAAGATCAGAAAAGAAGGATTTGCTTGCAGCATGTGCCGAAAACTGCTGTGTTTGAATATTAATGCCGTTTTTGCTCGCCTCCCTCCTTTTATATCCCTGTCGTGCCTTTAACAAACGCAATAAAACAGTGGTGCTAAGAGACTACATCGAAGTAGGCCTATAAGACCGCTATTTTCTTCATAGTGGACGAAACAATCTTTGAACGACAAATTGTTGGTATAATGTTTGTATGTTCCTGGGAAGGCCTAATATAAATAATCACATTGCTTTTTTTTATTTATTTTTTTACTGTAGTGAGGAAATTAATATATCATTTTAAACAAGTATTATGCATGGGATGGGAAGGTAAAATGGGGCTTATATTGTCGAGTTCTTGGTGCCACGCCCAAGGCAAACAAAGCAATCGACCTCAAAACCAGATAAAACAAATCACATACGAAAGTTTATTTTTACAAAATAACTCTTATCTTACCTATTTCATGCATTGCACGCTTCACGTGTGCATAACTTTAATCAAAGGTATAGGATCCCTGAAGGCAATACTTTTTTGTTTTTAGTTTTTACTTTTTACTTAAATTGATGTCTTTATTGTGATAGCTATTTCATTTTGCTCGCATTTTATCTTTTTATATTCACGTTTGTTTACAAAAAAATTAAAAAAACATATTTGAAAATCACAATCCAATTTCAGACTGGTGTTAAAATTAACTGAATTGTTTTTCGCATTTAGACAGTAGGCCTATGCTGAGAGTTTGGAGTAGGGAGATAGATGGGGGGGGGGGGGGGGGGGCATGGGTGAAGGAGAAAGAAAAGGGGGGTGAGGCCACCCTGTCCTGACATTGTAGATGGTGGAGGTAGTGGTAATTTGGCTGCTTTGTGGCTGTTTGAAATACGGCCCCATTCCATTCCCTGGTAAGAAACGGGTTAAATATGCAAATGTATATTTTTAGAAAACGTATGTTGGTTCATACCTTTCATGTGTTCAAAGTGTTGTATTCTCTTTAATATGTGATAGTGTATTAATTGTGTGGTCTTTAAAAGGTTTTAATCTATGATCTTAACATTTTGGCTACTAAAATAAAGTGAAATGTTAACGTAAGTATTGCTCGTGCTGTTGGGTGTGATTTTATCATTGTGATCTGCGTTTTTTTGTGTATGTTTTTTTCTTCATGTGTGTGCCTGGATTAAATCCTGAGACACTTCCTGGTTGTCCGGGAAAGCCCAAGTTTTAAGTACTTTTTGCCTCTTTTACAAATGCAAATACTTTTCTTGGGTAAGCTAAGATACTACAGCATTGACCCAAACACACATGCTTTTAACCCAGACATCTAGAATAACACACACACACACACACACACACGCACGCACGCACGCACGCACGCACACACACGCGCACGCGCGCGCACACACACACACACACACACACACAACAAATTATACCACAAAACACTACCAAACCTCCATGCACTGTACAAATGTGGCGCCACATTTGTACAGTGCATGGAGGGTTGGTAGTGTTTTGTGGTATAATTTGTTCCACATTTGTACAGTGCATGGAGGTTTGGTAGTGTTTTGTGGTATAATTTGTTCATAATTATATTCCACTTCGGTGTGTGCCACAGGCAACAAATATTGGAACCACTGCCAACTCTTTATGCACTGACTTTCTAGTTTTTACATGTTGGGTTCAGGTTTACTTGCATCCCTTTAATTAGAGGATCACCTCAGTGGTTGGCTCTTTCTACCCACATGTATTAAATTTTTCAAATCGCAGTTTCCGCATTTTAATAACTTATCTATTTTACCCAAAATGTTCATTTTTCTTTTCACCTTGTGCTGGTTTGCTTAAATTGTGGACTTTTCGGCCTAGTGCAGAGAAGACACCATTCTTTTATTAGAAATGTCTTCCTGTTGGGGTTGATCCACAAGATAGTGTTTGTTAGCAGATGTACATACATACTGACGAGAAGTAAACCAGCACAATCTTTTACTTTTATTTTATTCTTTTCACAGCACAGAGCTAACTTCAAAAAGTATACACAGTTAGTGGTGTTTGTGGTTTCTTTGATCAAATATTATCTCCCACCATTATGGTGAGAACCACTGGCATCCTTTATGGATCCACCACTATTAATAGTGGCATTTGAATTCCTAATTTATAAGCATCTTGCAATAATTTGAAATGCCAAACGGAACCATAAGCTATATGAACATCCAAAACTGTAGCAATCGTAGAGTGACTCTTTGCTAAAGCTTTTTTAATGTGAGAAGTTAAATGAACAAGATGATCAGTGACTCCCCTATCCCTTCTAAAACCAGCTTGAAAAAATTCCAAACCCACACACAATCGCGCGTGCGCGTGCACACACACACAAAATGTCAAAACATGCATGCATGGCTGTCTTTGCTTCTTGGATATGCTTTTCTTTGTGCCCGCTTCCCTTGCCCGCGCCCTCCCCCCCCCCCCTCCCCCCTCATAACATGCTATTCTATTGCTCTACTGTTTCCTCCGTTATGCAAGAATGCACCCTGGTGTGCCTGTTGACTCGACTTCCTCCTTCTGCTGGAACCCTATATAGCATATAAGAATATCGACTGGTCTTTCATTCAAATGCA
>CM065696.1:13470566-13488066 GCA_017654935.2 Phymorhynchus buccinoides
TTTTTATTCTGGATTTTTTATTTTATTTTATTATTATTCTTATTTTATTATTATTATTATTATTATTATTGTTTTTTTTTAATACAAAACTGTTTAACTAAGCATACACCCCTAAAAGTTACTTATAAATGCAATTGTAAGCACACAACATATACACATGAACAGACACACTCGCACACACTCCACACACGACTACTTTCATGTCTAATACGCTTCTCTAGTGAAAGACGATTAATTACAGAACAAGCCACAACAACAGGGCACATGAACGGGGACCGCAATTATAGGAGACTTAGAGACGGGGCACATAGAGACGGGGGATACACTGACGGATACACATAAGGACGGTGGCACCTAGAGTACGGGGCACATAGAGGACGGGACAAGAACCATGACGGATACACATAGAGACGTGGGCACATAGAGCCGGGGGACACATGAACGGAGACATTATTCTAGAGACAGGCGGCCATAGAGACGGAGACCAATGACGGTCACATATAGACGGGGGGGCCACATAGAGACGGGGACAGTGACTGATACCTATAGAGACGGGGCCACATAGAGACAGGGACACCATTACGGATACACATAGGGATACGGGGGCACATAGAGACGGGACACAATGACGGATACACATAGAGGACGGGGTCACATAGAGACGGGGACACAATGACGGATCCAATAGAAGACGTGGGCCGCCATAGTACGGGACACATGAGGAGACATTAGTATAGGACGGGCCATAGAGACTGAGACACAATGGACGGATCACATAGAGACGGGGGGCCCATATAGACGGTGACAGTGACGGATAACATATAGAGACGGGGCCACATAGAGACAGGGAAACAAGTGAACGGATACCAACTAGATGCGGGGGCACATAGAGACGGGGGACAACAATGACGATACACAAAGACGTGGGCCCCTATAGATAGGACACAAGACGGATACATATAGATACGGGGGCAACATAGATGGTACACAATGACGGGATACATATAGAGACAACAGGGCACATAAGACTGGGACACAATGACGGATACACATAGAACGGGGGTGCCCCTAGAGCCAGTCACACAAATGCCGGATCCAATAGAAGAAACGGTGGCGACATAAGACGGGGACACAGTGCGGTACACATAGATACGGGGTCACATGAGATGGGGACACAATGCGATACATATAGAGATGGGGGCACATTAGAGACGGGGGCACAACGCATGCCATGTTGTAACGATGTAACAGAGCAGTTGTAAACCCCCCACCCCTACCTTTGTTTGCAAACAAGCGGTCTTATAGGCCTACTTACGTTGTATTCTCTTGGCACACTGTCTTATTGCATTTTCGTTAAACGCAATATGGTGTACATATGATATGGGAAAGAAAGGAGGGTAGATTATAAACGTCCATTATTATACAGACCCCTTATAAAACAAACAGTCTAGTAAAAAATATTCAACGATGAGTGAGGGAGCGTGTGGTTCGACAATCACGGCAAGAAACAAAATCAGTCACGCGTTTGAGCAATCATATTTGTGTGTGTGTGTGTGTGTGTGTGTGTGTGTGAGCGAGGCGCGCGCACGCGCGTTTATATATCTATGTGTGTGTGTGTGTTTGCGTGCGCGTGCTCGTATGAGTATGTGTGTGCGTGCACGCGTGAGTGCGTATGGTGCGTTGCGTGCGTGTGCGTATGAATTAATCTTTAATTTAATGTCTTTTCACACGAATAGTGATTTAGACAACATGCAGAAATTGAACTAATCTTTAAATCAAACAAACCAACAACAAACCAACAACATGCAAGCTTAAAAAACAATTATAACAACACACAAAGCAAAACATCTACAGTAAGCTTCCAATAGGCGTGGACAGCACTAATTTAGCAATTAAAGCAAAGTCAATTTCTGCGTCACTTAAGATATCCTTGGTATTATTATACTTAAGAAAAAAATCCATATTGAACATTCGGTATTTAGAGAGCAACATTGGGATTTCTAATAGTAAGCGATGAATCTCTGAGTGCAGAGACAATTAGTTTCTATGTATTTAGGTTTCCATGAATTTAGACGTATCTTGTACACTAAACTATGGATATGTGCGTGTGTGTGTGTCTGTGTGTGTGGGGATGTGCGTGTGCGCGCATGTGTGTGTGCGCAATATATAAAGTAGAATTCATACCAGCTTATGGGTGAGAGGGTGAGAGAGAGAGAGTAGAGAGAGAGAGAGAGGAGAGAGAGAGAGAGAGAGAGACAGAGACAGAGACAGAGACAGAGACAGAGACAGACAGAGTGAGAACAGACAGAGAGACAGAGAGAGACAGGGGGGGAGAGAGAGAGAGAGGGAGAGAGAAAGAGAGAGAGAGACAGGACAGAGATACAAGAGTACAAGAGAAAATTATAAGCGAGAGTAGTGTGTGTGTGTGTGTGTGTGTGTGTGTGTGCGTGCGTGCGTGCGTGCGCGTGCGTGGTTGCGTGTGCGTGCGTGTGCCGTGTGCGTGTGTGTGTGTGCACGCGCGCGTGTGTATGCGTGCTTGTGTATGTGCATATGTTGCTGCTCTGCTCTTTCAGGTCATTCCGCTCCGAGTAATTTCAAAACAGAAATACGCCACAGGATAGGCCTACATGAAGGAAGAAGGGTTTTATTTTGGAGAGGATACCACGAGTGAATCTTCGGTTTTGTGGATAACTGAGGATGACCTTCCTTTGACTTGAATTCTGTTCTATTGTTGAAGAAATCTTATGAAGCTGTGTGAAATTCAACAAAACAGGTATACAGAAATAGCTTATAGAAGGATGATTTAATTGTAACCAGTGTGTCTCTGAGTACGGTAATAAGACCGCTTTGGCTACACAATTTAAAGGGATTATCTTTTTCAGTCCGCAAGACATTGCACGAAAACCCCCCAGCACAAAATAGCAAAGAAGGAAGTAAACAAAGACGAACAACCACACACTCCTGACGTAAGATAAGTAGGCCTAAGGTAAACGTTGTGAAAATGGGTACGTAGCATTGTGCGTGTGTCCCCGTTTCTGTCCCCAAATTTGTCTCTATGTGTCCCCGTCTCTATGTATCCCCGTCTTATATCTCTCCATCTTTGCGTTTATCCTAGACCTTACCCTATCGCATACCCTATCCCTAACCAAACACTATCCTTAGCCCCAGACTCTATCCCTAACCTTTAACCTAATGCGCGGGGACATAGAGACGGGGACATTTAGAGACGGGGACACATAGAGCTGGATATATAATAGAGACGCAGACATAGGCCTATTGTGACGGGGACACCATGACGGAGACATACAGAGACGGGGACACTTTGAGACAGGGGACACAATGATGGAGACATACAGAGACGGGGACACTTTGAGACAGGGGACACAATGACGGAGACACACAGACACGCACATAGAAACGGAGACATAAGAGAGACGCAGACATAGGTCTATAGAGACGGGGACACATTGAGACGAGGATACAATGACAGACACATATAGAGACGGGGACACATTGAGACGGGGACACAATGACGCAGGCATATACAGAGGGGGGGGGGGGGGAAGGGGGGCGAGGGGGGGGGGGGGGCTGGCCATTTCCACAATGCAATCAGGTGTGTGTACAATTAAAAGGAAAATTTCGCCTTCGCATGAGGCTGTGTCAGACCAATTGACATAGGCTAGAACACCAAGGCTACATCAAAATGTTGTGTTCTGCATAGTTATGCTGGGATTGCCTTTAGCCATGACAAACTCCTAGCATAACATCATCAGTCTAAAATCCTCCGAAGTCGGAGTGTGGCTGCCCACGTTGCGGGGTAATCAAAAACGGTCACACACGTAATGTTCGCATCTCTAGCTGGTGCATTTGTACCATAGTGTTCAAGTGCCTTCGGCTGTTGGTGTGATCCCTGGAGTCCTTTAAGCCAATGTAAGACAACAACAACAAAGGAAAATATTCTTGGCGGTCCTGTATAGAGCCTCCATATTCCCAATGTCCTTAAAACGGTTTTAATAATGAGACTACGTACAAATACCATCTCAAGAGATATTATTCCAAACTACCATCTCTTTTTACGCCCACTTGTAAGAAAGTTAAAATAATAGAAAAGAGGCAGGGATAATACAGGATCGTCCAAAAGATCATCTGCTGCAGTTTTTATGTAAATGACACATTTTTAATAATAATAATAATAATAATAATAATAATAATAATAATAATAATAATAATAATAATAATAATGATTATTATTAATTATTATTACTATTATTATTGTTATTATTATTATTATTATTATTTATTATTATTATTATTATTATCATATTATTATTATTATTATTATTATTATTCTCAGTGTTATTTACGACAACAACAAAAAGCTTAAAGATTGCGTGCGAATGGTCTATAATTGGAAACAGTAGAAAGTCGGTTTCAGCTAGTCTCGGATTACCATAAGTAGACATAATGATGGGGTCAGATAGTAAGGCTATCACAGACGTACCATGCGCATCCAGTTGAGAAATGACAGTGGCCTGTCACACCGACTTAAAACGGTGTCCTAAATCTGGACCAGCCATTGTACATTGGCAAAGTTGCAAATTTCGTATTTTTTTGTTTTTGTGTCTGTGTTTAAATACAAGTTGGCAAACGATTATAAGTTATATGTGTGTGTCTTTGTTTCTCTCTCTCTCTCATCTCTCTCTCTCTCTCTCTCTCTCTCTCTCTCTCTCTCTCTCTCTCTCTCTCTCTCTCTCTCTCTCTCTCTCAATAAAATGTGTCATGGTGAAACCGGTCGCTTTCCATTATATATCATAACTGTAGTTAAATGTGTGAAATACTGGCTCAGGCTGCTACGGTTACCAATTACAAGAGTAAATAAACAAGCGTATTGTATGACGCTAAATCAGTTAGATCGTGGCCGTCAAAATTGGGCATTCGAGGTTAAAAAAGTTCTCTCTGTAAATGGCTTTGGCATTGTGTGGATGACACAAAATGTTGGGGTTGAGTCTTCTTTTATATCAGAATTTAAAGATAGACTGATTGCATCACACATGCAGAATTGGCACAGTAATCTAGAAGAGAGTAATAAATATGATTTCTACCACTCTTTTAAAGATCTTTTTCAAGCTGAGCACTATCTTAAAATAATAACATGTAAGCGGCATAGAGATTTATTTGCTCGATTTCGAACTAGAAGTATGGGCCTCAATGCCAATAAAAGATGGTTTCTAAATTCTGAAGTCGACTTGATTTGCCCAGTGTGTTCCAAAGAAACTGAAGATGAACATCATTTTATATTCCGATGTCAAGAGTACAGTAAATTTAGAAATGATTGTGTTGTTTTCAATTCTCACTTTGGTCAAACCCATAATCTTACTGCTATTTTGTCATGTGAGAGAGAAGATATTCTGACCTCATTTGCTAAATATGTGGCGGATGCATTTCATTGTAGAGATCAAAAACTTGAAACATTAACTTAAAATGTTATCGTGAAAATTATGTTCGATAAGAAAAGTGTTAATTTAATTGCAATTGTTGGATAGATGGTCGCATTTCTTATAAGTTTTCTCTATATTAATTGTTTTGTTACCTTATTATTTACAATGTATTTAGTTTTTGTGTGTTAACTCTATTATATTGTGCTTCTTAGTTTATCTACATTATTGCGCATGTACCCCCTTGGCATAAGGGTTGTAAAACTATTGTCAATAAATAATTGTCATTTGTTATTGTCATTGTCATTTCTCTCTCTCTCTCTCTCTCTCTCTCTCTCTCTCTCTCTCTCTCTCTCTCTCTCTCTCTCTCTCTCTCTCTGTATATGCGCGTGGAAAGTGTGTGTGTGTGTGTGTGTGTGTGTGTGTGTGTGTGTGTGTGTGTGTGTGTGTGTGTGTGTGTGTGTGTGTGTGTGTTTGTTTGATTGTATGTGTGTGTGTATATGTGTGTGTCTGTGTGTATGAATATTTCCACATTTCATATGGCTTTGTTTTAATATTGGTAAATACAAAAGCAATAGGCCTGTGACAATGAATGTTAGCACAAATGTTGTATTCATGTAAGTCTAATGTATATTTTAAGTTCAACCTATTTGAGTATTCATCATCATCATCATAATCATCATCATCATCATCATCATCATCGTCGTCATCGTCATCATCATCATCATCATCACCATCTTCATCATCATCATCATCATCATACATAGTCAAATAGTCACCAGCAGCAGTTACGGTTGCTTACGTGAGGATCGTGGTCTTTAAAGCCGTATCAACCGATCCATAGGATCGGGTAATGATATTCAGACACATCTGACTCGTCGAGCGGCGCCTGTTGTCTCGCACGATATAGGGAAAAGAGGGGAAACCCGCTTCTGTGGCTGCAGCGAATCGAATACTGAGCGCGCGTGATAATAGGGTTTAACACCCTCTTCGGACTTTCGGTCATGTGGGGCAACGGAGCGTGCGAATGAATGAATGAATTAATTAATGAATAAATGAAAAACGGTGTTTTACGTCCTCTCGGTCATAGACACATATGGGACATTTGTAAATACAAAGATGGTGGGAACAATACTGGAGGCAATGCCCAAGGGCAGTGCAACACCAGTAAAGTCCCGATTTAAAAAAAAAACCAATACAGATATGTGTAGCAGTAACCACGCCTCGGTTAAACCTCATCGGCTATGGTACCGCCACGGTATAATTAAATAATTAGCAGAGATTAAGACAACTGAGCGCGCGTTGCGCCTACCTCCTTTTATACTCCGGTTGCCGGTTTAATGGAGGTAGTCTGGTGAAAGGTATACAGACACGCACACAGACATACAGATTCATGCACAAATGCGTGTGTGCACGTACGCGCACATGCATGTGAGCGAGCAGAAAGTCAGAGAGAGAGAGAGACTCACAGAGTGAGAGAGAGAGAGAGAGAGAGAGAGAGACAGAGAGAGAGAGAGAGAGAGAGAGAGAGAGAGAGAGAGAGAGATATGTACCACTAAATGAGCCATTTTGAGAAAAGCCCACTTGAAGTTTTCTTGATCCCATAACAAATCTCGTTGTATTTCAATACTGCTAATTTCTTAATATAAAATGTATAAAAGAGTGATCTTTGCTTTCCAAACTGTAAATACAATAATTATCTACAAAGTGCCAACATTTGCAATTTAGATTATTGAATGGGTCTGTCATGAATTTTTTAAAATAAATTTGGATGAAGTTTTGAAGCTAAAATATTTATCAGTACCTACACAGTTATGACCTGTGCAACTTGATGAAAACCGGCGTCAAGTTTCAGACAACAACTTCCTGTTCATGGGATAGAAATATAATGGCCTGTGCAACTTGATGTAAACCAGAGTGAAGTTTCAGACCACAACTTCCTGTTCATAGCATAGAATGTTATGGTCTACACACTACAGTGCAAGCCACAATGAAAGTTTGGACCACAACTTCCTGTCCAGGGGATAGAATGTTCAGGCCTGTGCAACTCAATGAACAGCAAAGTTTATTAATAGTAAAGTTTGAGACAGCAACTTTCTGTCGAGTGGACAGTTACTTGTGGATCTTAGTGAGATCAACTGGCACAAACACTAGGTGGATGACAACCATCCTTGTATCCGTCAAATATTCGTGCTCATAATCAGTGTTGGAGTCGGAATTTTCTGGCCTGAAAACCCTCTCTGTCCACCCAGAAGTGAATGGGTACCTGATTCGTCCAGGGAAGGTTAAAAGGAAGGAGAGGGATGGGCTCTGCCTTCCATGATGCTGTGCCCTTGACACGGTGAACCTCTTAACAGTTGACTGCCCTTACGGCCGCTAGGCTATGGGACACCTTTTTTAATCAGAGATGCAGCAAGAATTGAAAAATTATAAGATAAACTGTCCCAAAATAACAATAAAATATACAGAACAAATGTCATGGCTCTCACAGAAACCAATACGATAAACTCCATCAGTGACACATAGGCGGAATAGCAGATTTGAAATAAATATGTGCTAGCTATACCCATGCTCCGCACGTGTTGTCATGGCGGCTGTTCCATTTGCCTCCCATTGGAAAAGTAAATTTCATGTAAACGCCACCCTTTAATGCTTAGAGAAACATGCCTTGGGGTAATCAGGGCTTTTTTTGGTAAGTGAAACGGATAAGCAGGGGCAAGTGAAAGATCAAATTGTGTATGTATTCTTTGACACAACTACGATTGGATAAAGTCATAGTTAAAAACATAACTGTAAGCGACGACGAAAATGGAGTTTTACGTCCTCTTGGTCTGAATCAGACACATATGGGACATTTGTAAATACAAATATGGTGGGAACAATACTGGAGGCAATGCCCGGAGGCAGTACGAAACCAGTAAAGTCCCGATTTTGTATTAATACAGATAGCTGTAGCAGTGACCACGCCTCGGTTAAACCTCATCGGCTATGGCACCGCCACAAGTTAGTATAATACAGTACAGTAATTTGGAGCTTTACGTCCTCTCGACCTGGGAAGGAGAGAGAGAAAAATAGAGATTTTACGCCCTCTGAGTCAAAAGACTATTTGAGGCATTTTAATTTATAAAGATCCTAGACCTGGGAAGGCACATAGTATAGTAAACATATCTGTAATCTTGACTCCTAAGCATCTTTTAACTAAAATTCCAGGACCACAATTCAAAAGATAAAAATTCCACTTGATTATTAAAAACGAAATCACAAAAGATCAGTCTTCAAATGTACATTATATACAAATATGTGCTAGTTTATTTACATAAAACCCATTCAGACTACTGTCCTCTGTTGGGTGAAAGTACAATCTTAAAAGCTTAAAATCTAATTTGCTAAGGGAGACTACTCCTGGCATGTGTGTGTTGTTTGTGTTCGACTCAAGACTCAAGGATACTTTATTTCATAAGCATGAGAAATTAGTGTGTGGCACGACATAAGCACATACATTAAGAACATAATAAATAAGCATACCAACACATAAAACGTTATAGGACATGTGAAAAGAGAACATGCACGCACGCAGTGGAGACCACGACCAAAAAACAAAAAACGTTTAATTGTAGAAGACCAACACTCTGTTGACTGACTTCAACTTTTACTTGTAAAGTTAGGCTGTCGATCTTTGAGCCAGTTATTAGTGTTTCTGTTTTTGTTTTTAATAACAATTCCAATATGTTGAAGGCTCAAAGATCGGCAGATTTTACATGCAAAAGTTGAAGTAGGTCTACAGAGAGTTGGTCTTCTACAACCGTATGTGGGACTGTGGGCCGTGTGACATCACGGTTATTACATGAATTGAAGACGGCGGCTGTTCTATTTACCTCCCACTGGAATGTAAATTTCATGTAAACGCCCCCCTTAATGATGATTGGGGGGATCTCACTGGGCAAAATCTGTTAAGGACCCCAACAACCATCCACACTCCAAATCCCAAGTTGCTGGCTCGAGCGGTTTGGGAGGAGATAGAGATAGAAGACCGGCTAACGTGACGCACAATATAATGTGGATAGTTATGGTTCATGAATGAATAACTCTCTCTCTCACTCTCTTTCTCTCTCACTCCTCTCTTTCTCTCTCTCTGTCTGTTCTGTGTGCATGTGTGTGTCTGCCTATGTGTGTGCGCGCGCATGTTTGCTTACTGTCATCTACTATCTTTCTGCCATACCGGTCCATTCTCCTTTTTTTTTCACGAAACACTTTCCAAAAACATTTCCTCCAGCCGAAGTCGGACTTGCTGGGCCTAACTATTTCTTAGTTTGGCGCATGACTGCAGCATGACGCATCTGCGCGCAAAATTGACAGGGCACTGTTATTGAAGAAGAAGAAGAAGAAAATGTTGTACTCATACTTTTTATAGGACTATACTTATAAGTTCAATGCCTATAAGAATGGGGGTGTTTTCCAATGTCAACAAAGGCCTGTATGCACGCGCGCGCGTGTGTATGTGTACGTACGTGTATGTATGTGCGCTCTCTCTCTCTCTCTCTCTCTCTCTCTCTGTCTTTCTCTCAGAATCGTTATAAAACCATTCTCATATTCTCTCTCTCTCTCTCTCTCTCTCTCTCTCTCTTGCTCTCTCTCTCTCTCTCTCTTGCTTGCTCTCTCTCTCTCTCTCTCTCTCTCTCTCTCTCTCTCTCTCTTGCTCTCTTGCTCTCCCTGAATCAGTACCATTCTATTTTAGTCTTCTATCTCTAACATTATTTTTGTTTTTTTCCTTTCGTGTAATGGGAACGAGAGTAAGTGCGTTTCTCTGTCTGTGCGTGTATGAACGACTGCACTGATCATGACGAAAATGGATGGACATCCTACTCACACACACAATTACCCAAAATTGATGCCCTTTATGGGTGCTTGTATGAACATGTGTGTGTGTGTGTGTGTGTGTGTGTGTGTGTGTGTGTGTGTGTGTGTGTGTGTGTGTGTGTGTGTGTGTATGGGACATATGATGTCAGCCTGGGCCCTAAATGGAATACTATTTTATTCTTGTTGTTGTCGTACCCTGACTGAAAGACTCCAGGGATCATCCCAACAGCTGAAACACTTGAACACTATAGTACAAATGCACCAGCTAGGGATGAGAACATTACGTGTGTGACCGTTTTCGATTACCCTGCCACGTGAGGAGCTACACTCTGACTAAAAAAGTTTTTTCATTTCTTTCAATAACTATGCATCTTTTGTTTTTGTGACTGTTTTGTATGAACGGTAGCATGGAGGAAAGTGATGAAAGTGAGGAAAGTGATGAAAGTGAGGAAAGTGATGAAAGTGAGGAAAGTGATGAAAAGAGGAGAGCTATAGAAGAAAACTAGCTGACCCTAGGCTTTGAGGTACTGAGCCGCCATCATATGTGTTATGTTAAATAAAGAAGTAGATTACTATAGGTTCTAATGTGATCAATATTTGTTTTATCTCTGGACACAGGCTTACTATGACATTCATATATGCAACAAAAAATATGTTTTAAAGGTTGCATACGCTACGGTAATTCAAAAGCAAAATGGATAATGCAGTGTATGTCTGCTATCATAACTGCGGTTTTGAATCTAAAACTGGTCAAAGGGATTTTTAACTTACATAAATGTTTTTTTGGTCACCTAGATCGTGTCTAATGCACCAATACTATATACATAATTATATTTACTAATAACGCAACACGCTATGCGCAATAGCCAAATACAATATTGTGTCACCACCCTGGCCGCCATTGTGAATTAAATATTTTGATTTTACCATATCATAAACCTGTTACAATACCCTCAATGGATTTCTTGACCACAGAAACCATATGTTGGACAATAAAATCGTAGCAGAATGCATTATATCCATTAGATATAGCCAACATAGCTATTTGGCTGTCATTTTGGCCGCCATGTTGATTTTAGATCTGGTCAAAAATAATCCTTCATACAAAAACTAAATTTCTTGTTCCCAGAAACCCTACCTTAGACACAAAATATATAATTGTATGTGTAGTACGTCACAATTTAAAGCCATTACAAAACCAGGCAACCATCTTGTCCGCCATCTTCAAATATTGAGTAGGGGAGCTTTCCTCTTTTTAAGAATGTAATCTGCACATATATCAATGTAAATTCATGCAAAACGGCTTGTTTCGAACCAGAATTGCATTCTAGCCCTCACATGTGTCAGTTTGCCCCACACTATTAATACAAACACACGCACAGCGACACACGCGGGCACACACACACACACACACACACACACACACACGTTCGATTTTTCTCCAGTTTATGTTTTTATTTATTTGCCTTAATTGCTTTTCTTATTAATTCATGACGACAGGATGTAAAAAAGCTTTATCAAGCTTATTCTTTTGTCGTCAAAAAAGATCATTTTGACTTGACTTGACACACACGCGCGCGCGCGCATGCGCAGAAAGAGGGAGCGAGAACCAGATTGACAGACAAAAACAGAGCTAGACGAAGACAGAAACAGAGAGAGAGAGTAATTAACAAAAATAAGACTATTGTTTTTTTCACTTTATTTCCAATAACGATTAACAGCAAGCTTGTATACATGTGATCTGCAAAAGCAGGATAGTGAAAATCAAAGTGTTCTATAAAATAATAATCTGCATTACTTTGGCCTTGTAAAGCCTATTATTTATGGTGCAATCTACTTTACTGAACTGAGCGTTCTTTATTTCATGAAATCGGAAACAGAATATAACGACGCATTAGAGCCAAAAGGGACTATCTTCAGATGGTTCATGCTTATTTTGGAACTTATTGCAAAAATAATAACTTTTATTTAAATACAAGACTAAAAATATAAATAACAATACCCCATTTCATTTTTTTTCATGGTCCATTGGCTTATTTTGAAACTTATTGCAAAAGTAATAACATATTTAAATACAAGACTAAAAATATAAACAGCAACATCCGCATTTCATTTTTTCAGTCTTATTTAGCACAATGAAATTGAACAAAGGGTGAATATTCTCTTTCTAATTAACTCCCCTCCACCAAAGTTGATTACGATACCAATCATCTAGCAATAGATTATTGTTTTGCAAAAAGTTTCGTAAGAAGTCAATGGGCCATCTGCATAGTCCGTTTTGACTCTAAGCGATCAATAAACAAAATCTAATGAAGTTGTTGCCAACTTACGTTCACGAAAGTTAGACATACGATAGACACCTACATTGATTAGCCTTAGTTAGATAGCTACAGCTGGATCATCAATGTTGCTCGGTTATTCAATTTATAAAAAAAATTCATACCAACAAAAAAAGGAAAATTGAAAAAGGCAACGAACACAAAACGATAACTTGTTCGGCGTAAAGAGTAATCTGGTTTTACCTGGTATTTCCTAGGTAAAACAATAGTAGATTTTGACTTTAATTAGACCTGCCATCAAGAACATCGAGACCACTGAGACTTGAGTCGCACAAGACAGAATTGAAATTGTTCTTGTCTTTGCCAGACAATGTTTGTGGACAATTTACAAGAACGATCTTACTCTCTATCTTAATCATTTCATTTTTAGAAAACATTTTTATGAACTAATAGTAGAGTTTACATTTTAAAGCTAAACAAGAGTCAATGCTCATGAACTATTAGCAGAATGTACTTTCAGACACAAACAACAGACACAGGTATTAAACGAATAGTAGAGTTTACTTACTCTTGCTTAGATATTCACTTTCTAACATCAACAAGGGTTGAACATGGAAACTGAAAATCTGTAACCACTGAATGCAGATAGTGTTTTGTTTCCAATTGGATTCTTACTGATAATGTATCGTACTTCTGATGCAATGAGACATATGAAGCTACTCTTGTCACTCACTGATGTCTCTTATAAACGTGTTTGTTTGTAATGCTTAAGCGTGTTCAAATATCATGGCATTTGTTACTCCAATCTAAGAGATAACTGGACCTCATCCAGTATCCCAGACCATTATTTACAGATTCCCCCAAACATCTCCAATCCTTTCCTGTTCAAATACATTATACACTGCAACAAATATGCTGTAACCTAAGAATACCACACCTAAAAAAACAATGTTCCTAATAATATTTAAGTCTGAAACATTTATCAGTGGCATGAGCAATAAACATAAACAGCAAAACAATTATTAAAAGCATGCTACTAAATGAGCTTGGTAATGGTAACAAAATGTTGTATACCTTCTAACTTACAGGTGTATACAAAAAACTTTGTAAAAATACCATATGTACACTAACCACAACAACAACAAAAACACCTGTTCTACCAGACAAGCTCCTCTTTGCCAAACTTTTAAGACAAATTGAATCAAGCACAAACAATGAGCACATTGAAAGGATTACAAAGTAAAAACCAAGTGAATATCAATAAACAAGCCAGCAAATAAATAAAATAATGATAATGATGGCGTTCTCCTCGCATGCGTGGAATTGTGGGAATATTTGTGTTTCTATCTCCAGGCTCGCAGTTACAAAGATGTGTGCTTACATCCACACATACATAAACACATGAAAGTGATGCATTAATCTAAACAGATGAAGTAAATAGCAAAACAGCAAGCCATGAACTGAATGTAAAAGTAAATTAACACAGCACATGCATAAAAATATGAACAAATATTAAAAAAGTAAACAAAATAAAAAATATCTAAAAATAGAAGAAAATAAGTACATGAGCATCTAAATAAAATATATAAAACAACAAATAAATGATCACAAATCAAAGATAACAGATTTGTGACAAATCTGCAAGCTATTTGTAATTTAAACGTTAGATCATAACAAATATTACATCTAGGACCTCTATAACCAATTATAAAATACAATACCTTAAGACGTACATGTCATGTTTTTATCTGGACATTTTGTTGTTGTGTGAAAAAAACATTACAACACTACAAGAAATTTCTGCTACAACTATCCAAGTTCATTTTCTTCAAATACAACATTTAAGAAATCGTAGGAAAGGTTAGATTAACGCATAAAAAATAATGAAAAGAACAATTTGCCTTTCTAGAATACATTTGGTCTGCCGTAACAACTACGTTTGATCGTTGCAAAGGGTTAAAAAAAAGCATTGAATGGCACAGCAATATCAATAATTACAAACTTAATTTTTGCTTCCTGTTCAAATTTTTTTTAAATGTCAGACATAGGCTCTGGTTAGGTGTCACAAATAGCTATGATCATTTGCAAATCAGTAGTCGAAACCTCTGTATTGTAGAGAAAATAGTATCTGTTGCAAGGAAAGATTAATATTTACATCAATGGCTGCTTGTAAGTGTTTCATGCGATCAATATTCATCGATGACAAAGAAAGAATGGTTTACAAACATTGTGTGCAAGCTTCTTTTAGATACAAGAAATACAAAAAGGTCAAACTGAATCATGCTAACAAATACAGTATGATCGCACAACATAAATTCAAAATCCAGTTCTATGGGACAACTATGACAGAACAAGATGGTTCTAAAATCAAGCTAGTTCAATTGAAAGGTACGATGGATCATCCTGTGAAGATTTTCCGCAGGGTACAGGAGGGAGCAAGTCGTAATCTGGAACTTGAGCTGCGTTAACGAAGCCCCCCAGTCGTGAAAAGGGGTAGTGACCACTGTCGGTTTCTAGCCTGTTATCCTGTGGGTCGATTGACGTTTCTGCCGTATGTTCACCAGATGTCTGTCTTGGTATTGCTGTCTGTTGACGACCTCTTCTGCTACGTCTTCTGTATGAAAGAGATAAGGACTTGTAGGTGTGTCAAGAAGACATTAATCTAATGATGGTACACTGTAATAAATATACCCCTACATAGAGAAAGAGACTGGGATAAAATGTGACGTAGAGGATTTGCAGAGAACACAATCGAATAATAAAATAAGTAAAAATGAAAAAGAAGATGAAAAACAACAAGAAGAGAGATAATTAGAGGGGTTATGTTTGTAGGCGCCATCGTCTTGTGAAGCTGCAGTCAATTCACTACACGTGTCATCCTCAGGACCTTCAGATGTGCTCACATTCGCCCCCCATCCTCTGGACCTTCAGATGTGCTCACATTCGCCCCCCATCCTCTGGACCTTCAGATGTGCTCACATTCGCCCCCATCCTCTGGACCTTCAGATGTGCTCACACACCCCATCCTCTGGACCTTCAGATGTGCTCACACACCCCATCCTCTGGACCTTCAGATGTGCTCACATTCGCCCCCTATCCTCTGGACCTTCAGATGTGCTCACATTCGCCCCCCATCCTCTGGACCTTCAGATGTGCTCACATTCGCCCCCCATCCTCTGGACCTTCAGATGTGCTCACATTCGCCCCCCATCCTCTGGACCTTCAGATGTGCTCACATTCGCCCCCCATCCTCTGGACTTTGAAATGTCCTCAGATTTGCCCCTCATCCTCTGGACCTTGAGCTGGGTTAACATAGCCGCCGTCTTGTGGATAGCTGTCGAAACCATCATCATGTGGGATGTTTGCCATTTCTGTTGTGTTTTCGTCAGTTGCCTTGGTATTTCTGTCTTCTGACGACGTCTTATGCTACGTCTTCTGTAGAAAAGATATAAGGACTTGCGTGTGTCAAGAAGACATTTAATGTAATGATGGCGCACTGTCTTCATATGTACAGCTACAGAGAGAAACAGACTGGGATAACATGTGGTGTGGAGGTGTGCCTTGACAGAGAACCAGGAAGGAATGGCTTACTAACATTGTGTGCAAGCCTCTTTCAGATATACTACACTACTCACAAAAAGTTAAGGATCACTATGAGAAAACAGGTGCGCAATAAACTCCGTTCGCTCCTGTTATTTTTTTCTCAGTCAAGCCAAATTGTTATGAATTCTTGTTCAGCTGTAAGTGGGCGATGTTGTGTTAGTGGAAACATTGCACGTGATTCTCTATTACTGAGCTTGGCAGCAAAAGAAAAAGCGGAAACTTGCGAAAAAGGACCTTGTTTTGGATCGTTCTGCATTGCACAAGCCAGATGGAAAAACCATTATGCACGTGCAAGCACTGCTGTTTATGTGTGAGATGCTGTCTCTTGCTTGGCTTTATAAGAAGACATACCACCAGTATTAGGCCTGATTTGACAATGCCTCCACGACGAAAATTGAGCGAGTTGGATAGGGGACGAGCTGTTGCATGGTTCCAAGATGGTGTTCCCAAGCGAGAAGTGGCCAGGCGACTTCAGGTGTCCATCTCGGTCATTGTCAGACTGATTCAACGCTTCACAGCCACTGGGAGGGTCCATGAAAGACGCAGATCTGGTCGACCGAAGAAGACAACTCCACGTGAAGATCGTCTCATTGAACGACAAGCCCTGCAGACAAGAACAGCCTCTTCCAGCATCATTCGAAGGCAGCTGAGGGTGGCTACTAACATCAACATCAGCCAGCAGACCATACGGAACCGCCTTCATGGGTTTAACCTCCGTTCTCGTCGCCCAGCTGTACGGCCACGCTTAACTCCAGCCCATAGGGCAGCACGCCGCGCCTTCTGCAGATGTCACGTGAGGTGGACACGTCAGCAATGGTCCCAGGTCCTGTTCAGTGATGAATCACGCTTCACCCTGAACCACAACGACGGCCGACTGAGGGTCTGGAGGCGCCCAGGGGAACGCTTTATTGACGCCACTGTCCAAGAAAAGGTGGCCTTTGGTGGAGGTTCTGTAATGGTCTGGGGGGCCTTCAGCCTTCACCACAGAACACCCTTGTATCATGTACAGGGTAACCTGACTGGCCTCCGATACCGGGATGAGATCCTTCGACCGCTGGCTGTGCCTACACTGCAGCAGATGGGACCGCCGGCTGTCTACCAGGATGACAACGCTCGCCCCCACAGGGCAAGGGTGGTCAACGACTTCCTGCAGCAGTCTGGAGTCAACAGAATGGAGTGGCCAGCATGCAGTCCCGACCTCAACCCGATTGAGAACCTCTGGGATGAGCTGGATCGCAAAGTGAGGAGCAACCACCCCCCTCCCAGGGATGCCCAGCACCTCTACCAGATGCTGCAGGCTGAGTGGCAGGCGCTTCCACAGAGGAT
>CM065696.1:13493066-13513066 GCA_017654935.2 Phymorhynchus buccinoides
ATAGCAATGTTCTCAAAAAAACTACCAACAATAATACAACCAAGTTTGCATGATGATAGATACCATCTTTATGTTTGCAGTGACTGCTTTTATGCTTATGGTGTGGAACGCCATTATTTAAGGATATTTACATTTCACTTATGGTGTGGAACACCATTATCTAAGGATATTTTCATTTCACTTATGGTGTGGAACGCCATTATCTAAGGATATTTACATTTCACTTATGGTGTGGAACGCCATTATCTAAGGATATTTACATTTCACTTATGGTGTGGAACGCCATTATCTAAGGATATTTTCAATTCACTTATGGTGTGGAACACCATTATCTAAGGATATTTTCATTTCACTTTGTTTAATTGTATTCTACGACTGTGCATATTGATTAGCGAGCTTTGATGTCGTTTGTTTCTTGTTTCGTCCAATTTGGTTGACATTTGCAATAAAGATGGGGGACCAGACGGTATTCCATATTTTAAATGATTTTGCTGTCAGAGAAATATGGCCAAAAATTGTGCAAATGGCAATATTGAAATCTTGAATATTTAAAAGAATATGCCTGCTCTTAATGTGTTGACATTTTCAGTGCTTATTAAAAAGTAAACTTCCAACACTTTCGGTATAAAACCAAACCAGAAGTACCAACTAGAAGTTAGTACTCCAGCTAAGAATGTGCAGCTTTCATTTGGCTCATGCAATAGCCAAAACCAGAGTGACGTCATAAAACATACATATACACAAACATCTCTCTCTCTCTCTCTCTCTCTCTCTCTCTCTCTCTCTCTCTCTCTCTCTCTCTCTCTCTCTCTCTCTCTCTCTCTCTCTCTCTCTCTCTCTCTCAGTTACCTACCTGCTTCAGTACAGAACTGTCCAGTATAACCGTCAGCACAGGGTCCAGTGCAGTGTCCCGTGTCATGACGACACTCACTGATGACCCGACAGTGACCACAGGTCTGCTTACATTCCTCACCATATGTACCCTCAGGACATTCTAAAAAAAAAGATGATTGTTGTCATAATTAAATCCTTGTGAATATTCTCTGCAGTTGTATTTTGAGAGTATTGAAAAGGAAAGAGAATACATTATGGTTTATTTCTTAAGATGCACATAAGTGTATTATCGGTGTACTTCTCGCATGCAACTGGATTGTGGATTGTTTCGGTGTGAAGTACACACATACAAAACAAATGTGTAGATTTTTGTCTTGGTAAAAATCTTTTTTTGTTGTGCACATATTTGCTACAATCACGAATCTGTTGATAAAGTTGTTGTTTTTCAGAGTGCAGGTATCAATCTTACCCTTCATTGCCTTTTCATGTCTGCTTTTGCTTCACAATCCCTCTTTTCACAAAGCAGTTTAATACTGGAATAAACTATCATAGAACGTCCTTTTGTAGGCTTATCAGAGTGGCTTGTGGTTCCTACACACCATAACGAGAAGAAAATTATGAAGAACTGCAGAATAACTGACACTGTATCTCCTTACTTGTTTTGCAGATGTATACGGCTGATGACACAGGATCTGTCCATCCTGGTGTACATCCTTCAGAGCAGTGTCCTGTCACAGGGTCACAGGGCTGATCTCCTCTGCACTGACCACACGTCTCTGAACAGTTCTGACCATACCGCTGGTTCTGACAGTCTGTGAACACGCATGGTGCCACGTAAATTATAAGGGATACAGTGGTTAAACATATGAATGACATTAACTTATATTCTGACTGCCAGCAGGGGTTTAGATCTGGCAGATCCTGTATGTCCCAGCTAGTTGATGTAATAAATGATTTTACAAAACTAATGGATGAAAAGGAAGCATTTCATGTAGTGTACTTCGATTTTAGAAAGGCTTTCGATTCAATTCCACATGAGAGATTATTATTTAGACTTCAGGCTTATGGTATTGCTGGTAACACGTTAAACTGGATACGAAACGTTTTGAAAGGTAGAACTCAGAAAGTGCGTGTAGGTGATAAGTTATCAAACGGCATAGAAGTTTTGAGTGGCATCCCACAGGGGAGCACTCTTGGCCCGATTCTTTCTACAGTTCTTATTAACGACCTACCTGACTAAGTACAAAGTGTCAGTAAAATCTTTGCAGACGACACGCGTACACGAAAATATACAACTCATCTAAAAATTATCATAAATGACAAAATGACATTAACAAACTTATTGACTGGTCTGCAAAGTGGAATCTTTACTTCAACGCAAACAAGTGTAAGGTCATGCATTTGGGCCTAAACAATCCTCAAACAAAGTACGAAATAACACATGGTAACGACAGAAACGTTTTGGAATCTTGTATAGAAGAAAAGGATGTTGGAGTGATTTTTGATCCAAAACTGAAATTTGATAAGCATATAACATCCGTAATTAATAAAGCAAACAAAATGTTAGGATTAATAAGGAGGAGTTTTATAGGACTGAATGGAGAGGTGTTTGTAAATCTGTATACAAGTTTGATGAGACCCCATTTGGAATATGGCAACTTAATGTGGAATCATTTCCTAAAAAGACAGTCTCAGGCTATCGAAAGTGTTCAAAGAAGAGCAACCAAACTAGTAAAAGCATTACGAAAATTAGATTATGGTGACAGGTTATATAAACTGAATTTACCATCCCTAAAATATCGGCGACTACGTGGTGATTTAATAAATGTTTATTCAATCTTTCACAGTTCTGATATTACTAACAAACATTTGTTACAACTTTCTAACTACTCAAAAACTAGGAATAATGATTTGAAATTACTAACCCAATACAGCAGAACTAACATTAGAAATAATTTCTTTAGTAACAGAGTCACTAAATACTGGAATTCTCTTCCAGCACATATCAAATTGGCACCTAACCTTAATCAGTTCAAAAACCTCCTCGATAAAGACCCCAAGATTCAACAATTGAAATGTGTATATGATTAACACATCTAAAAGTGTCCTAGTCATGCCAATCATGAAAAAGAATACAAATAATCAGAAATGACACATTAAGAGGCCGCGAGGCCTAGTTGTCCTCGTTCTCTGACATGACCTGACCTGACAAAGATGAAATAAAGAAATCGTGTATAGAGGTTTGATTTCATATTACGTCACATTTAGGATAATTGTTACCTATGTGGAAATGTCAACTGCTTTCTGAATATTTGAAAACTACGCATACAAACTGTGTACACTCATTCAAACAGTACTGTTCTATTTGAAAAAACAGTAAACAAAAAAGAAGAAGAATTATTTGCGCCTAAAATGAAATTTGATGTCTATTAAGAAGATATTTTGTTTAATATACAGTTTCAAATGAAGAAGACAGACATCTCACAAGAGGGGCGATCTAGACGGATTGAATAAGATGTAGATCTGAAATGTAACACAATGAAAAATGGAGAGGCATACGTTCAACAGCAGGCTTCTGATGGCATAACAAAAGCCATATCAAGCCATCGATATTGCCAGGAGACTGCATCCTTGTGACAATGTATGTCACCAGTATTTTTTTTTAAATGTCATTTTAATTTCATTTGACATTTTTGTTTATCTATTCAAACAGAAGTTACAAAGGATTGGGGTGACCCTTCAGTCATGTTTGACATCAGTGGTGGTTTGTTATTATAGATCATCAGAAATGATATACGTGTAGTAAGAAGGCAAGTGTCCGTGTGTGTGTGTGTGTGTGTGTGTGTGTGTGTGTGTGTGTGTGTGTGTGTGTGTGTGTCTGAAACACAAAACGGGCCTTATAACTCCGCCGTTTTTTGACCGAATCGCTTCAAATTTGTTGTGAGCCCTAACGGGGCGATGGCAACGGCAACCGAGGCGGCCGTGTCATTTGCGCGGTTTGGCAAATGCGTGAAGCGCGTATCCGCCGGCCGGCCTCTCGAATTTGGCAGGTAGATGACCAGGGACAGTGATTATCCGTGTGCCCAACCGGAAGGGAATCAATTCATAAACGCGCACGATATGAGCCACTTCACCTTTTTACAAACCGCGGCGTAACCAGACCTGGACATTGATTCGAAATTTGGAATGTGTGTGACCGGGGATAGGGACTATCTCGGTGCAAAATTTCAACAGCATCCGTTCAGCAGCAATCGGTGTGTATCCCAGAAAGAAACTGACTGGGGGGTGGGGTGGGGTGGGGGGGTGATCGCAGCAATCCGTGTGTACCTACCTTGATAAAATGCCCACGCTGCCACGTTTGGTTAGGGATATTGGGAGGGGGGGGGGGGGTGGCGTCTTCCATACAAATAGTTTCCCCACCTTCTGGAAGTTTTGTGCTTATAACTATTTCTAATCTGTCGGTCTCTTTGACTCTGCCTTTTCCCTGTGCATGCTGTTATCTACTATCGTTCTGCCTTTCCGGTCCATTCTCCTGCCTTTTTTTCAAGAAATACTTTCAAAAAGACATGCTGGGCCTAATTATTATTACTTAGGCGCATAACAGCAGCATGATGCATCTACGTTCATAATTGACAGGAAATGCCCGGACGACCTGAAGAAGTACTACTATCTCTCTCTCTCTCTCTCTCTCTCTCTCTCTCTCTCTCTCTCTCTCTGTGTCTCTTCACTCTCTCTCTCTCTTCAACCCCTCCCCCTCATAACGTAAGGATATATTAAAAAAAAACCCAGACATACTTTTGTTGTGGGTCCGAAGTCTACAATGGTTGAACCACAGATTACAGAACCTCTCTGGTTGAACTAAGTAGGCTTTCAGTTCGTTTTTCTTTTTAGTTCTTTGCCGATCTACGGTCGCAAAGTAGTATGTTTACGTTCAGGTTTGTTTCCTTTTTTTGTTTGTTTGTTTGTTGTTCTTTTCTGTCTGTCCCAAGGATCTTCCGAACCGCTTGACCGAATCGCTTCAAATTTTGTGTGGTGGTGTGTCCCCATGAGAGGAAGGCATCCGCGCAAAACGTTTTGCCGCTCTGACCTTGACCTTGGCGTATGACCTTGAAAACCGACAATCGTTAAGGGGCCATAACTTCCACACCGCAGGTCCTAGAGTCTTGAAACTTGGCATGGAAGTACTTTCGCTTATGGCCGTTCTGATGATGGCATACCAATGAAGGTCAATGTCAAGGTCAGGGAGATCGGTATGCCTTGAAAGTGGTAGGGGTCTAATAATTGGGGTTTTCTGCCCCACGCATATCTCCCGAACTGCTTAACCAAATCATTTCTAATTTTGTGTGGTGGTATGTCACCATGAGAGGAAGGCATCCGCGCATAAATTATCGCCGTCGTGACCTTCACTTTGGCGTATGACCTTGAAAACCGAATTGTTTTAATAAAGCCCACACCGTTGGTCTTGGGGACTTCAAACTTGGCATGTAGGTACTGTGGCTTATGGTTTTTCTGATGATTGCATACTGATCAGGTCAAGGTCAAGGTCATGGAGATCGGTAGGCCTTGAAAGTAGTAGGGGTCTAAAAATTGGGTTTTCAGCCACAAAAGTAAAAATATAATATTTCGCGGACCCGGCGAAACTGGTACTCAGCGTTACTGGTACTTGGTGTTACCTGTACTAGGCATTACCGGTACTAGGCGTTACTGGTACGGGGCGTTGCGCTAGTGATTTTAAATGATGAAAGAAACACGAGCCACTCAGACATTAGACGTTGAAATGAAGCATCGATCAATACTACCTGTAGCACACAAAGGAGGCTGTTTTCCAATGGTACAAACTGGACAGTGAAGGCTGTTTTCCTACCTGTATCACACAAAGGAGGCTGTTTTTTCAAACAACCTGTAGCACACAAAGGAGGCTGTTTTCCAATGGTACAAACTGGACAGTGACCTACCTGTAGCACACAAAGGACAATGGTACAAACTGGACAGTGACCTACCTGTAGCACACAAAGGAGTTTTTGTTTTCCACCTGGTACAAAACTGGACAGTGACCTACCTGTAGCACACAAAGGAGGCTGTTTTCCAATGGTACAAACTGGACAGGACCTACCTACACACAATGGTACAAAAACTGGACAATGGTACAAACTGGACAGTGACCTACCTGTAGCACACAAAGGAGGCTGTTTTCCAATGGTACAAACTGGACAGTGACCTACCTGTAGCACACAAAGGAGGCTGTTTTCCAATGGTACAAACTGGACAGTGACCTACCTGTAGCACACAAAGGAGGCTGTTTTCCAGTGGCACAAACTGGACAGTGACCTGTGGCCTTGTTGCAGATGAAGTCATTCAAACAACTTCCACAATGCATGGAGCAATGGTCTCCGTAATGCCCATCCAGACACGCTGCACACAAAAGTGAAAACATGTTGCATCTAAAAAGTCACATTTTGCAGTGTAGCTGAATTGGTTCTAGTTTTCTATTTTCACACCTTTTGTTATTATTCTACAAAATTGTAATCATAAGAGATCAAATATTGAAGTAAATGGCTAATTTTAATAGTTAAAATGTATACAGCGTTTGCAAGTTTAAAACAATACTCCTTTTGTTAACTGATTCCTTTTAAAAAAAATCATCAGCTTTGAAGTTTCCGAATAACATTTTTCTATTTTAAATGTAGACCAGTATTCTCGGAAATGAGTAACGCGGCCCATGCTCGTAACATCCTTGCTAAAAACAAAACTAATACTACTACATAGCTGTACGTAACGTTTATTGTACATAATGACATGTTATTATGTTATCAGCATTCACCCAAATGAACCAAAGTTATTGTCAATTACATTTTTACAATTTCTCATTGTTATGCTTACATGTGTCACATGAAGGCGGGTACCACCCTGGTTTACAGAGTGGACAGTGTCCATTGACTTTGTCACACACAGCTCCTCCACTGCACTGACCACAAGTCGTGGTGCAGGCGGAACCCCAGGTGCCAACATCACACTCTGCAACCAACAGGACCAGAGGTAGATGTATATTTCCGTGTTTTCAAAATCGATTGCACTAATTTACAAAGTGTGATGCATACAATCGCTTGGAATTCTTGAATTTGTTGTAATAGTCTTGATCTTTATCGAGATTGATTAATTACAGATCGAATTTATTCTTTGTGTCTATATTTTTAGTAACATCATTTTGATAAGGACAAATATCTACTTTTGCAAGTGTTTAATTATTATTTACAAGTGTGCAATTATGTGGATGGGTCATTACAAAGTGTGTTCACAAATAATGTAATCATTAGTTACAAGATTATATTATTACCCTCGTTACAAAAGTATGTTTTCAGTCAGCTGTCTGTGTCATTACCTTCATTACAGAGGTCTGTATCATCATTACCTTCATTACAGAGGTTTATATCATCATTACCTTCATTCCAGAGGTATGCATCATCAATAAGTTATTACAGAGGTCTGTATCATCATTAAGTCATTACAGAGGTCTGTACCATCATTACCTTCATTACAGATTTCTGTACCATCATTACGTTCACTACAGAGGTCTGTATCAACATTTTCGTCATTACAGAGGTCTGTATCATCATTACCTTCATTACAGAGGTCTGTACCATCATTACCTTCATTACAGAGGTCTGTATCATCATTACCTTCATTACAGAGGTCTGTATCATCATTACCTTCATTACAGAGGTCTGTATCATCATTACCTTCATTACAGAGGTCTGTGTCATCATTACCTTCATTACAGAGGTCTGTATCATCATTATCTTCATTACAGAGGTCTGTATCATCATTACCTTCATTACAGAGGTCTGTACCATCATTACCTTCATTACAGAGGTCTGTAGCATCACTACCTTCATTACAAAGGTTTATGTCATTACCTTCATTACAGAGGTCTGTACCATCATTATCTTCATTACAGAGGTCTGTACCATCATTACCTTCATTACAGAGGTCTGTACCATCATTATCTTCATTACAGAGGTCTGTACCATCATTACCTTCATTACAGAGGTCTGTATCATCATTATCTTCATTACAGAGGTCTGTATCATCAGTACGTTCATTACAGAGGTTTATGTCATTACCTTCATTACAGAGGTCTGTAATAATAATAATTGGCACTTATATAGCGCACATATCTAGAAAATTCTATTCATGGCGCTTTACAAAGAAATAAAACTGTATCATTCCCATTACACACACACACACACACACACACACACACACACACCACACACACACACACACACACACACACACACACACACACACACACACCACACACACACACACACACACACACACACACACACACACACACACACACACACACACACACACACACAGAGGGACAATGAAGGGGAGAAGGGGAGAAGTGGGGTGACCTCTGCAATGAAGATCATTTTCTTCATTACAGAGGTCTGTATCATCATTACCTTCATTACAGAGGTCTATATCATCATTACCTTCATTACAGAGGTCTGTATCATCATTACCTTCATTGCAGAGGTCTGTATCATCATTACCTTCATTACAGAGGTCTGTATCATCATTATCTTCATTACAGAGGTCTGTATCATCATTACCTTCATTACAGAGGTCTGTATCATCATTACCTTCATTACAGAGGTCTGTATCATCATTACCTTCATTACAGAGGTCTGTACCATCATTACCTTCATTACAGAGGTCTGTATCATCATTACCTTCATTACAGAGGTTTATATCACCATTACCTTCATTACAGCGGTCTGTATCATTACCTTCATTACAGAGGTCTGTATCATCATTATCTTCATTACAGAGGTCTGTATCATCATTACCTTCATTGCAGATGTCTGTATCATCATTATCTTCATTACAGAGGTCTGTACCATCATTACCTTCATTACAGAGGTCTGTATCATCATTACCTTCATTGCAGAGGTCTGTATCATCATTACCTTCATTACAGAGGTTTATATCATCATTACCTTCATTGCAGAGGTCTGTACCATCATTATCTTCATTACAGAGGTCTGTATCATCATTACCTTCATTACAGAGGTTTATATCATCATTGCCGTAATTGCAGGTCTGTACCATCATTATCTTCATTACAGAGGTCTGTATCATCATTACCTTCATTACAGAGGTTTATATCATCATTGCCGTAATTGCAGGTCTGTACCATCATTATCTTCATTACAGAGGTCTGTATCATCATTACCTTCATTACAGAGGTTTATATCATCATTACCTTCATTACAGAGGTCTGTATCATCATTATCTTCATTACAGAGGTCTGTATCATCATTACCTTCATTACAGATGTCTGTATCATCATTATCGTCATTACAGAGGTCTGTATCATCATTACCTTCATTGCAGATGTCTGTACCATCATTATCTTCATTACAGAGGTCTGTACCATCATTACCTTCATTGCAGAGGTCTGTACCATCACTACCTGCACTACAGAGGTCTGCACCATCATTAACGTCAATACAAAGGTCTGTATCATCATTACGTTATTACAGAGGTCTGTATCATCATTACTTTCATCATGGAGGTTTGTGTTAACATTACCTTCATTACAGGGGTCTGTATCATCATTACCTTCATCATAGAGGTGTGGAGCATCAATACCTTGATTGCAGAGGTCTGTATCACCATTACTTTCATGGCAGAGGGCTGTATCATCAATACCTTCATTACAGAGGTCTGTGTCATCATTACCCTCATTGCAGAGGAATGCATCATCATTACCATTATTACAGATATCTGCACCACCATTGCCTTCATTACACATCATTGCAAAGGTCTGTCCTCGTTACCTCCACTGCAAATATATGTCTCTGTTCTAGCTAAATGTATTACCGAATATTTCCTGTCCTCATTACCTTCCTTACAGAGGTCTGTGTCCTTCCACCCATCGTTACAGCCGCCAATACACTCCCCTGTCTCTGGGTCACATGGTTCATTGTTGTCACAATGGCCACACTGTTCTGCGCAGTCCTGACCATACCAACCCGGGTCACAGTCTGCACAAAACAGGTAAATAGTTTTGCATGTATGTATGTATGTATGTATGTATGTATGCGTGTATGCGTGTATGTATGTATGTATGTATGCGTGTATGTATGTATGTATGTATGTATGTATGTATGTATGTATGTATGTATGTATGTGCCCTTGTTTTCTTTCTTCTTTGGACAATCCATACCCCCCGAATTATCTATCGTTTCGTGCAGTTCTGTTGACCGCAGCATATGGATAATTATGACATTGAAGACTTACTATCACCATTCTTTGTGTTCTCCATTTATGTAGTGTGTTAAGATATACTATCACACGTTCTACTGTTTTCTCCATCCATGCAGTGTGTTAAGATCTACTCTCGTCAGTTCTACCGTTTTCTCCATTCCTGTAGTGTGTTCAGATTTACTATCACTAGGTCTACTGTTTTCTCCATTAATGCAGTGTGTTAAGATCTACTATTACCAGTTATACTGTTTTCTCCATTCATGCAGTGTGTTAAGATCTACTATCATCAGTTCTACTGTTTTCTCCATTCATGTAGTTTGCACACTGTACCTTGGTCACAGCGGTCGCCCTGTTTACCAGGTGGACAGACTGGACAGTGACCTGTGGCCTGGTCACACACTGCGCCTGATTTGCATGTCCACGTGCATTGGGTGCACCACTGGTCACCTTGTGACTTGTAGTAACCAGGAACACAGTCTAAAATGACAAAAAAATATAGTTAACATACAAACATAATGTAATACAAATCTTTTTTTTATCACTGTGAAGTGTCTTTTCCAGCTTTGCATACCAACAGCTTGAAATAATGTATCAGGCATCCTTTCTGCCATTGTATGAATAGCTATTAAGAAAACCAGGTACAAACTATTATTGAATGGTTTTGATGTCAGTACGACACATGTTTTGTTGTACGTATATGTAATGCTGTTGATATGTCTAACAATAGATAATCATTACGTTTTTTCGCATTACAATAAATTGTTTATTACTCGCTAAATATAAGATCTTAAATGCAACGTTAAATAAAAGATAAACTTATTGGAGAAAAAAATGGTAAGTTCATGTTCTTTGTCCGAAGCCACATGCGCATTCTCCGTCGAAGGCACAGTGAGACTGTCAACCTCAGACCCAGTGGACAACCATGATGATGATGATAGTCTAAAAGAACTCATTTATTAAATTTGCATAACAAAATGGCGGATGATGAACACATTTTGGATTACCCATCCCATGATTTTGCATTCAGTTGTTCATTAAAAACAACACACCAAAGGACAGAGCTGGTTGATTAATTCGATTATTTCATAAAGACCCCCACTATCTTGTAGTTTTGAGCACATACAAATGATTCCATAATTTATGTATGTAACAGAACAAACACTGCAATGTATAATTCATACAAAACGCTCTGTATCTTGAGACACAAATTACTAACCTGTACACTCCGGAGTCAACAGGTTGCTGTTCAGGGCACATTCGTAGCAGAACCCAGAGAATTGAAGACATCTCTGACAGTGCGATGGTGGACACAGTCTGTCACAGTGGTCTCTATAATAACCGTCTACACAACCTACAGAAAAACAAAACAATGACTGGTTTAACGAAATTGAACAAAGGGGGAAAACTCTCTTTCTAATTAACTCCCCTCCACCAAAGTTGATTACGATGCCAATCATCTAGCAATGCGTGGATCAGAGCCAAAGTGAGACAAACAAAGCATCATTCTCAAAAAGAATGTGCCAAGATCGACTTTATGACGCTTCACCCACACAGTACACATCAACAATGGTGGAGAGGATGACATACAAACAAATCAATATCATATACGTGCAAGTGTTTCAGAAGTTAACCTGATCTTTTGAAATAAACATACTACTCCATATTTGCTTTGCATCACTTAAACGACAACCCATATGCTGAATTCCATTGGCGTTATTCATAATAAAAGCTTAGTAATGCTATTGCTTGGGTATTAGACAGCACAACATACTTGTAAACAGCAAAGATATCACTCATAAAAATGTAGGACACAAAACCAAGCCTACTCCAAAATTTGGGGACAAACATTACATGTGGCAAAAGTCATTTCATTGAAAACTGTTTAAAGTCTACGTTAAGCAACACACAATGAAATGTTAATTGACAATTTGACAATGGTTTAATTGTATACAGGCCTGTGGCCCGGTACAATGTCATAGTACAATGAAATGTCAGTAACGTGCATGGCCCCCACGTGCCTGAAGCACCTCCTCATGGGACAGATGAGGTTCTGGAACTTCTACGGGGGAGTCAGATCCTACTCTTATTTAAAGGCTCAGGTTGATCCAACGGTTGGGTTACACATATACGGATGGGTGTTAATCATATTCAAAACATATGTTATGATACATAAGACAGGAAACCCAGGTGCTCCATACCATGATGTTTACTCAATGTGGGGGAGCGTTATGATTCATCAAAATGAGAAACATTCCAAGCGGATGTACTTAGGTCTCAAGAAGGGTCCAATGATTTCATTACAGCACCGTAAAACTGTCAGGTTTCCGTTCAGGAGCACAGGGAGGGCTGTCGTCCACTGTGTGCTGATTCCATCTCAGACCATGTAAGGAGCTACCTCAACGATGTTCATGCTGGACGTTATAGTCATTGTGGAATCGCTGCTTCCAACTACTCCACATCCTATGCCTTATGACCGGGCCAAATCTTGACATAACTAAAGCAAGATGGGAGTCCAATCACCATGGTCTAATATTATCATTATGCTGCACCCAGGTCAGGGAGTGCAAATTGCAGGTACTCTGGGCCTCAGGCCACCTTTATAAAGCCACCTCCTTGTAGTTTCATTAAAAATTGTATTCCGATTTGTAAAGCTAAGGCCGCTTTTGAAGCTGAATTCAGAAGATATGGTGGTGAGCTTGATGACAAGAATTATGTCCTGCTGTATGATGGTGTGAGTTCTCCCACCAGAATGACGTCTCGAGACGATACCCGTAGTTTTGTGCACGTTTCACATTTCTGGGACTGCACTATGGCTGGCATACCACCTGGTGCTGCGATAACCCAGATTAAAGCATTATGCAGCTCAGACCATATCAATTTCAGTCAAATTGCTGAAGTCAAAAGGTAACACAATATCAATGTCAGTCAAATGCCTGAAGTCAAAAACTCTGGCCATATTAAAGTCTGTCAAATGCCTGAAGTCAAAAGCTCAGACCACATCAATGTCAGTCAAATGCCTGAAGTCAAAAGCCCAGCCCACATCAATGTCAGTCAAATGCCTGAAGTCAAAAGCTCAGGCCACATACATCAATGTCAGTCAAATGCCTGAAATTAAAAGCAGTTGTCCAGGCATAGTGATCCAATCAGCAAGACAAAAACTGATGGTATTCATTATCCAACACAAGAAACAGGTTTTGACTTCGAGTGCTATACATGCCAATTTCAGGGATTGACTCAGAAAGCTGCATCCGTCTGCCTGTAGTGAACACTGTTCACTAGATTACAATAGTGGTGACAATGAATAATGATGCCAGTGTCAGTATCAAACAACAATTTGTGTCAATATGAAAGCAATGCTATGTCGCAGTTCTCTAAACACAAAAGTTAGTGCAAGGCAAACATGGAGTAGTATGTATGTTACAGCACATCAAATACAGACTCCAGCAAATCCCTACTCCTTCACCCACTATAACGGGACGAAGGACAATTATCACAAAAGACATAATTAATTGCTACTGACCTGCACATGTGCCTGAAATAAATAAACACCTTTGTGACCGACAGTTAGAGTTGCATGGCACGCACGTGCTGGCGGAGGTTTTGAAGTGTTTGTCTTCACATTCTGCATACACAAAGAAAACAAGAACACACAAATATTCATCATCGTAAGCTGTGTTTTATCGTCAAGAATACTTAGTGCAACCATCCTTTATTTCAAAAAAAATACAAAAAACAACAACAGAAACCATTATGATCTGGTCTCCCCCAATCAACCACTGTAAAAACAAACAAGCTCACCTTTGCATGTTTATGTATGTCACGAAATCCCCCGCTCGATCCTGATCAGAGATCGGGAGAGGGAAATCGCGAACCCCGAGGAGAGTCTCGCACGCCCAGACAGACAAACTCGCAGGAGAAGGCACACGCGCACACCAGAAGTACAATACAAAACAAGACTATTTATTATAAGCAAGCACACACACACACTTACACAATTCAATACTCAATGTTTAACAAATTATCTACACAATATACATGGCATTCAAAAGTTTGTCCAAAGAATAAACTAAAGCCGGCAACTTAACTGAATAACTAAAAGAGAGTTTGTAAGCAGAAACACAAAATTGAAGGGAAAAACGACGAAAGGGCAGACGAAGAAAAGAAGTCCAACAAAAACAGCAGAGCGTCCGAAGAAGAAGATAAAGGGGAAAACAAAAGTCAGTAGAAAAACTGCTCCCCCTCCTGGAGCAGGCTACAGCAGCAGAAACAAAAGATGAGAGACGGCAGAGGTCGCCCCCAGACTCCTCAACAGGAACGTCGAAGCCTGGCCCGAACGCACAGACAGGCCCACAGATCGGGCCTAACACGGGGCCAGACAGAAAGGCGGGCGGCCTCCCACAGCCGGAAACGGAGAAAAGAGCGGTTGACCGGGCGGACCGCAACAGGCGGTCAGGTTCAGGCTCAGGCTCAGGCTCAGGCTTCAGGATCAGGATCAGGTTCATCAGGATCAGGATCAGGACTGTATGAAAAACCAAAACAAAAACCTAGTTTTGAACTCCCAGAGTAACAACAGTTTTGTGTTTACCCAAAAACTAATTCCCCAACAGTCCTCTTCAGGGATGTAAAAACCCACCCTCTTTAAACTTGGTTCTCTCCAAGAACCCCAAAACGCTGAACAACACTTTCTTTACAATCCTTTTCACACGACTCAGTCTAGGGGTAATATTTCATCAAAAAGGATTAACTAAAAGGTTTCACTTTTTCTGGAACAACAAGGCTTTCATACATTTAGAAAATTCTAGCCTTTCAAATACAAAAATTAACAATTACATTCTTCTGAAAATTTCACAGCTTTTCAGGTACAAGAATGGACACTTAAATTCTTCTGAAAATATCACATAGAATTTCACCACCAAAAATATGTCCTTTCCATTATCATTTCTTCCAGAAGGCGGACGAACTACAGGCAAAGAATGTATTTCCCCAAAATGGCATTCACAATGTACTTCAAAAGGTCAAAAAGCCTTGAAAACATTAATTACACTTTCTCTCAAAAATAAAAACAGAAACGGGGATGAACGCTTTACAAAGCCCCTATCAGCATAGCTAGAAGCGCAACTGGAATAACCCTCTGTTATCCAGCTCTCCGCAGAGTCTCTTAATACCTAATTAAGCTAGGACGATGACCGCGAGGCTAAACATAGGTCGCGAGGCTAAACATATACCGCAAGGCTAAACATAGGCCGCGAGGCTAAACATAGGCCGCGAGGCTAAACATATACCGCAACAAGGAATAATGCGCGCGCGTGCACGCATTTAGGGGGATTCTGAATCTCTGTGAACTCAAATACGCTTTGCACCGAAAAACGATTTGCACGGCCTAAACACACAATGGCGAGCCAAAACATTGATTCAAAAATATGTGCCGAGTTCAAGTACCAAATTCTACGACCGGCAAAAACCTATCCAACTGACAAGTCATGACCCAGCCAGTCAGTTCCTTAGCCCCTTATGCAAAAATCAAGAAAATAATAAGAAAAATGAACCAAAGAAAACGCACACAAATATACATGTTAGCAAACCTATAACTAGCTATTCTACATTGTTACGCGCGCGTTGTTGTACGAGTTTTAACGGGATTAATACTAATTTTATGCAGCTACTGACCAAACTTCCAAGTGGCGGAATGAAGAAGAAGAATCCTCCCCACAAGACAGTCGCAGCTCTGGTCTCGCCAAGGGCTCGGGGTAAGCGCGAGCAGGTGGAAGGGGTTCCGGACCGGCCACAGCTTTCTTCCAGGACTCCAGTGAACGCCAGGGACGATGACGGGGAAGGGAGGACAATGAGGAACCAAATAAAAAGGGGTGAAGATGGCGATGAGGATGAAGAGGAGAAACGATGTCAGCCAAAGCTCTACAGCTTCGCTATCCCCACGTCTAGGACTCGTGCAGGATAAACAATTGATAACAGGATCCTTCAGGGACGTGGCCCTCACCACACCTCAGCACTGGGCGGCCGTAGGTGGACAGAACGATGAAAAGGAGAAAGGATGAAGCGATGAAGCGATGTTGCTTAACTGAAGGAAAAAATATGGAGTGACGTTTGACCGGTCTGAAACTCACGAAGTCGCCAGTTGAATGTGGAGTCTCGCGAGAGGTCAGAGCTAACACGGGTTGCACGGATTTCACAAGTAGGTTGTCTCGATTAGGTTCAAAGAAGGAGAAAGATCTCGGGGTCCTTTGAGATCGAGTGGTAGACTGTGCCTTTCTCTGTCTGTTCAGAAGAACAATGTCACAAACTCGTGACAATGTACACAACATATATAATTATTTATTATATTTGTGGGTGTATGTTTTCCTTACACAGACTAATACAAGCCAAACTATCAGATCCGAGTAAATATTAAAAAATAATAATAGGTGATAGTGTATAAGAAACCCCTACATAAGTCGTTCAGCATGTTTCTGAGGAAAAACAAACACCCTAAAAATAACAAATGTCGGTTTAGGACATGCTTATCCCTTTCGTTACGTATTCTACCGATGTGCAAAATATGAAATGAACATTCGTTGATGTATGTATTTGTTTGATCGTTTTAAAACATAATGAATAGAAACAGAGAGCAAAAACGTTCTTTTATATTATATAAGATATCTGTAAATGACGTGTCTTGGATGTCAAACAACAAATTGCTCTAACTTTACAGTATACAAACGTATTTAAAATCTGTTTTCTGTATATATTGAGAAAGAATTTTAGCTTCAGCTTGTAAAAAGAAACCTCAATGTATGCAAGCATTCCATTACACCGCTGTCTGGGAGGACTTTTTTCAAGCCAACTTCACCCGAGATCCTTCTCGTAAGCAACAGTCAAGAATAATGTTAGGCCTATAGTATGTAAGAAACTGAGTTATATTCAGGATCCCGTGTCAGATTTTCACTCGTGAGCATTTTTATTTATGGTTGAGAAACAAATGTACTATTTAAGAACATTTTCTACTAAATAAGTTGCATGGTGTAATTCTATGTCTGTTTGTTTTTCTGACCGTCTTTGGGTGTTTGTGTAATTTGTATTTCCCATTCTTTATGCTACATGTTAAATATTATTATATGTGGTGTTATATGTGTGTATTATATTTTTATATTGTAAACGCCTAGGGCATTAAATTGATTAGGCGTCCTAATTGTTCTAATAATAATAATAATAATAATGGTACTGTTCAACAACAACGAAACTTCTCTATAAATCTGATGGAAAAAATATATTAAAAATATACAGCCAAAATATGTTTAAGAAGAAGTTCTTGGTGTAGTTCTTATTTAAGATTTCTAGATTCAGTCATTTAACTAAACAGCTGAAGGTTGTGTACGACGGAACAGCTGTGATTATAATAGTTTCCAGATGTACCATCACATATTTATCAAACTTTGAAGCAATTCTACCCGCCGGTTTATGAGATACAGTTCGGACATGAAACATGTAGCGTAAAGACGAAAACATTCAGTTTTCAGGGTTACAATTCAAGGTCAAATTAAGCACAAAAGAATTCTATGAAACCATCGGTGTATCATGATACATAACCACACGAAAATTGAATCGATTCTGTCCAACAGTTCACACATTACAGTCTGAAAGACATTTGTTTTTACATGACAGTTACCTGCGCAACTATCTCCCGTGTATCCAGTGTTACACGGGGCACATTGTCCTGTGTCACTGTCACAGTCCTCATTCTGACATCCTTGGGAACAGGCCGTAGAACACTGGTCACCATACCACCCATCAACACAGCCTGAACAATGCAATCATACAACGATAACCATCTCATCACAACGACACACGTGCGATCTACGAGACGAGAATCAACTGAAAAGAAACCAGAAGCAGCAGCAGCAAGTAATTATCATCATCATCATCATCATCATCATCATCATCATCATCGTCATCATCATCATCATCATCATCATCATCATCATCATTCTCTCATCATGCATCATCATTATCATCATCATCACTGTCATCATAATCATCATTATCAGCAGCAGCAACAGTTGCAGCAGTAGTAGTAGTAGAAACAGCTTATTTCGATTCTTATTCTAATTATTATCTTTTCTTCTTCTGTTTCTTCTTCTCTGTAAACCACTAAACAGCAATAACAACAATCACAACAAAATAAACTATGATTGTTACTTTACTCACTCACCATCATAGCATCGTGCTGTCTCCTGATCACAGAAGTTCTTGCCTGGTCCCTGACCACAGTGAGCACTACAGTCCAAGTCACACGGTGCTCCGTGCTTTCCCGCTGGACACTGACTGACTTCAACAGGCACTGGACAGTGACATTGTACAATGTAGACTGATGTAACAAGAGGTGTAAGGTAAGAAAAGAGTAAGTCGTAGAGACAGTGGATTATTTAACCCTGCTCAATGTCAGAAAGGTCAGTATTTGAAGGCAGATATATACAATGCTCAAAATTGGTAAATGATAGGCTTTTATAACCTTGATTGCTAAAAGGTGGTGTAATTGTAAGCAATAAAACTTACATGACCGAAAAGAGCAATCATCTGTGAACATACGCTCACTCAAATTTGTTTATCGAACTGCCTGTTTACGTGCATCAAATGAATTTCTAGTGCCACCCCCCAAAAGTGTCATTTCGTTGAAATGGAGTGAACACATAAAAGTGATGTAAATTGTCAGAATCAACGACATTTCTTGCTCACATCGCAAATGTCGTACAAGAGACAAAGTTTCATGCCCGAAGTGAAATAATGACGCCATTTGACACGCAAAGAGTTGTCTTTCTGTGTTGGCATGCTGGAGAACAGTTGTACACAGACTCATTGTGTCATTAGTGTTTGGAATATCACAATGCGTCGCTTCCAAAGCTTGGATTCACTGCCATGAGGTTGGTACTGCTGATACACGTCGTGAAGGTGGCAGAATTTGGGCGACTGGTAATAAAAATGGCCATTTTCCGCTTTTTTTCAGGCCTGCCCAAATTGCTATCTCGCAGCATTTTGTTTTTGCTGAAGTCCTCATGTGCGGAACGTTTCCACCCAAACTGTGAGGAACGGACTCCATGATGCTGCCTTCACTCCCCCTGGGCATGTTTGTGGATCCTGCTCATTCCAGCTCATGAGCAGTGCTGTCTTTTGAGAGCCCAGAACCACGTCATCTGGACATTATGAGACTGGACATGAATTCTCTTCACCAACGAGTTCAGGATCTGTCTTAATTTCACGGATGGTCTTGCCAGGGTGCAGAGGTTCTCAGGAAAACATTACCAGGAAACGTGAGTCAGAATGTGTGGCAGATCTTGGGGTGGGTCTTTGACGGTTTGGGCCTGTATCAGCATGGTCGGGAAAACAGTGTCACAAATTCTTCAAAAGGAATCCCTGATAGCTGTTCGCTACAGGTATGAGTTCATCGATGTCCACGTCAAACGTTCTGCTGGTACGACCCGAGATTGACGTCATCTTCATGGATGATAATGCACCTTTTCATCGAGCAAGGGTTGTTTATGTGTACATGCAGCAAGCGATCATCGTCCATATGAAGTAGGTTGCCAGATGCAGAGACCTCAGTCTGATAGAACAATGTTGAAACATGCTCCAGTCAGTCGCTGGATCAGCAGGAGTTTCAAAAGCTCCTCCAGGACACAAATTGGCGTTTTAAGGCTGGAATTGCAGTGAGGGCGTCTCGCATATTATGCTTATCCATGACTTTTCTTGCCGCAAAAAGCAAAACATTCTAAAAATGAACATTTCGCTTCATTCGATTGTTTTACAAATTTTGATGGGGTATAACAAACTTCCCTTGTGGTAAGCCAATCAAATTATTCTCGGACCTCGTTTTAAAAAAAATTGAAATGTGAAGA
>CM065696.1:13518066-13524095 GCA_017654935.2 Phymorhynchus buccinoides
ACACCCCTCACGACTTCTTTTATGATAAAAAATAATGTGGAGACAAGAAGAAATTCTTCTTTTTCCATATTGGCCCGTTTGCAAACTTGAAAAGGTTATTAGTTTTTGACCTTGACCTTGATAATTCATGTTCTGATCTCTTTCCATTTAGATTCACACATCCACACCAAATTTGAAGCGATTCTGTCCACTCGTTTGGAAGATATTCTTTGGACAGACAGAATTTTTTAAAAACCACAACAAACAAATAATCCTTATTTCTCTGTGATCGGACAATCGTAGATCGGACAAAGAATATGCCCCTCCCCCCCCCCCCCAAAAAACAAACAAAACAAACACACACACAACAAAAATACAGAAACACAGTCCTTGTCCAATCGTAGGTCGGGTAAAGGACAAAAAAGCAATAAAAATATAGTCCTTTTCGGGCCGGAGATCGGGCAAACGAAAACAAACAAGTCAATCAATCAATCATTTATGCTTCATGGATTATGCACATTTGAAAAGAGACCTTACACTGGCGACCTATTAGGCCTCTAGGGTAGACCCAAAAAGTCGCCGGCGATTTTTTGAGCCCGCGACTTTTTGGGCCCCCACAAGGGTACATGTAAGACAACAAAATATATATATATGAAAGTTTGTTTGATAACACAATCATGGTATGAAAGTATTATACTCACAATGCACAACGCAGCCTCTCTCTCTCTCTCTCTCTCTAACCCCCCTTCCCCCTCTCACCCCCCTATCTCCATCTCTCGTGCACACACGCATACACACAACACAGCACAAATGCACACAGGCACACACACACACACACACACACACACACACACACACACACACACACACACATAAACACATGCACGCACACGCACGCACGCGCACGCACACGCACGCACACGCACACGCACACGCACACACACACACACACACACACACACACACACACCCCTCTTACAGTTCTAACACTTATTTATTGCCTGACTACGGATATGAACACTACTTTATTTATCACCCGCTCACCAGCTTCACTCACAACGTTATAACATAAGGCAAACATATCATTATATGAACTTGCATGATGATAGAAGACATCAAAGTAAGCAAAATTAGAGCAAACTAACATAAACAAATAACTTACAAGTAGGGGGGGGGGGCAAGAAGAGAGAGAGAGAGGGGGGAGAGAGGGAGAGAGAGGGGGGTAGAGAGAGCATTAGAGTAAAACAAAAAGGCAAACAAATATTGGCATACATAATGATGAAGGCATCAACATTGTAGTTTTATGGGGGAAACCCCCTAACAATACGTTACATAATTGGGAAGATGATAACTCATAATAATTATAAAGTGCTTATTATAAAATAGACAAATCAGTACACAGATGGACACATCAAAGGAAAGGTTACACTTTTAAATAAAACAGAATAAAATAAACACAAGAAGTCCAACAAAAAACAAAAGGACTATAGTGCTGTAATAAGACAGCTCATTAGAAATGTCACAATTATTTTATGCCCATACTAAAATCGATGGCATAAATAGTATAGTTACAGTATAGTAACTTACTGTGATGACGTATCGTCCTCAAGAAGACATTTCCATACATGTAGCTTAAAAGTTTGTAATGATTGGCAGGCTTTGATAGACATGGGAAGAGACAGAGAGAGATAAACTCACAAACGTCATGTGACCAGACGTCAATGTTGTACACGGGGTACACTCTCTCCAGGTCCACTTCAAACCAAGGGTGATCAGTCCAATTGACGGTCTGTCTACAGTAGTTTACGTCTCCATCGGTTATGGAAATTGCCTGGCCTCGGATGTTGTAGGGCGACCCGTCAAGTGCTACATTGACTGTTACACACACACACACACACACACACACACACACACACACACACACACACACACACACACACACACACACACGCACGCACGCACGCACATGCACACACACACGCACGCACGCACGCACGCACACACACACATGCACGCACGCACACACACACACACACACACACACACACACACACACACACACACACACACACACACACACACACACACACAAATACACAAACTCATACAGACACACACACACACACACACACACACACACACACACACACACACACACACACACACACACACACACACACACACACACACACACACACACACACACACACACACACACACACACACACACACACACACGCACACACACACCACACCACACACACACACACACACACACACACACCCTGCACACACTGAATACACTCACGCTTCTACATACTTGACAAAACATAAATAATGAATCATAATAATAAATATACAAGACTGATAGATTACAGAAAGCAACAAGGGCGGTAAGATCACAAGAGGCATAAATCAATAGGCCCACTAACCATCAAGAAAAGCATGCCACTCGGTGACATTCTATCCCGGGGCATAATTATGCACCAATTGTCTTTTACTCTTGGTATTACACTCTCAGAAGTTCATAATTTGAACTGATTTCATGCAGTGGCTCGTGGAATATGCTTATAAGAATGTGAAAATATGGAGGATATGTCTGCCGCTTGACAACACCCCTGGGGAATAATGTAGGTGCCCCATCCCGGCGTAGCCAGAAAAAAAAAGACCACAAAAAAAGACGTAGTCGTAGTCAAAAATACATTGGTGGTGACCTTGACCTTAATCGGCACTCAGTGTACAGAATCACCGTAAACCAATGCACCTACATACCAAAGTTGAAACCGTAAGTCCAAGGATGTTAGATATATGGCGACAAGAATATATTCGGTTTTCAAGATCAAACTTCAAGGTTAAGTTCTTCATGGTCACAGATTTTGCATGAGACCATTTCAGCACCATGATACATCACCACACAATATTTGAAGCAGTTCTGTCCAGCGGTTTCCATGGATCCCGGACAGACAAAACAAACAAATGGACGCGCCCAAAGACAGCAGTCCCCCGTTTTGAAAACGAGGGGACAAACATAAATAAATAAATAAATAAATATACTTTATAAAGCACTAAGTCTGGCTGAGGATGTTTGTCTGTCCAGCAACAAAGGGAATTAACTGGTAAGAATAGGTTTCTTTGCAAGGTTTTTCCCCCTTGATCTCAGAGAGAGAGAGAGAGAGAGAGAGAGAGAGAGAGAGAGAGAGAGAGAGAGAGAGAGAGAGAGAGAGAGAGAGAGAGAGAGTGTGTGTGTGTGTGTGTGAAAGAGAGAGACAGAGAGAGAGAAGAGAGAGAGAGAGAGGAAAGGAGACATTATAAATGCAGGGGTTAGGCTATGAGAAGGTGGGGATGGGCACATAAGCAAACAAGGGTATAAGTAGAAAACCAAGAACAGATGGGACATAAGCAAAAAAGAGTATAAGAAGAAAAACAAGAACAGATGAGAGAGAGAGAGAGAGAGAGAGAGAGAGAGAGAGAGAGAGAGAGAAGGGGGAGAGAGAGACTGTGCGTGTAACAGAGAGAGAGAGAGAGAGAGAGAGAGAGAGAGAGAGAGAGAGAGAGAGAGAGAGAGAGAGAGAGAAGGGGGAGGAGAGAAACTGTGCGTGTAACAGTAGAGAGAGAGAGAGAGAGAGAGAGAGAGAGAGAGAGAGAGAGAGAGAGAGAGAGAGAGAGAGAGAGAGAGAGAGAGAGAGAGAGAGAGAGAGAGAGAGAGAGAGACAGAGAGAGCAATTATTCTCAGGCGAAGCCTGGTACAAAATTGCGTATAAATAAATAAATGAATAGATAAATAAGCTATCTTCTTCTCGTGTGTCTTTGTCAACGTTAACCATAACGGTCAGTTTCACACTTGCAAAATTTTTACTTACCATAAGCCCCACGAGTGAAGGTGATGACTGCTGCCCAGACCAGGAGAAGTGTTGCTGTAGTAGTGTGACCCATGGTCCCCAACATCACTGATCTCTGGTCACACAGTGGTCACTGCAGTTTATGTCACCTAATCAGTATATTAAACAATACCGAGACTACAGTTGTTTTCGTCATAATAATGCAATCAATGATTAATTGTTTTCTTGTTTACATTTTGTAAAAAGAATTCACAGTCAAAGATGTGGGTTCTCTATAAAATGTATCAATGCTACATTTTAATCTTACCAAGCCTATATCAATGATTAAAAAATAGAATACCCTAACTACTACAACAACAACAACAAAATCGGTCATATTTTGTGTGGCTCTTACTCAGAGTCCATAAAAACAAAGCAAAAATCAAAGAAAAGAATACATTAGGAAAGGTTTCAGAGAGATTCGCTTTCAGAGAGACCACTTTCAGCATATTGTGAACATCTGTCAACTACTGTACACCATGCCAACAATTTCCAAACCAACAAACTTGCAACTGAACAGCAGCTCACGAAAAGGAACATGAAGGAAGCTATTGAAATAAAAGAGAAAAAACCCAGTTTGAATGTTCAGAGACCATGGATTACCCCCATTTATAACAGCATTCTCAACACCAATCACACTAGCAGTGACTACTACTCAGAAGGCAACAACAACACCAGCCTACAGACATCCAACTCAGTATGGGTTGACAAAGTCCAGCAGTGAGCTAGTCCCCAATCTATTCTTTTCAACTTTGTTTGCTTTTGTTTTTGTTTTTATGGACTTTGAGTAAGAACCACACAAAATAGGAACAAACCAGAGTCGGAAGGTATATTCTCTCAAACAATCGGTCGTGGATTGTTAGTTGTATTCGTTTGTTCTCCTTTACCAAATAGCTTTTACTGTTGGTGTAGATCTACGTTACCCTAACATTGGAACCGATAATAAAGTGAGAGCTGCATCTCCAATGATTTTCTTCAGTAAAGAGAGACAGTAACATTTTCTTCTGTAAAGAACATCATTGTACAGTTTAGTTTTTTGTGAAAGACTGAATCTCAAACTCTCATTGGTGCAGACAAACTTTTTCTTCAGTAAAGAAAATCACTGTACAGCTTAGTTTTTGCGAAAGACACTCTCAAACTCAGTCTCTTAATGATGCAGACAAACGCTGGCCCCTTGGGGGCCCTACCCTACCACCAGGTGTCCACCCGTCCACCACTGGCTCAGACAGCGGGTACGTACTGGGGCATGCTATTTTACTTTATTAGTTTTAGCCCAGTCCTCCAGAATAGCAGCTGCTTCTCTGCTATCAAGTTATCATTGTCCGAAACGATAAGCTAAGATACATGATTTGCTTAATAAAAAATATGTTGAGCAGAAACTCGCATGCACTCAGAATCCGTGTAGTAGGTATAGCAAAGTGCGAGTCTGAACTTACTGCTTTCTCTGTCTGTCCAGGATACCGTCATGCATTTGAATGAAAGACCAGTCGATATTCTTATATGCTATATAGGGTTCCAGCAGAAGGAGGAAGTCGAGTCAATAGGCACACCAGGGTGCATTCTTGCATAACGGAGGAAACAGTAGAGCAATAGAATAGCATGTTAGGAGGCGGGGGAAGGACTGCACAAAGAAAAGCATATCCAAGAAGCAAAGACAGCCATGCATGCATGGTGTGTGTGTGTGTGTGTGTGCGTGCGCGCGTGTGCGCGCACGCGCGAGTGTGTGTGAGTGCATGTGTATGTGTGTGTCTGTGTGTGTGAAAGTCAAATTCAAAATTGTATTTAAGGTTGATTGTTCTGTATTTACGCTTTCTGCGTTTGTGTTGTGTGTGTGTGTGTGTGTGTGTGTGTGTGTGTGTGTGTGTGTGTGTGTGTGTGTGTGTGTGTGTGTTGCCATTGCTATATGCTGCACAGGACACCCTCACATACTAACAGGTTGATGCTTTTATAGATGTTGAAAATGAATACAGCTTTATTACATACCCTACCCTTCTTTTTTATCTTTTCACCCATGTAAACACATTTTTTTAAACATGCTTTATTAGGTTTTGACAATTCACAGGGTGCTTAGAAGTGTCAAATTTATGAAAACCACAATTACCTTTTTCAAAGTTAACTTCACTTTTCTAAAGAAAATGTTCTCCCTTTTGCAGCTAATTTCAAGTTGATTTT
>CM065696.1:13524595-13527095 GCA_017654935.2 Phymorhynchus buccinoides
CACTTGCAAAGAAACCTATTCTTACCAGTTAATTCCCTTTGTTGCTGGACAGACAAACATCCTCAGCCAGACTTAGTGCTTTATAAAGTATATTTATGCATTTATTTATTTATTTATGTTTGTCCCCTCGTTTCCAAAACGGGGGACTGCTGTCTTTGGGCGCGTCCATTTGTTTGTTTTGTCTGTCCGGGATCCATGGAAACCGCTGGACAGAACTGCTTCAAATATTGTGTGGTGATGTATCATGGTGCTGAAATGGTCTCATGCAAAATCTGTGACCCTGAAGAACTTAACCTTGAAGTTTGATCTTGAAAACCGAATATATTCTTGTCGCCATATATCTAACATCCTTGGACTTACGGTTTCAACTTTGGTACGTAGGTGCATTGGTTTACGGTGATTCTGTACACTGAGTGCCGAATAAGGTCAAGGTCACCGCCAATGTATTTTTGACTACGACTACGTCTTTTTTTCTGGTCTTTTTTTTTCTGGCTACGCCGGGATGGGGCACCTACATTATTCCCCAGGGGTGTTGTCAAGCGGCAGACATATCCTCCATATTTTCACATTCTTATAAGCATATTCCACGAGCCACTGCATGAAATCAGTTCAAATTATGAACTTCTGAGAGTGTAATACCAAGAGTAAAAGACAATTGGTGCATAATTATGCCCCGGGATAGAATGTCACCGAGTGGCATGCTTTTCTTCATGGTTAGTGGGCCTATTGATTTATGCCTCCTGTGATCTTACCGCCCTTGTTGCTTTCTGTAATCTATCAGTCTTGTATATTTATTATTATGATTCATTATTTATGTTTTGTCAAGTATGTAGAAGCGTGAGTGTATTCAGTGTGTGCAGGGTGGGTGTGTGTGTGTGTGTGCCTGTGTGGTGTGTGTTGTGTGTGTGTGTGTGTGTGTGTGTGGTGTGTGTGTGTGTGTGTGTTTATATGTGTGTGTGTGTGTGTGTGTGTGTGTGGTGTGTGTGTGCGTGTGTGTTTGTGTGGGTGTGTGTGTGTGTGTGTGTGTGTGTGTGTGTGTGTGTGTGTGTATGAGTTTGTGTATGTGTGTTTGTGCTGTGCAGTGTGTGTGTGTGTGTGTGTGTGTGTGTGTGTGTGTGTGTGTGTGTGTGGTAGTGTGTGTGTGTGTGCTTGTGTGCGTGCGTGCATGCGTGTGTGTGTTTGCGTGCGTGCGTGCGTGTGTGTGTGCGTGCGTGCGTGCGTGTGTGTGTGGTGTGTGTGTGTGTGTGTGTGTGTGTGTGTGTGTGTGTGTGTGTGTGTGTGTGTGTGTGTAACAGTCAATGTAGCACTTGACGGGTCGCCCCTCGACATCAGAGGCCAGGCAAGTTCCATAGCCGATGGAGACGTAAAGTACTGTAGACAGACCGTCAATTGGACTGATCACCCTTGGTTTGAAGTGGACCTGGAAAGAGTGTACCCCGTGTACAACATTGACGTCTGGTCACATGACGTTTGTGAGTTTATCTCTCTCTGACTCTTCCCATGTCTATCAAAGCCTGCCAATCATTACAAACTTTTAAGCTATATGTATGGAAATGTCTTCTTGAGGACGATACGTCATCACAGTAAGTTACTATACTGTAACTATACTATTTATGCCATCGATTTTAGTATGGGCATAAAATAATTGTGACATTTCTAATGAGCTGTCTTATTACAGCACTATAGTCCTTTTGTTTTTTGTTGGACTTCTTGTGTTTATTTTATTCTGTTTTATTTAAAAGTTTAACCTTTCCTTTGATGTGTCCATCTGTGTACTGATTTGTCTATTTTATAATAAGCACTTTATAATTATTATGAGTTATCATCTTCCCAATTATGTAACGTATTGTTAGGGGGTTTTCCCCATAAAACTACAATGTTGATGCCTTCATCATTATGTATGCCAATATTTGTTTGCCTTTTTGTTTTACTCTAATGCTCTCTCTACCCCCCTCTCTCTCCCTCTCTCCCCCCCTCTCTCTCTCTCTCTTGCCCCCCCCCCCCCCCTACTTGTAAGTTATTTGTTTATGTTAGTTTGCTCTAATTTTGCTTACTTTGATGTCTTCTATCATCATGCAAGTTCATATAATGATATGTTTGCCTTATGTTATAACGTTGTGAGTGAAGCTGGTGAGCGGGTGATAAATAAAGTAGTGTTCATATCCGTAGTCAGGCAATAAATAAGTGTTAGAACTGTAAGAGGGGTGTGTGTGTGTGTGTGTGTGTGTGTGTGTGTGCGCGTGCGTGTGCGTGTGCGTGTGCGTGTGCGTGCGTGCGTGTGCGTGCATGTGTTTATGTGTGTGTGTGTGTGTGTGTGTGTGTGTGTGTGTGTGTGCCTGTGTGCATTTGTGTGCTGTGTTGTGTGTATGCGTGTGTGCACGAGAGATGGAGATAGGGGGGTGAGAGGGGGAAGGGGGGTTAGAGAGAGAGAGAGAGAGGCTGCGTTGTGCATTGTGAGTATAATACTTTCATACCATGATTGTGTTATCAAACAAACTTT
>CM065696.1:13532095-13549595 GCA_017654935.2 Phymorhynchus buccinoides
GTGTTTGTCGTATCTATCCAACTTTTACAAGCTAATTAAAGAAACCCTGGGACGGTATTCATGTCGAGATAGCATGAGACTTAGCATCATGCTAACTTAGAAGCTCTTCCAAAAGTCCTATTAAATCCTATAGGACATTGGAAGAGCTTCTAAGTTAGCATCATGCTAAGTCTCATGCTATCTCGACATGAATACCGTCCCTGGAGTATAAACAGATCTTTTGGTGTCAATTTTCTTTCGCCGAGAAATGTGTAGATTAAGATTGTGCATTTTAATGTTAGCCAAGTACCCGGTTGATGGAGCCGCTGCCTTATAATCCAAGGGGCTAATCCAACAGGTTTGCTAGTCGAAGGCTCGAATCTTGTTCGAACTGTTGTTTTGTAACCTTGGTAAAGGCATTTTTACTTCTTTTGTCTCCACCACAACCACGCGTAAATGGATGTCTGACTTCGGTTGAGGGCGGTTAAGGCGGAGGAAGGGTAGGTTTCGATCTGTACTGCTCAACATTTCCTAAGGATATAATCTTAAACATACAGAATTATCAAAGATAAACACAAAGCCATTCATGTTTTTCCTTGTTTAGTTCAATTAACATTTTCATCTTCACATTTCAATTTTTTTAAAAGCGAGGTACTAGAATGATTTGATTGGCGTACCACAAGGGAAGTTTGTTATACCCCATCAAAATTTGTAAAACAATCGAATAAAGCGAAATGTTCATTTTCAGAATTTTTTGCTTTTTGCGGCAAGAAAACTCATGGATAAGCATAATATGCGAGACGCCCTCACTGCAATTCCAGCCTTAAAACGCCAATTTGTGTTCTGGAGGAGCTTTTGAAACTCCTGCTGATCCAGCGAAAGACTGGAGCATGTTTCAACATTATTCTATCAGACTGAGGTCTCTGCATCTGGCAACCTATTTCATATGGACGATAATCTCTTGCTGCATGTACACATAAACAACCCTTCCTCGATGAAAAGGTGCATTATCATCCATGAAGATGATGTAATCTCGGGTCGTACCAGCAGAACGTTTGACATGGACATCGATGAACTCATGCCTGTAGCGAACAGCTATCATGGATTCCTTTTCAAGAATTTGTAACACTGTTTTCTCTTATACAAGCCCAAACCGTCAAAGACCCACCCCAAGATCTGCCACACATTCTGACTCACGTTGTCTGGTAATGTTTTCCTGAGAACCTCTGCACCCTGGCAAGACCATCCGTGAAATTAAGACAGATCTGAAACTCGTTGGTGAAGAGAATTCATGTCCAGTCTCATAATGTCCAGATGACGTGGTTCTGGGCTCTCAAAAGGCAGCACTGCTCATGAGCTGGAATGACCAGTATCCACGAACATACCCAGGGGAAGTGAAGGCAGCATCATGGAGTCCGTTCCTCACATTTTGGGTGGAAACGTTCCGCAATGAGGACTTCAGCAAAAACAAAATGCTGCGAGATAGCAATTTGGGCAGGCCTGAAAAAAGCGGACAATGGCCATTTTTATTACCAGTCGCCCAAATTCTGCCACTTGCACGACGTTTATCAGCGGTACCAAAGTCATGGCAGTGAATCCAAGCTTTGGAAGCGACGCATTGTGATATTCCGAACACAAAGAGTCTGTGTACATCTGTCCTCCAGCATGCCAACACAGAAACCAACTCTTTGCGTGTAAAATGGCGTCATTATTTCACGTCGGGCATGAAACTTTGTCTCTTGTACGACGTTTGCGATGTGAGCAAGAAATTTCGTTGATTTTGACTATTTTACACACTTTTATGTGTCCACTCCATTTCAACGAAATGACACTTTTGGGGGGTGGCACTAGAAATCCATTTGATGCACGTAAACAGGCAGTTCGATAAACAAAGACATCAGTCTACATTGTACAATGTCACTGTCCAGTGCCTGTTGAAGTCAGTCAGTGTCCAGTGGGAAAGCACGGAGCATCGTGTGACTTGGACTGTAGTGCCCACTGTGGTCAGGGACCAGGCAAGAACTTCTGTGATCAGGAGACTGCACGATGTTATGATGGTGAGTGAGAAAAGTAACAATCATAGTTTATTTTGTTGTGATTGTTGTTATTGTTGTTTTTGCTTTATCATTGCAAAACCCAACACCCAGCACGGTAGCATTTATGCATGAATAGTGGTTTACAGAGAAGAAGAAACAGAAGAAGAAAAGATAATAATTAGAAGAAGAATCGAAATAAGCTGTTTCTACTACTACTGCTGCTGCTGTTGTTGCTGCAGATAATGATGATTATGATGACAGTGATGATGATGATGATGATGATGATGATAATTACTTGTTGTTGCTGCTTCTGGTTTCTTTTCAGTTGATTCTCGTCTCGTAGATCGCACGTGTGTCGTTGTGATGAGATGGTTATTGATTGATGTACGTATTCACAACAGTTCTTGCCGCAACCCTTCAATGTGACTGGATATTGATCTATATTTTCTGTTTTTTCGTTTGTTTGTTTTTGTATGTTGTTGTTGTCGTCAAAGGTTTGTTTGTCCGTTTATTGTTTGTTCTATTTTACTTTTTCTTTTTTCATTGTTTATATATATTTTTGTTTTTGTTTTTGTTTTTGTTTTTCCATGTACCCCCAAGGGGCTTTTGTGGAAATAAAAACCTTGAACCTTAAAAACCTTGTTATCGTTGTAAGATTACATTTTTCAGGCTGTGTTGATGGGTGGTATGGTGACCAGTGTTCCACGGCTTGTTCCCAAGGATGTCAGAATGAGGACTGTGACAGTGACACAGGACAATGTGCCCCGTGTAACACTGGATACACGGCAGATAGTTGCACAGGTAACTGTCTTGTAAAAACAAATGTCTTTCAGACTGTAATGTGTGAACTGTTGGACAGAATCGATTCAATTTTCGTGTGGTTATGTATCATGATACACCAATGGTTTCATATAAACTGAATGTTTTCGTCTTTACGCTACATGTTTCATGTCCGAACGGTATCTCATAAACCGGCGGGTAGAATCGCTTCAAAGTTTGAGAAATATGTGATGGTACATCTGGAAACTATTATAATCACAGCTGTTCCGTCGCACACAACTTTCAGCTGTTTAGTTAAATGACTGAATCTAGAAATCTTAAATAAGAACTACACTAAGAACTTCTTCTTAAACATGTATATTTTTAATATATTTCTTCCATCAGATTTATGGAGAAGTTTCGTTGTTGTTGTTGAACAGTACCATTATTATTATTATTATTAGAACATTTAGGACGCCTAATCAATTTAATGCCCTAGGCGTTTACAATATAAAAATATAATATACAGATATAACACCACATATAATAATATTTAACATATAGCATAAAGAATGGGAAATACAAATTACACAAACACCCAAAGGCGGTCAGAAAAACAAACAGACATAGAATTACACCATGCAACTTATTTAGTAGAAAATGTTCTTAAATGGTACATTTGTTTCTCAACCATAAATAAAAATGCTCACGAGTGAAAATCTGACACGGGATCCTGAATATAACTCAGTTTCTTACATACTATAGGCCTAACATTATTCTTGACTGTTGCTTACGAGAAGGATCTCGGGTGAAGTTGGCTTGAAAAAAGTCCTCCCAGACAGCGGTGTAATGGAATGTTTGCATACATTGAGGTTTCTTTTTACAAGCTGAAGCTAACATTCTTTCTCAATATATACAGAAAACAGATTTTGCCTATGCTTGTATACTGTAAAGTTAGAGCAAATTGTTGTTTGACATCCAAGACACGTCATTTGCAAATTATCTTATATAGAAAAGAACGTTTTTGCTACATCAACGAATGTTCATTTCATATTTTGCACATCGGTAGAATACGTAACAAAAGGGATAAGCATGTCCTAAGCCAACATTTGTTATTTTTAGGGGTTTTGTGTTTGCTCAGAATCATGCTGAACGACTTATGTACGGGTTTCTTATGCACTATCACCTATTATTAGTTTTTAATATTTACTCGGACCTGATAGTTTGGCTTGTATAAGTCTGTGTAAAGAAAACATACACCCACAAATATAATAAATAATTATATATGTTGTGTACATAAACATGCAAAGGTGAGCTTGTTTTTGTTACAGTGGTTGATTGGAGGAGACCAGGTCATAATGGTTTCTGTTGTTGTTTTGTTGTTTTTTGTAATTTTGTTTAGAAATAAACGATGGTTGCACCAAGTACTCTTGACAATAAAACACAGCTTACGATGATGAATAGTTGTGTTCTTGTTTTCTTTGTGTATGCAGAATGTGAAGACAAACACTTCAAAACCTCCGCTGGCATGTGCGTGCCATGCAACTCTAACTGTCGGTCACAAAGATGTTTATTTATTTCAGGCACATGTGCAGGTCAGTAGCATTTAATTCTGTCTTTTGTGATAATTGTCCTTCGTCCCGTTATAGTGGGTGAAGGAGTAGGGATTTGCTGGAGTCTGTATTTGATGTGCTGTAACATACATACTACTCCATGTTTGCCTTGCACTAATTTTTGTGTTTAGAGAACTGCGACATAGCATTGCTTTCATATTGACACAAATCGTTTTTGATACTGACACTGGCATCATTATTCATTGTCACCACTATTGTAATCTAGTGAACAGTGTTCACTACAGGCAGACGGATGCAGCTTTCTGAGTCAGTCCCTGAAATTGGCATGTATAGCACTCAGGTCAAAACCTGTTTCTTGTGTTGGATAATAGACACCATCAATTTTTTGGGGATCACTACGTCTGGACAAATGCTTTTAATTTCAGGCATTTGACTGACATTGATGTGCTCTGAACTTTTGACTTCAGGCATTTGACTGACATTGACATGGCCTGAGCTTTTGACTTCAGACATTTGACTGACCTTGATATGGTGTTAGCTTTTGACTTCAGACATTTGACTAGCATTGATATGGTCTGAGCTGCATAATGCTTTAATCTGGATTATCTCAGCACTAGGTGGTATGGGCCTTACAAGCCAGTCCCAGAAATGTCAAACGTGCGCCAAACTACGGGTATCGTCTCGAGAAGTTATTCTGGTGGGAGAACTCGCATCACCATACAGCGGAAGGACAGATTTCTTGTCATCAAGCTCACCACCATCTCTTCTGAATTCAGCTTCAAAAGCGGCCTTAGCCTTACAAACTGGAACACAATTTCTAATGAAACAACAAGGAGGTAGCTTTATAAAGGTGGCCTGAGGCCCAGAGTACCTGTAACTTGCATTCCATGACCTGGGTGCAGCAGGATAACGTAATATTATAGACCATGTTGATTGGACGCCCATCTTGCTTTAGTGATAAGTCAAGATTTGGCCCGGTCGTAAGGTAACGAAGGTATAGGCTGTGGAGTAGTTGGAAGCAGCGGTTCCACAATGACTATGACGCCCAGCATGAACGTCGTTGAGGTAGCTCCTACATGGTCTTTGATGGAATCAGCGCACAATGGACGACAGCCCTCCCTGTGCCCCTGAACGGAAACCTGACAGTTTTACGATGTTTGTATGAAATCATTGGACCCTTCTTGAGACCTAAGTACATCCGCTTAGAATGTTTCTCATTTGATGAATAATAGCGCTCCCCCACATTGAGTAAACATCATGGTAGGGACCACCTGGGTTTCTTGTCTTAAACATCATAACATAATTTTTCATGTTTTGAATATGATTAACACCCAACCGTATACGTGTATCCCAACCGTTTGTTCAACCTGAGCCCTTAAATGAGAGTAGGATCTGACTCCCCCGTAGAAGTTCCAGAACCTCATCTGTTCCATGAGGAGGTGCTTCAGGCACTTGGGTACCATGCACGTTACTGACATTTCATTGTGTGTTGTATAACGTAGACTTTAAACAGTTTTCAGTGAAATGAATGTTGCCACATGTAATGTTTGTCCCCAAATTTGGGAGTGCTTGGTTTTGTGTCCAAGCATTTTTATGAGTGATATCTTTGCTGTTTACAAGAATGTTGTGCTGTCTAATGCACAAGCAATAGCATTACTAAACTTTTATTATGAATAACGCCAATGGAATTCAGCATACGGGTTGTCGTTTAAGTGGGGCAAAGCAAATATGGAGTAGTATTTTATTTCAAAAGATCAGAAGAACTTCTGAAACACTTGCGCGTGTATTATGTTGATTTGTTTGTATGTCATCCTCTCCACCATTGTTGATGTGTACTGTGTGGGTGATGGGTCATAAAGGCGAACTTGTCACATTCATTTTGAGAATGATGCTTTGTTTGTCTCACTTTGGCTCTGATCCACGCATTGCTAGATGATTTGCATCGTAATCAACTTTGGTGGAGGGGAGTTAGTTGGAAAGAGAGTTTTCACCCATTTTGTTTAATTTCGTTAACCAGTCATTGTTTTGTTTTTCTGTAGGTTGTGTAGACGGTTATTATGGAGACCTGTGACAGACTGTGTCCACCATCGCACTGTCGAAGATGTCTTCAGTTCTCTGGGTTCTGCTACGAATGTGCCCTGAACAGCAACCTGTTGACTCCGGAGTGTACTGGTTAGTAATTTGTGTCTCAACATACAGAGTATTTGTGTGAATTATGCAATGCAGTGTTTTTCTGTTACAGACATAAATTATGGAATCATTTGTATGTGCTCAAAACTACAAGATAGTGGGGGTCTTTATGAAATAATCCAATTAATCAACCAGCTCTGTCCTTTGGTGTGTTGTTTTTAATGAACACCAACTGAATGCAAAATCATGGATGGGTAATCCAAAATGTGCTCATCATCCGCCATTTTGGTATGCAAATTTAATAAATGAGTTTGTTTTACTATCATCATCATCATGGTTGTCCACTGGGTCTGAGGTTGACAGTCTCACTGTGCCTTCAACGGAGGATGCGCATGTGGCTTCGGACAAAGAACATGAACTTACAATTTTTGTCTCCAATAACAGTTTATCTTTTATTTAGTGTTGCATTTAAGATCTTATATTTAGCGAGTAATAAACAATTTATTGTAATGCGAAAAAACGTAATGATTATCTATTGTTAGACATATCAACAGCATTAAATATACGTACAACAAAACATGTGTCGTACTGACATCAAAACCATTCAATAATAGTTTGTACCTGGTTTTCTTAATAACTATTCATACAATGGCAGAAAGGATGCATGATGCATTATTTCAAGCTGTTGGTATACAAAGCTGGAAAAGACACTTCACAATGATAAAAAAAGAGATTTGTATTACATTATGTTTGTATGTTAACTATATTTTTTTGTCATTTTAGACTGTGTTCCTGGTTACTACAAGTCACAAGGTGACCAGTGGTGCACCCAATGCACGTGGACATGCAAATCAGGCGCAGTGTGTGACCAGGCCACAGGTCACTGTCCAGTCTGTCCACCTGGTAAACAGGGCGGCCGCTGTGACCAAGGTACAGTGTGCAAACTACATGAATGGAGAAAACAGTAGAACTGGTGATAGTAGATCTTAACACACTGCATGAATGGAGAAAACAGTATAACTGGTAATAGTAGATCTTAACACACTGCATTAATGGAGAACACAGTAGAACTGAAGATATGAGATATTATCACACTGTATGAATGGAGAAACCAGTAGAACTGGTGATAGTAGATCTTAACACACTGCAGGAATGGAGAAAACAGTAGAACTAGTGATAGTAGATCTTAACACACTGCAGGAATGGAGAAACCAGTAGACCTAGTGATAGTAAATCTGAACACACTGCAGGAATGGAGAAAACAGTAAACCTAGTGATAGTAAATCTGAACACACTGCAGGAATGGAGAAAACGGTAGAACTGACGAGAGTAGATCTTAACACACTGCATGGATGGAGAACACAAAGAATGGTGATGGTAAGTCTTCAATGTCATAATTATCCATATGCTGCGGTCAACAGAACTGCACGAAACGATAGATAATTCGGGGGGTATGGATTGTCCAAAGAAGAAAGAAAACAAGGGCACATACATACATACATACATACATACATGCATACATACATACATACATACATACATACATACATACATACATGCATGCATACATACATACATACATACATACATACATACATACATACATACATACATACATACATACATACATGCAAAACTATTTACCTGTTTTGTGCAGACTGTGACCCGGGTTGGTATGGTCAGGACTGCGCAGAACAGTGTGGCCATTGTGACAACAATGAACCATGTGACACAGAGACAGGGGAGTGTACTGGCGGCTGTAACGATGGGTGGAAGGACACAGACCTCTGTAAGGAAGGTAATGAGGACAGGAAATATTCGGTAATACATTTAGCTAGAACAGAGACATATCTTTGCAGTGAAGGTAACGAGGACAGACCTTTGCAATGATGTGTAATGAAGGCAATGGTGGTGCATATATCTGTAATAATGGTAATGATGATGCATTCCTCTGCAATGAGGGTAATGATGATACAGACCTCTGTAATGAAGGTATTGATGATACAGCCCTCTGCCATGAATGTAATGGTGATACAGACCTCTGCAATCAAGGTATTGATGCTACACACATCTATGATGAAGGTAATGATGATACAGACCACCTGTAATGAAGGTAATGTTAACACAAACCTCCATGATGAAAGTAATGATGATACAGACCTCTGTAATGACATAATGATGATACAGACCTTTGTATTGACGTTAATGATGGTGCAGACCTCTGTAGTGAAGTAAATGATGGTACAGACCTCTGCAATGAAGGTAATGATGGTGCAGACCTGCAATTACGGCAATGATGATATAAACCTCTGTAATGAAGATAATGATGATACATACCTCTGTAATGAAGATAATGATGGTACAGACCTCTGTAATGAAGATAATGATGGTACAGACATCTGCAATGAAGGTAATGATGATACAGACCTCTGTAATGAAGGTAATGATGATGCAGACCTCTGTAATGAAGGTAATGATGGTACAGACCTCTGTAATGAAGATAATGATGGTACAGACCTGCAATTACGGCAGTGATGATATAAACCTCTGTAATGAAGGTAATGATGGTACAGACCTCTGTAATGAAGATAATGATGGTACAGACCTGCAATTACGGCAATGATGATATAAACCTCTGCAATGAAGATAATGATGATACAGACCGCTGTAATGAAGGTAATGGTGATATAAACCTCTGTAATCAAGGTAATGATGATACAGACCTCTGTAATGAAGATAATGATGGTACAGACCTCTGTAATGAAGGTAATGATGACATAGACCTCTGTAGTGAACGTACTGATGATACAGACCTCTGTAATGAAGATAATGACCTTCATTGCAGAGGTCACCCCCCTTCTCCCCCTCTCCCCTTCATTGTCTTCCTGTGTGTGTGTGTGTGTGTGTGTGTGTGTGTGTGTGTGTGTGTGTGTGTGTGTGTGTGTGTGTGTCAGTGTGTGTGTAAATGGGAATGTTTATAGTTTTATTTCTTTGTAAAGCGCCATGAATAGAATTTTCCAGATATGTGCGCTATGTCAGTGCCAATTATTATTATTATTATTATTATTACAGACCTCTGTAATGAAGGTAATGATGACATAAACCTCTGTAATGAAGGTACTGATGATACAGACCTCTGTAATGACGATAATGATGATACAGACCTCTGTAATGAAGGTAATGATGGTACAGATCTCTGTAATGAAGATAATGATGGTACAGACCTCTGTAATGAAGGTAATGATGACATAAACCTTTGTATTGAAGGTAATGATGCTACAGACCTCTGTAATGAAGATAATGATGATACAGACCTCTGTAATGAAGGTAATGATGATACAGACCTCTGTAATGATGATAATGATGATGCAGACCTCTGTAATGAAGGTAACGATGATATAAACCTCTGCAATGAAGGTAATGATGATACAGACCTCTGTAATGAAGGTAATGATGATACAGGACTATGTAATCAAGGTAATGATGCTACAGACCTCTGAATTAAGGTAATGATGATACAGACGTCTGCAATGCCGGTAATGGTGATACAGACCTCTGCGATGAAGGTAATGCTCTACAGACCTCTGCAATGAAGGTAGCGATGATATAAACCTCTGTAATGAAGGTAATGATGATACAGACCTCTGCAATGGAGGTAATGGTGATACAGACCTCTGCAATGAAGGTATTGATGATATTGACCTCTGCAATGAAGGTAATGGTGATACAGACCTCTGTAATGACTTAATGATGATACAGACCTCTGTAATGAAGGTAATGATGATACAGACCTCTGCATTGACGGTAATGATGATACAGACCTCTGCAATCAAGGTAATGATGATACAGACCTCTGCAATCAAGGTATTGATGCTACAGACCTCTGCAATGAAGACAATGATGATACAGACCTCTGTAATGAAGGTAATGATCTACAGACCTCTGCAATGAAGATAATGATGATATAGACGTCTGCAATGACGGTAATGATGATACAGACCTCTGCGATGACGGTAATGATGATGCAGACCTCTGCAATGAAGGTAACGATGATATAAACCTCTGTAATGTAGGTAATGATGATACAGACCTCTGCAATGGAGGTAATGATGATACAGACCTTTGCAATGAAGGTAATGGTGATACAGACCTCTGTAATGACTTAATGATGATACAGACCTCTGTAATGAAGGTAATGATGATACAGACCTCTGCAATGAAGGTAATGATGATACAGACCTCTGTAATGAAGGTAATGATGATACAGACCTCTGTAATGAAGGTAATGATGGTACAGACCTCTGTAATGAAGATAATGATACAGACCTCTGCAATTAAGGTAATAGTGATACAGACCTCTGTAGTGACGGTAATGATGGTACAGACCTCTGTAGGGACGGTAATGATGGTACAGACCTCTGTTAAGAAGGTGATGATGGTACAGACCTCTGTAATGAAGGTAATGATGGTACAGACATCTGTAATGAAGGTAATGATTATACAGACCTCTGTAATGAAGGTAATGATGGTACAGACCTCTGTAATGAAGGTAATGATGGTACAGACATCTGTAATGAAGGTAATGATGGTACAGACCTCTGTAATGAAGGTAATGATGATACAGACCTCTGTAATGAAGGTAATGATGATACAGACCTCTGTAATGAACGTAATGATGGTACAGAAATCTGTAATGAAGGTAATGATGGTACAGACCTCTGTAGTGAAGGTAATGATGGTACAGAAATCTGTAATGAAGGTAATGATGGTACAGACCTCTGTAATGACTTAATGATGATACAGACCTCTGTAATAACTTATTGATGATACATACCTCTGGAATGAAGGTAATGATGACATAAACCTCTGTAATGAAGGTAATGATGATACAGACCTCTGTAATGAAGGTAATGATGACACAGACAGCTGACTGAAAACATACTTTTGTAACGAGGGTAATAATATAATCTTGTAACTAATGATTACATTATTTGTGAACACACTTTGTAATGACCCATAATTGCACACTTGTAAATAATAATTAAACACTTGCAAAAGTAGATATTTGTCCTTATCAAAATGATGTTACTAAAAATATAGACACAAACAATAAATTCGATCTGTAATTAATCAATAACGACAAAGATCAAGACTATTGCAACAAATTCAAGAATTCCAAGCGATTGTATGCATCACACTTTGTAAATTAGTGCAATCGATTTTGAAAACACGGAAATATACATCTACCTCTGGTCCTGTTGGTTGCAGAGTGTGATGTTGACACCTGGGGTTCCGCCTGCACCACGGATTGTGGTCAGTGCAGTGGAGGAGCTGTGTGTGACAAAGTCAATGGACACTGTCCACTCTGTAAACCAGGGTGGTACCCGCCTTCATGTGACACATGTAAGCATAACAATGAGAAATTGTAAAAATGTAATTGACAATAACTTTGGTTCATTTGGGTGAATGCTGATAACATAATAACATGTCATTATGTACAATAAACGTTACGTACAGCTATGTAGTAGTATTAGTTTTGTTTTTAGCAAGGATGTTACGAGCATGGGCCGCGATACTCATTTCCGAGAATACTGGTCTACATTTAAAATAGAAAAATGTTATTCGGAAACTTCAAAGCTGATGATTTTTTTTAAAAGGAATCAGTTAACAAAAGGAGTATTGTTTTAAACTTGCAAACGCTGTATACATTTTAACTATTAAAATTAGCCATTTACTTCAATATTTGATCTCTTATGATTACAATTTTGTAGAATAATAACAAAAGGTTTGAAAATAGAAAACTAGAACCAATTCAGCTACACTGCAAAATGTGACTTTTTAGATGCAACATGTTTTCACTTTTGTGTGCAGCGTGTCTGGATGGGCATTACGGAGACCATTGCTCCATGCATTGTGGAAGTTGTTTGAATGACTTCATCTGCAACAAGGCCACAGGTCACTGTCCAGTTTGTGCCACTGGAAAACAGCCTCCTTTGTGTGCTACAGGTAGGTCACTGTCCAGTTTGTACCATTGGAAAACAGCCTCCTTTGTGTGCTACAGGTAGGTCACTGTCCAGTTTGTGTCATTGGAAAACAGCCTCCTTTGTGTGCTACAGGTAGGTCACTGTCCAGTTTGTACCATTGGAAAACAGCCTCCTTTGTGTGCTACAGGTAGGTCACTGTCCAGTTTGTACCATTGGAAAACAGCCTCCTTTGTGTGCTACAGGTAGGTCACTGTCCAGTTTGTACCATTGGAAAACAGCCTCCTTTGTGTGCTACAGGTAGGTAACTGTCCAGTTTTTACCATTGTAAAACAGCCTCCTTTGTGTGCTACAGGTAGGTCACTGTCCAGTTTGTACCATTGGAAAACAGCCTCCTTTGTGTGCTACAGGTAGGTCACTGTCCAGTTTGTACCATTGGAAAACAGCCTCCTTTGTGTGCTACAGGTAGGTCACTGTCCAGTTTGTACCTTTGGAAAACAAACTCCTTTGTGTGCTACAGGTAGGTCACTGTCCAGTTTGCACCATTGGAAAACAGCCTTCTTTGTGTGATACAGGTAGTTCACTGTCCAGTTTGTACCATTGGAAAACAGCCTCCTTTGTGTGCTACAGGTAGTATTGATCGATGCTTCATTTCAACGTCTAATGTCTGAGTGGCTCGTGTTTCTTTCATCATTTAAAATCACTAGCGCAACGCCCCGTACCAGTAACGCCTAGTAGCGGTAACGCCTAGTACAGGTAACACCAAGTACCAGTAACGCTGAGTACCGGTTTCGCCGGGTCCGCGAAATATTATATTTTTACTTTTGTGGCTGAAAACCCAATTTTTAGACCCCTACTACTTTCAAGGCCTACCGATCTCCATGACCTTGACCTTGACCTGATCAGTATGCAATCATCAGAAAAACCATAAGCCACAGTACCTACATGCCAAGTTTGAAGTCCCCAAGACCAACGGTGTGGGCTTTATTAAAACAATTCGGTTTTCAAGGTCATACGCCAAAGTGAAGGTCACGACGGCGATAATTTATGCGCGGATGCCTTCCTCTCATGGTGACATGCCACCACACAAAATTAGAAATGATTCGGTTAAGCAGTTCGGGAGATATGCGTGGGGCAGAAAACCCCAATTATTAGACCCCTACCACTTTCAAGGCATACCGATCTCCCTGACCTTGACATTGAACTTCATTGGTATGCCATCATCAGAACGGCCATAAGCGAAAGTACTTCCATGCCAAGTTTCAAGACTCTAGGACCTGCGGTGTGGAAGTTATGGCCCCTTAACGATTGTCGGTTTTCAAGGTCATACGCCAAGGTCAAGGTCAGAGCGGCAAAACATTTTGCGCGGATGCCTTCCTCTCATGGGGACACACCACCACACAAAATTTGAAGCGATTCGGTCAAGCGGTTCGGAAGATCCTTGGGACAGACAGAAAAGAACAACAAACAAACAAACAAAAAAAGGAAACAAACCTGAACGTAAACATACTACTTTGCGACCGTAGATCGGCAAAGAACTAAAAAGAAAAACGAACTGAAAGCCTATTTAGTTCAACCAGAGAGGTTCTTTAATCTGTGGTTCAACCATTGTAGACCGGACCCACAACAAAAGTATCAATTCTTCCCCGTGAACACCCCCCACCGCACCCCACCCCCCCCCCCCAACCATCAGTATGTCTGGGTTTTTTTTTAATATATCCTTACGTTATGAGGGGGAGGGGTTGAAGAGAGAGAGAGAGAGAAGAGACACAGAGAGAGAGAGAGAGAGAGAGAGAGAGAGAGAGAGAGAGAGAGAGAGAGATAGTAGTACTTCTTCTTCTTCTTCTAAGTTCTTCTTCTTAGGTCGTCCGGGCATGTTCCTGTCAATTATGAACGTAGATGCATCATGCTGCTGTTATGCGCCTAAGTAATAATAATTAGGCCCAGCATGTCTTTTTGAAAGTATTTCTTGAAAAAAGGCAGGAGAATGGACCGGAAAGGCAAAAAGATAGTAGATAACAGCATGCACAGGGAAAAGGCAGAGTCAAAGAGACCGACAGATTAGAAATAGTTATAAGCACAAAACTTCCAGAAGGTGGGGAAACTATTTGTATGGAAGACGCCACCCCCCCCCCCCCTCCCAATATCCCTAACCAAACGTGGCAGCGTGGGCATTTTATCAAGGTAGGTACACACGGATTGCTGCGATCACCCCCCCACCCCACCCCACCCCCCAGTCAGTTTCTTTCTGGGGTACACACCGATTGCTGCTGAACGGATGCTGTTGAAATTTTGCACCGAGATAGTCCCTATCCCCGGTCACACACATTCCAAATTTCGAATCAATGTCCAGTCTGGTTACGCCGCGGTTTGTAAAAAGGTGAAGTGGCTCATATCGTGCGCGTTTATGAATTGATTCCCTTCCGGTTGGGCACACGGATAATCACCGTCCCTGGTCATCTACCTGCCAAATTCGAGAGGCCGGCCGGCGGATACGCGCTTCACGCATTTGCCAAACTGCGCAAATGACACGGCCGCCTCGGTTGCCGTTGCCATCGCCCCGTTAGGACTCACAACAAATTTGAAGCGATTCGGTCAAAAAACGACGGAATAATAAGGCCCGTTTTGTGTTTCAGACACACACACACACACACACACACACACACACACACACACACACGGACACTTGCCTTCTTACTACACGTATATGATTTCTGATGATCTATAATAACAAACCACCACTGATGTCAAACATGACTGAAGGGTTACCCCAATCCTTTGTAACTTCTGTTTGAATAGATAAACAAAAATGTCAAATAAAATTAAAATGACATTTAAAAACAAATACTGGTGACATACATTGTCACAAGGATGCAGTCTCCTGGCAATATCGATGGCTTGATATGGCTTTTGTTATGCCATCAGAAGCCTGCTGTTGAACGTATGCCTCTCCATTTTTCATTGTGTTACATTTCAGATCTACATCTTATTCAATCCGTCTAGATCGCCCCTCTTGTGAGATGTCTGTCTTCTTCATTTGAAACTGTATATTAAACAAAATATCTTCTTAATAGACATCAAATTTCATTTTAGGCGCAAATAATTCTTCTTCTTTTTTGTTTACTGTTTTTTCAAATAGAACAGTACTGTTTGAATGAGTGTACACAGTTTGTATGCGTAGTTTTCAAATATTCAGAAAGCAGTTGACATTTCCACATAGGTAATAATTATCCTAAATGTGACGTAATATGAAATCAAACCTCTATACACGATTTCTTTATTTCATCTTTGTCAGGTCAGGTCATGTCAGAGAACGAGGACAACTAGGCCTCGCGGCCTCTTAATGTGTCATTTCTGATTATTTGTATTCTTTATCATGATTGGCATGACTAGGACACTTTTAGATGTGTTAATTACATACACAATTCAATTGTTGAATCTTGGGGTCTTTATCGAGGAGGTTTTTGAACTGATTAAGGTTAGGTGCCAATTTGATATGTGCTGGAAGAGAATTCCAGTATTTAGTGACTCTGTTACTAAATAAATTATTTCTAATGTTAGTTCTGCTGTATTGGGTTAGTAATTTCAAATCATTATTCCTAGTTTTTGAGTAGAGTTAGAAAGTTGTAACAAATGTTTGTTAGTAATATCAGAACTGTAAAAGATTGAATAAACATTTATTAAATAACCACGTAGTCGCCGATATTTTAGGGATGGTAAATTCAGTGTATATAACCTGTCACCATAATCTAATTTTCGTAATGCTTTTACTAGTTTGGTTGCTCTTCTTTGAACACTTTCGATAGCCTGAGACTGTCTTTTTAGGAAATGATTCCACATTAAGTTGCCATATTCCAAATGGGGTCTCATCAAACTTGTATACAGACTTACAAACACCTCTCCATTCAGTCCTATAAAACTCCTCCTTATTAATCCTAACATTTTGTTAGTTTTATTAATTACGGATGTTATATGCTTAGCAAATTTCAGTTTTGGATCAAAAATCACTCCAACATCCTTTTCTTCTATACAAGATTCCAAAACGTTTCTGTCGTTACCATGTGTTATTTCGTACTTTGTTTGAGGATTGTTTAGGCCCAAATGCATGACCTTACACTTGTTTGCGTTGAAGTAACGATTCCACTTTGCAGACCAGTCAATAAGTTTGTTAATGTCATTTTGTAATTTATGATAATATTTAGATGAGTTGTATATTTTCGTGTACGCGTGTCGTCTGCAAAGATTTTACTGACACTTTGTACTTAGTCAGGTAGGTCGTTAATAAGAACTGTAGAAAGAATCGGGCCAAGAGTGCTCCCCTGTGGGATGCCACTCAAAACTTCTATGCCGTTTGATAACTTATCACCTACACGCACTTTCTGAGTTCTACCTTTCAAAACGTTTCGTATCCAGTTTAACGTGTTACCAGCAATACCATAAGCCTGAAGTCTAAATAATAATCTCTCATGTGGAATTGAATCGAAAGCCTTTCTAAAATCGAAGTACACTACATGAAATGCTTCCTTTTCATCCATTAGTTTTGTAAAATCATTTATTACATCAACTAGCTGGGACATGCAGGATCTGCCAGATCTAAACCCCTGCTGGCAGTCAGACTATAAGTTAATGTCATTCATATGTTTAACCACTGTATCCCTTATAATTTACGTGGCACCATGCGTGTTCACAGACTGTCAGAACCAGCGGTATGGTCAGAACTGTTCAGAGACGTGTGGTCAGTGCAGAGGAGATCAGCCCTGTGACCCTGTGACAGGACACTGCTCTGAAGGATGTACACCAGGATGGACAGATCCTGTGTCATCAGCCGTATACATCTGCAAAACAAGTAAGGAGATACAGTGTCAGTTATTCTGCAGTTCTTCATACTTTTCTTCTCGTTATGGTGTGTAGGAACGACAAGCCACTCTGATAAGCCTACAACAGGACGTTCTATGATAGTTTATTCCAGTATTAAACTGCTTTGTGGAAAGAGGGACTGTGAAGCAAAAGCAGACATGAAAAGGCAATGAAGGGTAAGATT
>CM065696.1:13554595-13587006 GCA_017654935.2 Phymorhynchus buccinoides
GGTGATTTAATAAATGTTTATGAAATGCTTCACAGTTCTGATATTACTAACAAACATTTGATACAACTTTCTAACTAGCCTACTCAAAAACTAGGAATAATGATTTGAAAATACTAACCCAATAAAGCAGAACTAACATTAGAAATAATTTATTTAGTAACAGAGTCACTAAATACTGGAATTCCCTTCCAGCAAGTATCAAGTTGGCACCTAACCTTAATCAGTTAAAAAAAACTCCTCGATAAAGACCCCAAGCTTCAACAATTAAAATATGAATATGATTAACACATCTAAAAACGTCCTAGTCATGCCTATCATAAAAATAATAGAAATAATCAGAAAGGACACATTAAGAGGCCGCGAGGCCTAGTTGTCCTCATTCTCTGACCTGACCTGACTTGTTATCCCAGTCTGTTTCTCTTGGTAGGTGTACATTTGAAGACATCATTACCTTAAATGTCTTCTTGACACACGCAAGTCCTTAGCTTTTTTGTACAGAAGACGTAGCAGAAAGACGTCGTCAGCAGACAGCAATACCAAGACAGACAACTGATGAACATACAACAGAAATGACAATAATCCAACATGATGATGGTTACAACAGCTATTCACAAGACGACGGTTATATTAACCCAGTTCAAGGTGCATAGGGGGGGGGGGGGGGGGGGGGCACAACTGCTGGCGCAGAAGATGACACGTACAGTGAACTGACTGCACCTTCACAAGGCGATGGCGCCTACAATGGACTGGACTAAGCTTCATAAGATGATGATGTACACACCCATGCACCCTGCGCATAATCTTCCCAGTACGATCTGTCATACATGGAGCTGTTGATTTTGGAACTGCCTTGTTCTGTCATGTGATCATGTCCCAAATAATGGCGATATGGAACAGGATTTCTTTTTTTTTAGCTGTGATAATATTTCTGTATATTTTAGCATCAGTCACGTTGACCTTTGTGTGTATCTTACTAGTATATCTGAAAGAGGCTTGCACACAATGTTAGTAAGCCATTCCTTCCTGGTTCTCTGTCAAGGCACACCTCCACACCACATGTTATCCCAGTCTGTTTCTCTCTGTAGCTGTACATATGAAGACAGTGCGCCATCATTACATTAAATGTCTTCTTGACACACGCAAGTCCTTATATCTTTTCTACAGAAGACGTAGCATAAGACGTCGTCAGAAGACAGAAATACCAAGACAGGCAACTGACGAAAACACAACAGAAATGGCAAACATCCCACATGATGATGGTTTCGACAGCTATCCACAAGACGGCGGCTATGTTAACCCAGCTCAAGGTCCAGAGGATGAGGGGCAAATCTGAGGACATTTCAAAGTCCAGAGGATGGGGGGCGAATGTGAGCACATCTGAAGGTCCAGAGGATGGGGGGCGAATGTGAGCACATCTGAAGGTCCAGAGGATGGGGGGCGAATGTGAGCACATCTGAAGGTCCAGAGGATGGGGGGCGAATGTGAGCACATCTGAAGGTCCAGAGGATAGGGGGCGAATGTGAGCACATCTGAAGGTCCAGAGGATGGGGTGTGTGAGCACATCTGAAGGTCCAGAGGATGGGGTGGATGTGAGCACATCTGAAGGTCCAGAGGATGGGGGTGAATGTGAGCACATCTGAAGGTCCAGAGGATGGGGTGTGTGAGCACATCTGAAGGTCCAGAGGATGGGGGGCGAATGTGAGCACATCTGAAGGTCCTGAGGATGACACGTGTAGTGAATTGACTGCAGCTTCACAAGACGATGGCGCCTACAAACATAACCCCTCTAATTATCTCTCTTCTTGTTGTTTTTCATCTTCTTTTTCATTTTTACTTATTTTATTATTCGATTGTGTTCTCTGCAAATCCTCTACGTCACATTTTATCCCAGTCTCTTTCTCTATGTAGGGGTATATTTATTACAGTGTACCATCATTAGATTAATGTCTTCTTGACACACCTACAAGTCCTTATCTCTTTCATACAGAAGACGTAGCAAAAGAGGTCGTCAACAGACAGCAATACCAAGACAGACATCTGGTGAACATACGGCAGAAACGTCAATCGACCCATATGATAACAGGCTAGAAACCGACAGTGGTCACTACCCCTTTTCACGACTGGGGGGCTTCGTTAACGCAGCTCAAGTTCCAGATTACGACTTGCTCCCCCCTGTACCCTGCGGACAATCTTCACAGGATGATCCATCGTACCTTTCAATTGAACTAGCTTGATTTTAGAACCATCTTGTTCTGTCATAGTTGTCCCATAGAACTGGATTTTGAATTTATGTTGTGCGATCATACTGTATTTGTTAGCATGATTCAGTTTGACCTTTTTGTATTTCTTGTATCTAAAAGAAGCTTGCACACAATGTTTGTAAACCATTCTTTCTTTGTCATCGATGAATATTGATCGCATGAAACACTTACAAGCAGCCATTGATGTGAATATTAATCTTTCCTTGCAACAGATAATACTATTTTCTCTACAATACAGAGGTTTCGACTACTGATTTGCAAATGATCATAGCTATTTGTGACACCTAACCAGAGCCTATGTCTGACATTTAAAAAAAAATTGAACAGGAAGCAAAAATTAAGTTTGTAATTATTGATATTGCTTTTTTTTAACCCTTTGCAACGATCAAACGTAGTTGTTACGGCAGACCAAATGTATTCTAGAAAGGCAAATTGTTCTTTTCATTATTTTTTATGCGTTAATCTAACCTTTCCTACGATTTCTTAAATGTTGTATTTGAAGAAAATGAACTTGGATAGTTGTAGCAGAAATTTCTTGTAGTGTTGTAATGTTTTTTTCACACAACAACAAAATGTCCAGATAAAAACATGACATGTACGTCTTAAGGTATTGTATTTTATAATTGGTTATAGAGGTCCTAGATGTAATATTTGTTATGATCTAACGTTTAAATTACAAATAGCTTGCAGATTTGTCACAAATCTGTTATCTTTGATTTGTGATCATTTATTTGTTGTTTTATATATTTTATTTAGATGCGCATGTACTTATTTTCTTCTATTTGTAACTATTTTTATTTTGTTTACTTTTTTAATATTTGTTCATATTTTTATGCATGTGCTGTGTTAATTTACTTTTACATTCAGTTCATGGCTTGCTGTTTTGCTATTTACTTCATCTGTTTAGATTAATGCATCACTTTCATGTGTTTATGTATGTGTGGATGTAAGCACACATCTTTGTAACTGCGAGCCTGGAGATAGAAACACAAATATTCCCACAATTCCACGCATGCGAGGAGAACGCCATCATTATCATTATTTTATTTATTTGCTGGCTTGTTTATTGATATTCACTTGGTTTTTACTTTGTAATCCTTTCAATTTGCTCATTGTTTGTGCTTGATTCAATTTGTCTTAAAAGTTTGGCAAAGAGGGGCTTGTCTGGTAGAACAGGTGTTTTTGTTGTTGTTGTGGTTAATGTACATATGGTATTTTTACATCATAAAGGTGACATATAAAAGTTTTTTGTATACACCTGTAAGTTAGAAGGTATACAACATTTTGTTACCATTACCAAGCTCATTTAGTAGCATGCTTTTAATAATTGTTTTGCTGTTTATGTTTATTGCTCATGCCACTGATAAATGTTTCAGACTTAAATATTATTAGGAACATTGTTTTTTTAGGTGTGGTATTCTTAGTTTACAGCATATTTGTTGCAGTGTATAATGTATTTGAACAGGAAAGGATTGGAAATGCTTGAGGGGAATCTGTAAATAATGGTCTGGGATACTGGATGAGGTCCAGTCATCTCTTAGATTGGAGTAACAAATGCCATGTTATTTGAACACGCTTAAGCATTACAAACAAACACGTTTATAAGAGACATGAGTGAGTGACAAGAGTAGCTTCATATGTCTCATTGCATCAGAAGTACGATACATTATCAGTAAGAATCCAATTGGAAACAAAACACTATCTGCACTCAGTGGTTACAGATTTTCATTTTCCATGTTCAACCCTTGTTGATGTTAGAAAGTGAAGATCTAAGCAAGAGTAAGTAAACTCTACTATTCGTTTAATACCTGTGTCTGTTGTTTGTGTCTGAAAGTACATTCTGCTAATAGTTCATGAGCATTGACTCTTGTTTAGCTTTAAAATGTAAACTCTACTATTGGTTCATAAAAACGTTTTCTAAAAATAAAATGATCAAGATAGAGAGTAAGATCGTTCTTGTAAATTGTCCACAAACATTGTCTGGCAAAGACAAGAACAATTTCAATTATGTCTTGTGCGACTCAAGTCTCAGTGGTCTCGATGTTCTTGATGGCAGGTCTAATTAAAGTCAAAATCTACTATTGTTTTACCTAGGGAATACCAGGTAAATCCAGATTACTCTTTACGCCGAACAAGTTATCGTTTTGTGTTCGTTGCCTTTTTCAATTTTCCTTTTTTTGTTGGTATAAAAAAAAAAAAAAATTGAATAACCGAGCAACATTGATGATCCAGCTGTAGCTATCTAAATAAGCTAATCAATGTAGGTGTCTATCGTATGTCTGTCTAACTTTCGTTGAACGTAAGTTGGCAATAACTTCATTGCATTTTGTTTATTGATGCCTTAGAGTCAAAACGGACTATGCAGATGGCCCATTGACTTCTTACGAAACTTATTGCAAAACAATAATCTATTGCTAGATGATTGGTATCGTAATCAACTTTGGTGGAGGGGAGTTAATTAGAAAGAGAATATTCACCCTTTGTTCAATTTCATTGTGCTAAATAAGACTGAAAAAATAAAATGCGGATGTTGCTGTTTATATTTTTAGTCTTGTATTTACTTTTGCAATAAGTTTCAAAATAAGCCAATGGACCATGAAAAAAAATGAAATGGGGATGTTGCTATTTGTATTTTTAGTCTTGTATTTAAATATGTCATTATTTTTGCAATAAGTTCCAAAATAAGCCAATGAACCACCTGAAGCTAGTCCCTTTTGGCTCTAATGCGTCGTTATATTCTGTTTCCGATTTCATGAAATAAAGAACGCTCAGTTCAGTAAAGTAGATTGCAACATACATAATACGCTTGACAAGGCCAAAGTAATGCACATTATTATTTTATAGAACACTTCGATTTTCACTATCCTGATTATGCAGATCACATGTATACAAGCTTGCGGTTAATCGTTATTGGAAATAAAATGAAAAAAACAATAGTCTTATTTTTGTTAATTACTCTCTCTGTCTGATTCTGTCTTCGTCTAGCTCTGTTTTGTGTCTGTCAATCTGGTTCTCGCTCCCTCTTTCTGCGCATGCGCGCGCGCGTGTGTGTGTCAAGTCAAGTCAAAATGATCTTTTTTGACGACAAAAGAATAAGCTTGATAAAGCTTTTTTACATCCTGTCATCATGAATTAATAAGAAAAGCAATTAAGGCAAATAAATAAAAACATAAACTGGAGAAAAATCGAACGTGTGTGTGTGTGTGTGTGTGTGTGTGTGTGTGTGTGTGCCTGCGTGTGTCGCTGTGCGTGTGTTTGTATTAATAGTGTGGGGCAAACTGACACATGTGAGGGCTAGAATGCAATTCTGGTTCGAAACAAGCCGTTTTGCATGAATTTACATTGATATATGTGCAGATTACATTCTTAAAAAGAGGAAAGCTCCCCTACTCAATATTTGAAGATGGCGGACAAGATGGTTGCCTGGTTTTGTAATGGCTTTAAATTGTGACGTACTACACATACAATTATATATTTTGTGTCTAAGGTAGGGTTTCTGGGAACAAGAAATTTAGTTTTTGTATGAAGGATTATTTTTGACCAGATCTAAAATCAACATGGCGGCCAAAATGACAGCCAAATAGCTATGTTGGCTATATCTAATGGATATAATGCATTCTGCTACGATTTTATTGTCCAACATATGGTTTCTGTGGTCAAGAAATCCATTGAGGGTATTATAACAGGTTTATGATATGGTAACATCAAAATATTTAATTCACAATGGCGGCCAGACAATATTGTATTTGGCTATTGCGCATAGCGTGTTGCGTTATTAGTAAATATAATTATGTATATAGTATTGGTGCATTAGACACGATCTAGGTGACCAAAAAAACATTTATGTAAGTTAAAAAGCCCTTTGACCAGTTTTAGATTCAAAACCGCAGTTATGATAGCAGACATACACTGCATTATCCATTTTGCTTTTGAATTACCGTAACGTATGCAACCTATGAAACATATTTTTTGTTGCATATATGAATGTCATGGTAACCCTGTGTCCAGAGATAAAACAAATATTGATCACATTAGAACCTATAGTAATCTACTTCTTTATTTAACATAACACATATGATGGCGGCTCAGTACCTCAAAGCCTAGGGTCAGCTAGTTTCTTCTAGAGCTGTCCTCTTTTCATCACTTTCCTCCATACTACCGTTCATGCAAAGCAGTCACAAAAACAAAAGATGCATAGTTATTGAAAGAAATGAAAAAACTGTTTTTTAGTCAGAGTGTAGCTCCTCACGTGGCAGGGTAATCGAAAACGGTCACACATGTAATATCATCATGCTAGCTGGTACATTTGTACCATAGTGTTCAAGTGTTTCAGCTGTTGGGATGATCCCTGGAGTCTTTCAGTCAGGGTACGACAACAACAAGAATAAAATAGTATTCCATTTAGGGCCCAGGCTGACATCATATGTCACACACACACACACACACACACACACACACACACACACACACACACACACACACACACACACACACACACACACACACACACACACACACACACACACACACACACACACACACACACACACACGCACATACACACACATCACACACACAAACAAACACACATACACAAACACACATGTTCATACAAGCTACCATAAAGGGCATCAATTTTGGGTAATTGTGTGTGTGAGTAGGATGTCCATCCATTTTCGTCATGATCAGTGCAGTCGTTCATGCACGCACAGACAGAGAAACGCACTTACTCTCGTTCCCATTACACGAAAGGAAAACCCCAAAAATAATGTTAGAGATAGAAGACTAAAATAGAATGGTACTGATTCAGGGAGAGCAAGAGAGCAAGAGAGAGAGAGAGAGAGAGAGAGAGAGAGAGAGAGAGAGAGAGAGAGAGAGAGAGAGAGAGAGAGAGAGAAGAGAGAGAGAGAGAGAGAGAGAGAGAGAGAGAATATGAGAATGGTTTTATAACGATTCTGAGAGAAAGAAAGAGAGAGAGAGAGAGAGAGAGAGAGAGAGAGAGAGAGAGAGAGAGAGAGAGAGAGAGAGAGAGCGCACACACATACACGTACGTACACATACACACGCGCGCGCGTGCATACAGGCCTTTGTTGACATTGGAAAACACCCCCATTCTTATAGGCATTGAACTTATAAGTATAGTCCTATAAAAAGTATGAGTACAACATTTTCTTCTTCTTCTTCTTCAATAACAGTGTCCTGTCAATTTTGCGCGCAGATGCGTCATGCTGCCGTTATGCGCCAAAACTAAGAAATAGTTAGGCCCAGGCAAGTCCGACTTCGGCTGGAGGAAATGTTTTGGAAAGTGTTTCGTGAAAAAAGGAGAAATGACGGGTAAGGCAGAAAGATAGTAGATGACAGTAAGCAAACATGCGCGCGCACACACATAGGTAGACACACACATGCACACAGAACAGACAGATAGAGAGAAAGAGAGGAGGAAGAGAGAAGGAGAGAAAGAGAGTGAGAGAGAGAGTTGTTCATTCATGAACCGTAACTATCCACGTTATATTGTGCGTCACGTTAACCGCCCTTCTATCTCTATCTCCTCCCAAACCGCTCGAGCCAGCAACTTGGGATTTGGTGTGTGGATGGCTGTTGGGGTCCTTAACAGATTTCGCCCAGTGAGGTCCCCCCACTGTAGTGTGTAGACCATAACATTCTATGCTATGAACAGGAAGTTGTGGTCTAAAACTTCACTCTGGTTTACATCAAGTTGCATAGGACATATATTTCTATCCCATGAACAGGAAGTTGTGGTCTAACACTTCACTCTGGTTTTACATCAAGTTGTACAGGACATATATTTCTATCCCATGAACAGAAGTTGTGGTCTGAAACTTGACTCCGGTTTGCATCAAGTTGCACAGAACATAACTGTGTAGGTATTGATAAATATTTTAGCTTCAAAACTTCATCCAAATTTCTTAGCATTTTTACATGACAGACCCATTCAATAATTTAAATTGGAAATGTTGGCGCTTTGTAGATAATTATTGTATTTACACAGTTTGGTAAGCAGAGATCACGCTTTTGTACATTTTATATTAAGAAATTAGCAGTATTCAAGTAAAACGATATTTTTTATGGGATCAAGAAAACTTCAAGTAGGCTTTTCTCAAAATGGCTCATTTAGAGGTACATATTTCTCTCTCTCTCTCTCTCTCTCTCTCTCTCTCTCTCTCTCTCTCTGACTTTCTGCTCGCTCACATGCATGTGCGCGCACGTACACACACGCATTTGTGCATGAATCTGTATGTCTGTGTGCGTGTCTGTATACCTTTAACCAGACTACCTCCCTTAAACCAGCAACCGGAGTATAAAAGGAGGGTAGGCGCAACGCGCGCTCGTAAGCCCTACGCTGAAAAAGACTAAGGGTCTCCCAGGCTACTCTCGTAGGCCAAAGGGAACCCGAAGACTTATCACCTGTCCTCTGGCCTGGGTGGCCGGGGGATTGCCCAGCAAGGGTGTTCTACCCGAACTGGGTCCCCCATTGGATCACGTGGATCCATATTATTACCAGGGGGTGTGGTTCCGAAAAGCAAACCTTAGGATTTTGAAGATGTGCCAATCAAGCAATGACTAGGAAAAGGCCAAGCCAGCGGAAAGCCATCCAAATCTATGACAAGATACGAAACAGCCTCTTAGCGCACGGGCCTAACGATAGTAGTAGTATGCTGCACTGAATACGCCAAAAAACCAGACACCCTTTGCGAGAAGACAGCCCAGTCTTCAAGGAGAACGTCCATAAGGATCTGCGATCAATTGGACGATAAACTCACCCTCTCACGCGCGCTCAGTTGACTTAATCTGTGCTAATGATTCAATTATACCGTGGCGGTTGCACTGCCCTTGGGCATTGCCTCCAGTATTGTTCCCACCATCTTTGTATTTACAAATGTCCCATATGTGTCTATGACCGAGAGGACGTAAAACACCGTTTTTCATTTATTCATTCATTCATTCATTCATTCATTCGCACGCTCAGTTGCCCCACATGACCGAAAGGCCGAAGAGGGCGTTAAACCCTATTATTACGCGCGCTCAGTATTCGAATCGCTGCAGCCACAGAAGCGGGTTTTCCCCTCTTTTCCCTATATTGTGTGAGACATCAGGCTCCGCTCGCCGAGTCAGATGTGTCTGAATATCGTTACCCGATCCTATGGATCGGTTGATACGGCTTTAAAGACTACGATCCTCACGTAAGCAACCGTAACTGCTGCTGCTGCTGACTATTTGACTATTTATGATGATGATGATGATGATGATGATGACGACGACGACGTCGATGATGATGATGATGATGATGATGATGATGATGATGATGATGATGATGATGATGACGACGACGATGATGATGGTGATGATGATGAATACTCAAATAGGTTGAACTTAAGATATACAATAGACTTACATGAATACACAATTTGTACTAACATTCATTGTCACAGGCCTATTGCTTTTGTATTTGATCAATATTAAAACAAAGCCATATGAAATTTGGATATATTCATACACACAGACACACATACACACACACACACACACACACACACACACACACACACACACACACACACACACACACACACACACACACACACTTCCACGCGTATATACACACACATAAAGAGAGAGAGAGAGAGAGAGAGAGAGAGAGAGAGAGAGAGAGAGAGAGAGAGAGAGAGAGAGAGAGAGAGAGAGAGAGAGAGAGAGAGAGAGAGAGAGAGAGAGAGACTGACAGACACAGAGAGACAAACAAAGACACACACATATAACTTATAATCGTTTGCCAACTTGTATTTAAACAGACACAAAAACAAAAAAATACGAAATTTGCAACTTTGCCAATGTACAATGGCTGGTCCAGATTTAGGACACCGTTTTAAGTCGGTGTGACAGGCCACTGTCATTTCTCAACTGGATGCGCATGGTACGTCTGTGATAGCCTTACTATCTGACCCCATCATTATGTCTACTTATGGTAATCCGAGGCTAGCTGAAACCGACTCTCTACTGTTTCCAATTATAGACCATCCGCACGCAATCTTTAAACTTTTTGTTGTTGTCGTAAATCACACTGAGAACCGCCCAAGAATTATTTTCCTTTGGTTTGCTGTCTTACCCTGGCTTAAAATACTCCAGGGATCTTCACAAACAGCCGAGGCACTTGAACACTATGGTACAAAATGCACCAGCTCAGAGATGAAAACATTACATATGCGAACGTTTTTGATTACCCCGCAACGTTGGCAGCCACACTCCGACTCCGGAGGATTTTAGACTGATGTTATTATGCTAGGAGTTTGTCATGGCTAAAAACAATCCCTGCATAATGTTATGCATAGCAACACAACATTTTGATGTAGCCTTGGCGTTCTAGCCTATGTCAATTGGTCTGACAGCCTAATGCCAAGGCGAAATGTATCTATTAATTGTACCCACGCCTGATTGCATTATGGAACTAACGGGCCACCCCCCCTCTCCCCCTTCCCCCCTCCCTCTCTATATGCCTGCGTCATTGTGTCCCCGTCTCAATTCGTGTCCCCGTCTCTATTATGGGTCTCTGTCATTGTATCATCGTCACTCAATGTGTCCCCGTCTCTATTAGACCTATGTCTGCGTTCTCTTCTTATGTCTCCGTTTCTATGTGCGTGTCTGTGTGTCCCTGTTCATTGTGTCCCTGTCTCAAAGTGTCCCGTCTCTGTAGGCTCCAATCAATTGTGTCCCCTGTCTCAAAAGTGTTCCCGTCTCTGTATGTCTCATTCATTGTGTCCCCTATCTCAAAGTGTCCCGTCTCTGTATGTCTCCGTTCATTGTGTCCCTGTTCTCAAAGTGCTCCCCATCTCTGTATGTCTCCGTCATTGTGTCCCCTGTCTCTAAGTGTCCCCGTCTCTGTATGTCTCCGTCATTGTGTCCCCTGTCTCAAAGTGTTCCCGTCTCTGTATGTCTCCGTCATGGTGTCCCCGTCACAATAGGCCTATGTGCTGCGGTCTCTATGTCATATCTGTTCCAGTCTCTATGTGTCCCCGTCTCTAAATGTCCCCGTCTCTATGTCCCCGCGCATTAGGCTAAAGGTTAGGGATAGAGTCAGGGGTTAAGGATAGTGTTTGGGTTAGGGATAGGGTATGCGATAGGGTAAGGTCTAGGATAAACGCAAAGATGGAGATATATAAGCCGGGGATACAGAGAGACGGGGGACACATAGAGACAAAATTTGGGGACCGAAACGGGGGCACATGCACAATGCTACGTACCCATTTTCACAACGTTTTCCTTAGGCCTACGTCAGTGTGGGAGGAGTGTGTGGTTGTTCGTGTTTGTTTGCTTCTTTCTCCGCTATTTTGTGCGGGTTTTGTTTCGTGCAATGTCTTGCGGACTGAAAATGAGAATCCCTTTAAATTTTGTAGCCACAGCGGTCTTATTACCGTACTCAGAGACACACTGGTCACAATTAAATCATCCTTCTATAAGCTATTTCTGTATACCTGTTTTGTTGAATTTCACACAGCTTCATAAGTTTTCTTCAACAATAGAACAGAATTGAAGTCAAAAGAAGGTCATCCTCAGTTATCAACAAAACCGAAGATTCACTCGTGGTATCCTCTCCAAAATAAAACCCTTCTTCCTTCATGTAGGCCTATCCTGTGGCGTATTTCTGTTTTGAAATTACTCGGAGCAGAATGACCTGAAAGAGAAGAGCAGCAACATATGCAACACCCCCTACACGCATACACACACACACACACACACACACCACACACACACACACACACACAACCCCACACACACACACACACACACTACTCTCGCTTATAATTTTCTCTTGTACTCTTGTATCTCAGTCCTGTCTCTCTCTGTCTCTGTCTCTGTGTCTTTCTGTCTGTCTTTCTCTGTCGGTGTGTTTGTCTCACTCTTCCTCTCATTCTCTCTCTCTCTCTCTCTCTCTATCTCTCGCTCTCTCTCGCTCTCTCTCATCCCTCTCTCTCTCTCTCACCCATAAAGCTGGTATGAATTCTACTTTATATATGCGCACACAACATGAGCACACACGGCACCATCCCCCACACAAACAGACACCACACACACGCACATATTCCATAGCTTAGTGTACAATATACGTCTAAAATCATGGAAAACTAACTACATAGAAACTAATTGTCTCTGCACACAGAGCTTATCAATTCATCATTTACAATTAGAATGCCCAGTATTGCTATCTAAATATCGAATGATCAATATGGAATTTATTCGTAAGCATAATAATACCAAGAATATCATAAGTGACGCAGAAAATGACATTGCTTTAATTGCGAAATTAATGCTGTCCACGCCTATTGGAAGCTTACTGTATATGTTTTGCTTTGTGTGTTACTATCATTGTTTTTTGAGCTGGCATGTTGTTGGTTTGTTGTTGGTTTGTTGTTGTTTTGTTTTATTTAAAGATTAGTTCAATTTCGGAATGTTGTCTAAAAACACTATTTGTGTGAAAAGACATTAAATTAAAGATTAATTCACACACACACACACACGCCAAGGCACATACGCACTCACGCGTGCACGCACACACATACTCATACGAGCACGCGCACGCAAACACACACACACACATACAGATATTAAACGACACCCCCCGTGCGTGCGCGCGTCGCTCACACACACACAACACACACACACACACACACACACACACACACACACACACACACACAAACACACACAAAATATGATTGCTCAAACGCGTGACTGATTTTGTTTCTTTGCGGGATTGTCGATACCACACGCTCCCTCACTCATCGTTGACTATTTTTTTTATATAGACTGTTTTGTTTTATAAGGGGTCCTGTATAATACCTGTACGTTTATAATCTACTTCCTTCTTCCCATATCATATGTACACCATATATGCGTTTAACAAAAAATGCAATAAGACAGCGCTGCCAAGAGAATACAACGAAGTAGGCCTATAAGACCGCTTTCTTTGCTAAGCAAAAGTAGTGGTGGGGGGTTTACAACTGCTCTGTTACATCGTGTTACACATGTGATCAGTGCGCTGTGCCCCCGTCTCTATAATGTTGACCCCATAGCTATATGTATCAGTCTCTATGTGTCCCCATCTCTATGCATCCCCGTCTCTATATGTGATCCGTCTATATGTGTCCCCATCTCTATCGTGCCCCCGTCTCTATGTGTACCAGTCTCTATGTGTACCAGTCTCTATGTGCCCCATCTATTATGTTCCTGTCTCTATATGTTCCTGTCTCTATGTGCCTAGTCTCTATAAATATTGTCTGTCTATATGTCGGCCCTGTCTTCTATATGTGCCCCCGTCTATATGTGTCCCCGTCTCTATGTGTCATCGTCTATATGTGCCCACGTCATATGATATATGTGTCTCTGTCTATGTGCCCCAGTCTCTATGTGCCCACGTCTCTATGTGTATCCGTCATTGTGTCCCCGTCTCTATGTGCCCCCGTCTCTATGTGTATACGTCATTGTGTCCCCCGTCTCTATGTGCCCCATCTCTATAATATGTCCCTGTCTCTATGTGTCCCCGTCTCAATGTGTCCCCGTCTCTATATATCTCCGTAATTGTGTCCCCATCATAATGTGTCCCCGTCTCTATATGTCTCATCGCTATATGTATCCCCGTCTCTATGTGCCCCCGTCTCTATAGGACAATGTCTGCGTCTCTATTATGTCTGCGTCTCTATTATGTCTGCGTCTCTATAAATATGTCTGCGTCTCTATTATGTCTGCGTCTATATTATGTCTGCGTGTCTATTATGTCTGCGTCTCTAGTGTGTATCCGTCTCTATTATGTCTGCGTTTCTATTATGTCTGCGTCTCTATTATGTCTGCGTCTCTATTATGTCTGCGTCTCTATTATGTCACTGCGTCTCTATTATGTCTGCGTCTTCTATGTTGACCTCATCTCTATGTTCCCCACGCATTAGGTTAAAGGTTAGGCATAGAGTCAGGGGTTAAGGATAGTGTTTGGGTTAGGGATAGGGTACGCAATAGAAAGTCATCCTCAGTAACTGTTATCGACAAAACTGAAGATTTACTTGAGGTATCCTCCCCAAAACCCTTCCTCCTTCATGTAAGCCTATCCTGTGGCCTATTTTTGTTTTGAAATTACTCGGAGCGGAATGACCTGAAAGAGACGAGTAGTAACAACCGCACACACAAGCACGCCCGCACACACGCGAGCACGCACACACACATGCGTGCGCACACACAACACACACACACACAACACACACACACACAACACACACACACACACCACACACACACACACCACACACACACACAACACGGGACTCAAAAAAAGTTGATTATGATTTTGATATCCCATTAATGTCTGTTCATGAAGTACTCTCCGCTCTCTCCCAATTAAAACAAACATGCTCTCGTGGCTTAGATGATATTGATGGAAACATTATTAAAATTGCTGCTCCTGTTATATCTAAAACCCTCACATATGTTTACAATCTATGCATTAGTAAGAACCAGTTTCATAAAGCTTTCAAAGTAGCCAAAGTAATACCAATTTATAACAACGGGACCCGAAAAAACCCTTCGAAACTATCGACTATATCTTTCTATCCCTCGGTCCAAACATCCAGAGGAGCAATTAGAAAATAACATCCTCAGTCATTCGAACAATCAAATTTATTCTCCCTAATCAGTCTGATTTAGAAAAAATCATTCCTTAGCCACTCCGCCCTCACCAAAGCTAAATCTATAAAATGGCTTTCAACACATAAAAATAAACGATCCCTGTACACTCTTAAGATTTGCCAAAGCATTTGATTGATGGATATGTGCTATTTTTTTTTTAAATCAGTTGTATGGTCTTTCTAGATAGCACTCTTGATTTTATATCTCTTTCTTAGTAACAGTATCAGCTTGTTCTGAAATAATAATAAAACATCTCTCTCTCCCACTTAAGATGGGTTCCACAAGGGGCAGCCTGGCCCAATTCTTTTTTCATATATATATAAATGACTACCCCATATATAACAATCTCTGTGTGATAGTTTGCAGACGACAAATCTCCATTCAAGCATTCAAAAGTAGAAAACAGTTCAAGTTTTAACAAAAAGTATCAGTCAATTAATCTACATGGTCAGAGCCTAAATCACTGAGTTTAAACCCCAAATAAAACTAAACTTATGCTTGTAACCACCGACAGAACGACAACATGTCGTAGTTATCCTCCTTATAGATTAATGGTAACAATATTGAATAAGTTAGATTCACACAACGTGCTAGGCGATAGTTATGACAAAAAATGATCATGGTCTCCCAAGGGCAAAGTGTTTGTAAGATGGTTCTAACAAGATATGCTCTGTCTAAGATCAAACATGTCCTAATTGGAACTCCCGCAAGTATTCCTGCCATGCTACTTGCATCCCCATATAGATTATTCATATTCACTTGGGATTCAGTAGTGAACACGTCCTTAAGCATTACAAAGGCTTATAGCCGTGCACTCAAATAGGTATGCTAAAATCTTCAACTCTATCTAATTGTGACTACTATTACTAGTATTCTCCCACTTAACTTAAATTAAGATTTAATTAAAGCCGTTTATGCTTAAAATAATGTCAGGCGCCCCCCACTCGTATTGAAAATTTCAATTCAATACAAACGTCTCCCACAACAAACTAATGCTACCTCTTCCAATATTTGGACATTGTCAAATACAGTCTCGCATTATTTCTGGAGGTCTCCTCTGGAATGCAAATTTCGTCCTCCCAATTGAATGTTCATTTATTTTAGCAATTTAAAAGAAAATATCTCATTTGCTTACGAACGAATATTGCTAAATCATAACGTTTAATGTGTTGTGCTGCATGCTCTATGTATTTATATTACTAGCTTTGTTGATGTGGTATATTACTTCATGGTTCTTTCTGTCTAGTTGTTTATTGCCTGTATGTCTGTCCGTGTATCTGTCTTCAACCCTTTTTCCTCTCTCCGTCTGTCTGTATGGCTTCTTCTCCATACTTGGTTTGAATACATTGAGATTTACTTGTTAATTAATTTCCACCTATGATGAATCGATTCTGAAATATTTTCTTATATTCTAAAAAAAAAGTTTTCTTTTTTGCATTTGTAGTAGATTGTTTCCTTATTGATTTCGCCTTTTGCATTGTATTTTCGATGGACGGATGATAAAAAAAAAGCCGTTGTGCTATAATTGTTTCACTCATAAAAAACATACGTTTGTTCGTTTGTTCGTTCATTCGCTGTCTCTCTCTCTCTCTCTCTCTATCTCTCCTCTGTCTCTTCTCCTCTCTCTCTCCCCCCCCCTCCTCTGGCTGTCTGTCTGTCTGTTCTGTCTGTCTGTCTGTCTGTCTCTCTCTCTTCTCTCTCTCTCTCTTCTCCTCTCTCTCTCTCTCTCTCTCTCTCTCTCTCTCACCCATAAGGTGGTGTGAAGAGGACGTCCTGATAATACCTATACGTTTATTAATCTTCTTCCTTCTTCGCATATTTATATTACATAATATGCGTTTACAGCCGTAGAACCCAAAAACGACTGTAGGAATAGGGTGGCTAATTCTTGACACACGCATTACCAGCAATAATAATAATATAATAATCAATAATACATGTATATTAGCGCTTTACCTCAAAGAGCCCACAGCGCTGTCTCAATCAATTATTCATCAACAAGTAGATAATAAAAATACAAACGAACTCTCTCTCTCTCTCTCTCTTTCTCTCTCTCTCTCTCCTCTCTCTCTCTTCTCTCTCGCGACACGCATCACACACAACACACACAACAACAACCACACACCACACAAACACAACCCACACACACACACACACAACACACACACAACACACGCACGCACGACGCACGCTGCGCGCGCGCGCGCGCGCGCTTACACACACTTTATCGACACCGACTCATATTCATCTTCATTCAGTAAGCCATAGCAACGAGTTAGCACGGGATGACCACATACACTAACACACAACACAAAACGTCAGAGGATACAAATACGCATCGCGACAGAACACACATGCATTCAACACACACACATGCACACGCGTGCAAACATAACCAAAAAACAAACACACACAAGCACACATGTACGCAACATGCTGCTAACACCACCCACAACATACATAACAACACACACACACCACACACACACACAACACACACACAACACACACACACACACCAAACACACACACACCACACACACCACAAAACGCAGCACAAACCTCTTATCCAATCTTCCCTCACGTGCACACGATAGACAACGATCAAATATTAGGGTGCAGCAGGAAAAAAGAGGGTTTAAGAGAGGTTTTGATGAGGAGACTGAGTTGGAGCTGACGGAGAGGACGAGGCAGAGAATTCAGTAGAGATGGTGCTGACAGGAAATAGGAAACATTGGAAACAGCTGTTTGAACGAAAGGGTTTTTGGTCCAAAGCAAACACCTAGATTGCGGGACGAGCAATGAGCAGAAAGAAGGATTGCTTGCAGCATGGCAGAAAACTGCTGTGTTTGAATAGTAATGCCGTTTTGCTCGCCTCCCTACTGTATATCACTGTCGTGCCCTTTACAACGCAATAAAACAGTGGCTGTAAGCATGGAATACAACGAAGTAGGCCTATAAGACCGATATTTTCTCTAGTGGACGAAACTATCTTTGAAACGACAAATTGTTGTATATGTTGTATGTTCTGGGAAGGCGAATATAAATAATTCACATTGCTTTTTTTATTTTTTTTTAATGTAGTGATGAAATTAATATATCATTTTAAACAATTATTATGCATGGAGGGGAGGTAAAATGGGGCTTAATTGTCGTCGAGTCTGGCCAACGCCCAGGCAAACAAAGCGAATCGGGGACCTCAAAACCAGTTACAAACAAATTACAGACGAAAGTTTATTTTACAAAATAACTCTTATCTTACCATATTTCATGCATTGCACGCTTCACGTGTGCATACTTTAATCAAGGTATAGGATCCCGAAGCAATATATTTTTTACTTCTAACTTTTTACTTAAATTTGATGTCTTATTGTGATAGCTATTTCATTTTGCTCGCATTTATCTTTTTTAATATGCACGTTTTGTTTACAAAAAAATTAAAAAAATCATATTTTTGAAATCACAACCAATTTCAGACTGGTTGTAAAATAACTGAATTGTTTTTCGCATTTAGGACAGTAGGCCTATGCTGAGAGTTGGAGTAGGGAGATAGATGGGGGGTGGGGGGCATGGGGAAGGAGAAAGAAAAAGGGGGGTGAGGCCACCCTGTCATGACATTGTAGATGGTGGAGGTAGTGGTAATTTGGCTGCTTTTGGCTGTTGAAAACGGCCCCATTCCATTCCTGTGTAAGAAAGGGTTAAAATGCAACTGGATATTTTTAGAAAAACGTTAGTTGGGTTTCATACCTTCATGTGTTCAAGTGTTGTATTCCTCTTTTAATATGTAATAGTGTATTAATTGTGTGGTCTTCTTTTAAAAGGTTTTCATCTATGAATCTTAACATTTTGGCTACTAAAAAAAGTGAATGTTAACGTAGTATTGCTCGTGCTGTTGGGTGTGATTTTATCATTCTGAATCTGCGTTTTTTTGTGTAATGTATTTTTTCATTCGTGTGGGGCCATGCGATTAAATCCTGAGACACTTCCTGGTGGCTCCGGAAAGCCCAAGTTTTAAGTAACTTTTGCCTCTTTTACAAATGCAAATACTTTCTTGGTGAAGCGAAGTACTACAGCATTGACACAAACACACAATGCTTTTAACCCGACATCTAGAATAAAAACACACACACACACACACACACACGCAGCACGCACGCCACGCACGCCACCACACACGCGCACGCCGTGCGCACACACACACACACACAACACCACAACAAATTATACCACAAAACACTACCAAACCTCCATGCACGGTACAAATGTGGCGCCACATTTGTACAGTGCATGGAGTGTTAGGTAGTGTTTTTGTGGTATAATTTGTTCCACATTGTACAGTGCATGGAGGTTGGGTAGTGTTTTGGTGGTTATAATATGTTCATAATTATATTCCACTTGGTGTGTGCCACAGGCATCTGAGTGCATGCGAGTTTCTGCTCAACATATTTTTTTTATTAAGCAAATTATGTATCTTAGCTTATCGTTTCGGACAATGATAACTTGATAGCAGAGAAACAGTTGCTATTCTGGAGGACTGGGCTAAAACTAATAAAGTAAAATAGCATGCCCAAGTACGTACCCGCTGTCTTAGCCAGTGGTGGACGGGTGGAAACCTGGTGGTAGGGTAGGGCCCCCAAAGGCCAGCGTTTGTCTGCAGCAATAAGAGACGGAGTTTGAGGGTCAGTCTTTCACAAAACCTAAACTGTACAATGATTTTCTTTACTGAAGGACAGGTTTGTCTGCAGCAATGAGAGTTTGAGTGTCAGTCTTTCGCAAAACCTAAGCCGTACAATGATTTTCTTTACTGAAGAAAATGTTACTATCTCTCTTTACTGAAGAAAATCATTGGAGATGCAGTGGTCACTTTACTATCGGTCCCAATTTTAGGCTATTGTAGATCTACACCAACTGTAAAAGCTATTTGGGTAAAGGAGAACAAACGAATAAAACTGACAATTGACGACCGATTGTTTGAGAGAATATACCTTCCGACTCTGGTTTGTTCCTATTTTGTGTAGTTCTTACTCCGAGTCCATAAAAAACAAACAAAAAACAGCACAAAAGTTGAAAAGAATAGCTTGGGGAATTTTCAGCTAGCTAGCTTACTGCTGGCCTTTGTCAACCCATACTGAGTTGGATGTCTGTAGGCTGGTGTTGTTGCCTTCTGAGTAGTGCCCACTGCTAGTCTGGTTGGTGTTGAGAATTCTGTTATCCAGGTCTCTGAACATTCAAACTCTTTTTTTCCCTTTTATTTCAATAGCTTCCTTCACGTTCCTTTTTGTGAGCTGCTGTTCAATTGCAAGTTTGTTGGTTTGGAAATTGTTAGCATGGTGTACAGTAGTTGACAGATGTCCACACTATGGTGAAGATGGTCTCTCTGAAAGCGCATCTCTCTGAAACCTTTCCTAAGGTATTCTTTTCTTTGAATTTTGTTTTGTTTTTATGGACTCTTGAGTAAGAGCAACACAAAATATGACCGATTTTGTTGTTGTTGTTGTAGTTAGGGTATTCTATTTTTCAAATCATTGACATAGGCTTGGTAAGATTAAAATGTAGCATTGATACATTCTATAGAGTACCCACATCTTTGACTGTGAATTATTTTTACAAAATGTAAACAAGAAAACAATTAATCATTGATTGCATTATTATGACGAAAACAACTGTAGTCTCGGTATTGTTTTCTATACTGATTAGGTGACATAAACTGCAGTGACCACTGTGTGACCAGAGATCAGTGATGTTAGTGACCATGGGTCACACTACTACTGCAACATTTCTCCTGGTCTGGGCAACAGTCATCACCTTCACTCGTGGGACTGATGGTAAGTAGACATTTTGCAAGTGTGAAACTGACCGTTATGATTAACGTTGACAAAGACACACGAGAAGAAGATAGCTTATTTATCTATTCATTTATTTATAAGCAATTTTGTACCCGGCTTCGCCTTGAAATAATCTATCTCTCTGTCTCTCTCTTTCTTTCTCTCTCACTTTCTCTCGCCTTATCTCTCACTGTCTCTCTCACTCTCTCTCTTTCTCTCTCTCTCTCTCTCTCTCTCTCTCTCTCTCTCTCTCTTGTTACACGCACAGTCTCTCTCCTCTCTCTCTCTCTCTCTCTCTCTCTCTCTCTCTCTCTCTCTCTCTCTCTCTCTCTCTCCTCTCTCCCTCTCTTTCTCTCTCTCCATCTGTTTTTGTATTTCTTCTTATACTCGTTTTGCTTATGTGCCCATCACCACCTTCCCATAACCTAGCCCCTGCATGTATAATGTGTCCTTTCTTCTCTCTCTCTCTCTCTCTCTCTCTCTCTCTCTCTCTCTCTCTCTCTCTCTCTCTCTCTGTCTCTCTCTCTCTCTCTCTCTCTCTCTCTCTCTTCTTCATCTCTCTCTCTCCCTTTCACACACACACACACACACACACACACACACACACACACACACACACACACACAATCATGCACACGCACTCTCTCTCTCTCTCTCTCTCTGTCTGTCTGTCTATCTGTCTGTTTGTCTCTCTCTCTCTCTCTCTCTCTCTCTCTCTCTCTCTCTCTCTCTCTCTCTCTCTCTCTCTCTCTCTCTCTCACAGATCAAGGTGGAAAAACCTTGTAAAGAAACCAATTCTTATCAGTTAATTCCCTTTGTTGCTGGACAGACATCCTCATCCAGACTTAGCGCTTTATAAAGTATATTTATGTATTTATTTATGTTTGTCCCCTCGTTTCCAAAACGGGGGACTGCTGTCTTTGGGCGCGTCCATTTGTTTGTTTTGTCTGTCCGGGCTATATCTTGGGAACCGCTGGACAGAACTGCTTCACATTTTATGTGGTGATGTATCACGGTGCCGAAATGATCCCACGCAAAATGTGTGACCATGAGGACCTTAACCTTGAAGTTTGACATTAAAAACCGATTATTTTCTTGTCGCTATATATCTGACATATCTGACATTCTTGGACTTACGATTTTCAACTTTGGAATGTAGGTGCATTGGTTTACGGTGAGTGCCGATTAAGGTCAAGGCTACCCCCAGTGTACTTTTGCCTAGGTAAAGAACACTCCGGCAGTCTTTGTTTCCTGAAGTCTTTTTTTCTGGCTACACCGGGATGGGACACCTAAATTATGCCCCAGGGGTGTCGTCAAGCGGCAGACATCCTCCATATTTTCACTTTCTTATAAGCATATTCCAAGAGCCACTGCATGAAATCACTTCACATTATGTTTGAGCATGTAATACCAAGAATTAAAAAAACATTGGTGTATACATTATGCCCCGGGATATAATGTCACCGAGTGGCATGATTTTCTTCATGATTAGTGGGCCTATTGATTAATGCCTCATGTGATCTTACCGCCCTTGTTGCCTTCTGTAATCTACCAGTCTTGTATATTTTTTTTATTATGATTCATAATTTATGTTTTTTCAAGTTAGTGGAAGCGAGAGTGTATTCAATGTGTGCAGGGTGTGTGTGTGTGTGTGTGTGTGTGTGTGTGTGTGTGTGTGTGTGTGTGTGTGTGTGTGTGTGTGTGTGTGTGTGTGTATGTGTGTGTGCGTGCGTGCGTGCGTGCGTGCGTGCGTGCGTGCGTGTGTGTGTGTGTGTGTGTGTGTGTGTGTGTGTGTGTGTGTGTGTGCCTGTGTTCGTGTGTGTGTGTGTGTGTGTGTAACAGTCAATGTAGCACTTGACGGGTCGCCCTACAACATCCTAGGCCTGGCAAGTCCCATCGCCGATGGAAACGTAAACTACTGTTCACAGACCACCAATTGGACTGATCACCCTTGGTTTGAAGTGGATCTGAAAAGAGTGTACCCCGTGTACAACATTGACGTCTGGTCACATGACGTTTGTGAGTTTCTCTCTCTCTCTCTCTCTCTCTCTCTCTCTCTCTCTCTATATATATATATATATATATATATATATATATATATATATATATATATATATATATATATATATATTTCTTCATGATTAGTGGGCCTATTGATTTATGCCTCATGTGATCTTACCGCCCTTGTTGCCTTCTGTAATCTACCAGTCTTGTATATTGTATTATATTGTATAATGCCTTTTGTTGATAAACAAATCGTGTCTTTAGTTTTAGCATATTGGTTTTAATTTAGAAGAAACATTTCTTCATTAAATAGGGTTTAATTGTCACTTCATTTTTCATAATTGTATTGACTTATCCTACATTTTCACTTTTTATAGTGAGAGGGTAGGGAGAGGGTGATATGGGTGTGTGGGGGGGGGGGGGAGAGTGTTGACAAGGCAATGATAAAGTTTAAGGATACGTCATTTTAGTTGGCTTAGTTTGTATGGAATGTCATCGTTCTACGTCATAAGTCTTTTTTACGTGGTGTTTCTACCTTTGTCAGTTCTGTACCTTGAAAAAGAGGGGTTACCCCCTCGAAAGCTTGGAGTAAAATTAGAACTTACAAAGGATTTGTTGGGTTTTTTTCTTCAGATGTATATATATATATTATATATCTCTCTCTCTCTCTCTCTCTCTCTCTCTCTCTCTCTCTCTCTCTCTCTCTCTCTCTCTCTCTCTCTCTCTCTGAAGAAAAAAACACAACAAATCCTTTGTAAGTTCTAATTTTTTATCCAAGCTTTCGAGGGAGTAACCCCTCTTTTTCAAGGTACAGAACTGACAAAGGTAGAAACACCACGTAAAAAAGACTTATGACGTAGAACGATGACATTACATACAAACTAAGCCAACTAAAATGACGTATCCTTAAACTTTATCATTGCCTTGTCAACATTCCCCCCCCCCCCCCACCCACCACCCACCCCCAACACACACATATCACCCTCTCCCTACCCTCTCTCCTCTCTCTATAAAAAGTGAAAATGTAGGATAAGTCAATACAATTATGAAAAATGAAGTGACAATTAAACCCTATTTAATGAAGATATGTTTCTTCTAAATTAAAACCAATAATTATGCTAAAACTAAAGACACGATTTGTTTATCAACAAAAGGTATTATTAGGACTGAGCAAAAAGTCTATGACTCTAGTGAATGGAGTGACGTAGAAAAGCAATGAATGGATGACGCAAGTTTTGAATGACGTGATGGTATGACGAAATAGGCGGCACACTTGTTCTGAATGAAACGACGTACATGATCTATCTTTTTATTTTTATATATATATATATATATATATATATATATATATATATATATATATATATATATATATATAGGCCTGGCAAGATCGAAACAGCTGTCTTTGCATAAGGCACTGTCCCTCCCCCATTGTGAGAAAAATTAGATCAGCACAATTTATATACCTTTTTTATTTTTTTATTGTTTTTAATTATTTTTTTTTATTTTGAACACGAACATTACTCAAAGTTAACATTAACTGGTTTTGTTTCTGAGGTTCACAAATAAAGACATTGGACACAGAAAAGCTTTATCAAAGCAAACTATTCTGCATTTCAAATGCACTAACTTTTCAGTCCTTCAGAGTAGGGGTACTGAGCTGGCTATTCACTGATATTTTTCTTTCATGCTATTTTTATCCTTAATTTGGATACCATCTCAGTAGTTAGCCCTCCCTAGTCATGTCTATTAGGTTTTGAAATTAAAATTTCAGAACATTATTATTTTGTTCATTTTACATAAGATTTTTTACTATTTCTGGTTTAACTTTGTGCTGGTTTGCTTTTATTGTGGATTTTCGATTTGATGCAGAGAGGACACCATTCTCTTGTAGAATGTCTTTTTTGCTCAGGTTGGCCATCCACTGGACAGTCAATTTGCAGGCCAATCATGCAAACTGATGAGATCTTCTCAAGATCGAAACAGCTGTCTTTGCATAAGGCACTGTCCCTCCCCCATTGGGAGAAAAAGTAGATCAGCACAATTTATATAACTTTTTAATGTTTTAATTTTTTTTTTTTTTTAAATTTATTTTTTGAACACGAACATTACTCAAAGTTAACATTAACTGGTTTTGTTTCTGAGGTTCACAAATAAAGACATTGGACACAGAAAAGCTTTATCAAAGCAAACTATATATATATATATATATATATATATATATATATATAATACATTATCTAAAGGAAAAAACCACAACAAATCCTTCGTAAGTTCTAATTTTACTCCAAGCTTTCGAGGGGGTAACCCCTCTTTTTCAAGGTACAGAACTGACAAAGGTAGAAACACCACGTAAAAAAGACTTATGACGTAGAACGATGACATTCCATAGAAACTAAGCCAACTATAATGACGTATCCTTAAACTTTATCATTGGCTTGTCAACACTCCCCCCCCCCCCCCACACACACACACACATACACATATCACCCTCTCCCTACCCTCTCTCCTCTCTCTATGAAAAGTGAAAATGTAGGATAAGTCAATACAATTATGAAAAATGAAGTGACAATTAAACCCTATTTAATGAAGAAATGTTTCTTCTAAATTAAAACCAATAATTATGCTAAAACTAAAGACACGATTTGTTTATCAACAAAAGGTATTATTAGGCCTGAGCAAAAAGTCTATGACTCTAGTGAATGGAGTGACGTAGAAAAGCAATGAATGGATGACGCAAGTTTTGAATGTCGTGATGGTATGACGAAATAGGCGGCACAATTGTTCTGAATGAAACGACGTACATGAGCTATCTTTTTATCTCTTCACCATCTTCTTCCCTACCCCGTACTCCTCAAATCTCTTCCCCCACTACCATCCTCACTCCCACCCTCACCCACAGTATAGTTCAGCACTAAATCTGTGTTCCCCTCTCCAATCTTCTCTCAACCCTCCCCTCCCCCTATCCTGCCCACCCCCCCACCCCCCCCCCACACACAACCCCCTTATTTTTCCGTGTTCTCCTTTTTTGGCCATCACTTTTTCTTTCTTTCTTAGGTTCATAAACTTATACATTGGACACAAACAAAGTTTTCTTAAAGCAAACTATATATATGAGGAAAGTTTAATGGTATCGAAAATCCATAATAAAAGCAAACCAGCACAAAGTTAAACCAGAAATAGTAAACATCTTATGCAAATATTATGTAAAATGAACAAAATGATAATGTTCTGAAATTTTAATTTCAAAACCTAATAGACATGACTAGAGAGGGCCAACTACTGAGATGGTATCCAAATTAAAGATAAAAATAGTATGAAAGAAAAATCTCAGTGAATAGCCAGCTCCGTACCCCTACTCCAAAGGACTGAAAAGTTAGTGCATTTGAAATGCACAATAGTTTGCTTTGATAAAACTTTTCTGTGTCCAATGTCTTTATTTGTGAACCTCAGAAACAAAACCAGTTAACGTTAACTTTGAGTAATGTTCCCTGTTCAAAAACAAAACCAAAAAACCAAAACAAATATATATATATATATTAGAGGGCCTATTGATTTATGCCTCATGTGATCTTACCGCCCTTGTTGCCTTCTGTAATCTATCAGTCTTGTATATTTTTTATTATGATTCATAATTTATGTTTTTTCAAGTATGTGGAATATATATAAATTATATAAATTGTGCTGATTTACTTTTTCTCCCAATGGGGGAGGGACAGTGTCTTATGCAAAGACAGCTGTTTCGACCTAAGAGAAGGTCTCATCAGTTTGCATGATCGGCCTGCAATTTGACTGTCCAGTGGATGCCGACCTGAGCAAAAAAGACATTCTACAAGAGAATGGTGTCTTCTTTGCATCAAATCGAAAATCCATAATAAAAGCAAACCAGCACAAAGTTAAACCAGAAATAGTAAAAATCTTATGAAAATCTTATGTAAAATGAACCAAATAATAATGTTCTGAAATTTTAATTTCAAAACCTAATAGACATGACTAGAGAGGGCCAACTACTGTGTCCAATGTCTTTATTTGTGAACCTCAGAAACAAATCCAGTTAACGTTAACTTTGAGTAATGTTCCGTGTTCAATATACAGTATTCAGTATACATATACATATATTTTTTTTTTTTTTTTTTTTTTTTTTTTGAACAGGGAACATTACTCAAAGTTAACGTTAACTGGTTTTGTTTCTGAGGTTCACAAATAAAGACATTGGACACAGAAAAGTTTTATCAAAGCAAACTATTCTGCATTTCAAATGCACTAACTTTTCAGTCCTTTGGAGTAGGGGTACGGAGCTGGCTATTCACTGAGATTTTTCTTTCATACTATTTTTATCCTTAATTTGGATACCATCTCAGTAGTTGGCCCTCTCTAGTCATGTCTATTAGGTTTTGAAATCAAAATTTCAGAACATTATTATTTTGTTCATTTTACATAAGATTTTCATAAGATTTTTACTATTTCTGGTTTAACTTTGTGCTGGTTTGCTTTTATTATGGATTTTCGATTTGATGCAAAGAAGACACCATTCTCTTTTTTGCTCAGGTCGGCATCCACTGGACAGTCAAATTGCAGGCCGATCATGCAAACTGATGAGATCTTCTCTTTGGTCGAAACAGCTGTCTTTGCATAAGGCACTGTCCCTCCCCCATTGGGAGAAAAAGTAAATCAGCACAATTTATATAATTTATATATACATATATATATATATATTGTAAGTAGAAAGTAAATCCCCTGCTCTGGGTGGCACCACATCACTTGTTTGTTCTGGTAAAAGCCAGTAATAGTGTAAAATAATCAATTAAAACAAGGAGCGGAAGTTTTGGAGAAAAAAAAAAATTTTTTTTTTTTTTTCTCCGAATTTTCGCGGACTATGCGTCCGCTTCCTCAGGGAGTAGTTTACTGCAACAACAATGACATTTTGACCAAAATTAATCATATTACTTACTTACACACACACACACACACACACACACACACACACACACACACACACACACACACACACACACACACACACACACCCAACAGTGTTGGCAACACCACCACCACACACCCACCCGGTCATACACACACACATATATATTGTTTTTTTGTTTTTTTTGTTTTTTGTTTTTTTGAACACGAAACATTACTCAAAGTTAACGTTAACTGGTTTTGTTTATGAGGTTCACAAATAAAGACATTGGACACAGAAAAGTTTTATCAAAGCAAACTATTTATATATATATATATATATATATAATAAAATCAGGAAAGAATGCATCTGTTAAAACTACTAGGAATCTTTTATTTCCAAACGTTTCGGTCTCCAGTGACCTTCATCAGAGAAACAACCTGCAGACATATTGAATGTACATACATATACATTGTTATTTTCAAACATTATATATATAACTATATATAGTTAAGAAATAAATCCTATAGACCAACGATCTATAGTGCGGCTGTTATCTTTTTCTGTATATATAAATTAAAGTGCTATAAGCGAGTAGAGTGGTCATCAATATGCGCTCATTCAGTAATTAAAGATTATAAACATGTTTAAAGATCAAAATGGAATATTTTAATTATCAGATTTCTCAGAAATTATGGTACCTATTTTAAAGCAATTTGGTTAGACACATTTTAAATTTGACCTTTAGTTTTAAACATTCCGAAGAGTAGGCCTCATTGCGATCATTTAATTACATCCAACATTGTTACATCTGTTTTTTCCGTTACATACGTTATTATGGCTCATGAGCTGAACGGCGAATGACGGAATATTTTTTAGTGCTGAATATTTCACGAAATATCTTCATAATGTTAACCATTTCGGGTCCTCAGTTGCCAAAGCGTATTAAGTATTTCAATGCCATCTTTCTGTCAAAATGAACCCCCAAAAAAAGATTATATTTAACCCATGATATACCATTTTCTTTTGTAGCTGAAGTATGATTTCTTGCTAGCAGGCCTATAGGGCGTACTCTACTTCTCAGCCTCAGTTTCTCTGTATCTGTCTGTCTGTTTTTCTCTCTGATTCTTTCTCTCTGTCTCTTTCTGTCTGTCTGTCTGTCTGTCTCTGTCTCTGTCTCTCTGTCTGTCTGTCTGTCTGTCTCTCTCTCTCTCTCTCTCTCTCTCTCTCTCTCTCTCTCTCTCTCTCTCTCTCTCTCTCTCTCTCTCTCTCTCTCTTCTTCTTCTTCTTCTTTCCTTTACACCTTCGCCTCTTTCTCCCTAAGCTTTCTGTTTCTGTCTTTGCCTGTCTCCCTGTACTATTTCTTTCTCTGCCCCACCACTCTCATTCCCCTCCTCCTTACTCCCTGTCCTATTTTTTGTCCGTCACCGAAGGTAACGGACTTTGCGATGGGCTGGTTTGTTTTTTTGTTTGTTTTATTTTTTATTTTTCTGTCTGTCCCAAGGATATCTCCCGAATCGCTTGACCGAATCGTGAAGGTGTGCCTCCTTAATAGGAAGAGATCGGCGCAAACCATTTTGCCGTCGTGACCTTGACCTTGACGTACGACCGTGAAAACCGAAAATCTATTTTTAGCCATATCTCGGGCACCGATCAACATAGGATGTTACAACTTGGTATGAAGGTGGTTTGGCTTATGCCCGTTCTGCTGATGGCATACCGATCAAGGTCAAGGTCAAAAAGATCGCTGGAGCCTGAAAATTGGAGGGTCATTTTTTTCTTCTTCTGTCTTTCCCAAGGATATCTTTCGAACGGGTTGACAGAATCACGTCATATTTGGTGTGCTGGTGTGTCACCATGAGAGAAAGGCATCCGCGCAAACCATGTTGCTGTCGTGACCTTGACCTTGGCGTACGACCTTGAAAACCGAAAATCGTTCAGGGGCCATAACTCCCACACCGTTAGTGTTAGAGTCTTCAAATTTGGCATGAAGGTACTTTGGCTTATGCCCGTTCTGATGGTGGCATACCGATCAAGGTCAAGGTCACGGACCGGGCGATCAGTAGGCCTTGAAAGTGGTAGGGGTCTACACATTGGGTTTTAAGCCATATTTTCCACATTGGTACTTGACAGAAGCGCTTCAGATTGTGTGTGGTACTGTATACCCTAGAGAAGAAAACATCCGAGCATAAATTATCACCATGCTGACCTTGACCTTGAAGTGTGACCTTGAAAACCGAAATTTCCTTCTTTGCGCTATATGTTTCTTCTTCAAGCTGTATCTCGTGAACTAGAAGACAGAATCCCTTCCAATTTTGTGTCAGGATGTGACACTCTACGGGGTGTCGCAAGTGCGTGGCATTGCTGGTGACGGACATGTCTGCCGCTCGGCGACGCCCTTGTCTTCTTCTATTTCTTCTTCTTTTCTTACTCAAATTTCCCGTCTTTCCTGCATGCTCACTTAATATATTCTGTCCCTTTACCTCGCATTAATTTTGTTACGTGTCTATATACAACGCTGAGTTCATTATGTATCTGTTTATATTTGATAATGTGTGTTCCTTTTCTTTTGATTTGCATGCTGTTCTCGTTTATTGAATTCTTTGTTTTTCGTTGTCTTTTCTGTCTTTATTTTTTTTCTCGAAGATTGGATGACACGAAAGTATTGTGTGCTTATTCTGTTATCCTCAGAAGAAACAAATCATTCATTTATTCATTCATTCATTTGTTTATTTGTTCATCATTCATTCATTCTTTCTTCCATTCTTTCATTCATTCTTTGTGTGTCGAATTTTGGGTATTGTTCCTGTGTATGATTGTGCTTGTCATTCTCAGTTTATCAGTCTCTGTCTCCCCATATCTGTCTGTCTGTTTGTCGCTTTCACTCTGTCTGTCTGTTTGTCGCTTTCACTCTCTCTCTCTCTCTCTCTCTCTCTCTCTCTCTCTCTCTCTCTCTCTCTCTCTCTCTCTCTCTCTCTCTCTCTCTCTCACTCTCTTTGTTTTTCATATGGCTGTTACTATAATGTAATTTTGTATCTTTTTTTCTTTCTTTTTCTAGTTGAGTGTTTATGCTAACAACGTGTTACTTTTTGTTTTTTCACACAATTGCTGCATTTGACCCCATGTCGACAAAGCATGTAAGCTGAAGACATTAAAGGTTATTGCCATTGCCATTGCCATTCTCTCTCTCTCTCTCTCTCTCTCTCTCTCTCTCTCAAATAGTTTATCCTTGTTAAATAAAGTTTTTCAGTGCTCTCTCTCTCTCTCTCTCTCTCTCTCTCTCTCTCTCTCTCTCTCTCTCTCTCTCTCTCTCTCTCTCTCTCTCTCTCTCTCTCTCTCTCTCTCCCTCTCTGATTGTGTGTTTTTAAGATCATGTACTACTTTGTGTGTATTTTGTTTCCCTTCTTTGTGTCTTTCCTCCCAAAACTGCCTTAAACCCCTAGAAAGCATTTCAGAAGATCCATCAAACTCATACATCTAAAATCATCCACCCTGCTTGATCAAGACTACAAAACATTGAATATTTTTCCATTTAATCTCGGATGCCAATTCAATAAAGCCGTCTTTCTTTATAAGATAGTTAACAGACTGACTCCATCCTACCTGTGTGAAAAGCTGTATATAACACAAGTAAGAGGCAAAGATAGAATAATACTTCCCAGACCTAGAACTGATTTATACATGACCTCAATGACTTACTCTGGCGGGAGACTGTGGAATGATATTCCTGACCATGTTAAACTAAAGCGTACATTGGCATCCTTCAAAGCATCTTATCACGATTACCTTTTTAAGCAATTATAAATGCTGATATCCTCCCTGCTTTCCCTCCAACAGCATGATTGTGTATTCTTGATAATGATGAATTTTAATGTTATCTTTTGTCATTGATGCAGGTTATCCTGTACGTATGCGCGCGCGCGCGCGCGCGCGCGCGCGCGCGCGCGCGCGCGCGCGTGTGTGTGTGTGTGTGTGTGTGTGTGTGTGTATGTGTGTGTGAGTATGTGAGTCTGCCTGTGTGCTCGGTTGTAGGAGTGTTAGGGTGAAAACTTCATGTGTGTGTGTGCGCGCGCATGTGTATGTATGTATATGTATGTGTGTGTGTGTGTGTGTATGTGCGTGTGTGTGTGTGTGTGTGTGTGTGTGTGTGTGTGTGTGTGTGTGTGTGTGTGTATGTGTGTGTATGTGTGTGTGTGTGTGTGTGTGTGTGTATGTGTGTGTGAGTGCGGGTGGGTGTGGGTATGTGTGTGTGTGCGTATGTGTGTGTGTGTGTGTGTGTGTGTGTGTGTGTGTGTGAGAGAGCGAGTGTGTGAGAGAGAGAGAGGGGGGGTGAGTGAGTGAGTGAGTGAATGAGAGAAAGAGAGAGAGAGAGAGAGAGAGAGAGAGAGAGAGAGAGAGAGAGAGAGAGAGAGAGAGAGAGAGAGAGATTTGTTTGTATGAGTGTACGAGTGGGAGCTGCATGCGTGTGCGTGCATGCGAATGATACGATTGTGTGAGCTTGCGAACGTGTGTACATGTCTAAGTATGAATGTATTTACGTATGTGTGTATATGCATATGTAAGTGTGCGGGTGCGGTGTGTGTATGTGTGCTTAGGCTCACGTATGTGCATTTATTAGCATGTGTGTATCCGGGTATGTGTACATGTGTGTGTGTGTGTGTGTGTGTGTGTGTGTGTGTGTGTGTGTGTGTGTGTGTGAGTGTATGTGATAGAGAGAGGGAGAGTGAAAGGGGG
>CM065696.1:13587506-13602506 GCA_017654935.2 Phymorhynchus buccinoides
TACACCTCTAGACCCCCCTTCTAGACCATGTTTGCCCACTAGGAAAAAGTGATCATCCGGTGCTACTATTTAACTTGTGTGTCAATGTACATCCCTCAAATTATTCATAACAGGATGTAAATTATAACATGAAAAAGGGTAACTTTGTTCAAATGAGACAGGACTTTCAAAACCTAAATTGGGATACTTTGAATGTAGAATATTGTTGGAACGATATTCCAAAAATGAAGACTAATTGTAACAAAAATAAAACACGTAAACATAAACCTTACCGGATGTCCATAAATTTAAGTTGTGGAGACCCCATTTGGACTATTTTGGGTAACTAAACAACACCCATAAAACACACCTTAATTTGGAATCCTTTCCTAAAACGACAGTGTCAGGCTATCGAACGTGTTCAAAGGAAAGCAACCAAACTAGTAAAAGCATTACGAAAATTAGATTATGGTGACAGGTTACAAAAATTGAATTTACCATCCCTAAAATATAGGCGACTATGTGGTGATTTAATAAATGTTCATAAAATGTTTCACAGTTCTCATATTACTAACAAACATTTGATACATTTGATACAACTTTCTAACTACTCAAAAACTAGGAATCATGATTTGAAAATACTAATACAATACAGCAGAACTAACATTAGAAAGAATTTCTTTAGTAACAGGGTCACTAAATACTTGTATTCTCTTCCAGTACGTATCAAATTGGCACCTAACCTTAATCAGTTCAAAAACCTCCTCGATAAAGACCCCAAGCTCCAACAATTAAAATATGAATATGATTAACACATCTAAAAGCGTCCTAGTCATGCCAATCATGAACAAGACTAGAAATAATCAGAAAGGGCACGTTAAGAGGCCGCGAGGCCTAGTTTTCCTCATTCTCTGATCTGACCTGACTTGTTATCCCAGTCTGTTTCTCTTGGTAGATGTACATTTGAAGACATCATTACATTAAATGTCTCCTTGACATACGCAAGTCCTTATCTCTTTTCTACACGTAGCAGAATATGTCGCCAGCAGACAGCAATACCAAGACATGCAAATGATCAAAACACCAACAAATGCAAACATCCCACATGATGATGGTTACGACAGCTATCCACAAGATGACGATTATATTAACCCAGTTCAAGGTGCAGAGGATGGGGGGGCGAATGTGAGCACATCTGCTGGCACAGAAGATGACACGTACAGTGAACTGACTGCACCTTCACAAGACGATGGCGCCTACAATGGACTGGACTAAGCTTCACAAGATAATGATGTGCACACCCATGCACCCTGCGCAAACTCTTCCGAGTACGATCTGTCATACATGGAGCTGTTGATTTTGGAACTGCCTTGTTCTGTCATGTAATCATGTCCCAAGTAATGACGATGTAGAACTGGATTTTGATTTATTTTTTTAAGTGTAATGGTATTTCTGTTTGTTTTTTAGCATCAGCCACTTTGACCTTTATGTGTATCTTACTGGTATATCTGAAAGAGGCTTGCACACATTGTTTGTATGCCATTCCTTCCTGGTTCTCTGTCACTTCATACCTCATGTTATCCCAGTCTGTAGCTGTGCATGTGAAGACAGTGTGCCATCCATCCACTGGACCTTCAGATGTGCTCATATTCGCCCCCCCCCCATCTTCTGGACCTTCAGATGTGCTCACATCCACCCCCACCCCACCCCCATTCTCTGGGACCTTCAGATGTGCTCACATCCACCCCCACCCCACCCCCATTCTCTGGACCTTCTAGATGTGCTCCCCCCCCCCCCCCTCCCATCTCTGGACGTTCCGATATGCGACACATTTGCCCCCCATCCTCGTGGACCTTCAGATGTGCTCACACCCCCCCCCCCCCCCCACCACCCCCATCCTCTGGACCTACAAACCTGGCGCCTACAAACATAACCCCTCTAATTATCTCTCTTCTTGTTGTTTTTCATCTTCCTTTTCATTTGTACTTTCTTTATTATTCGATTGTGTTTTCTGCAAATCCTCTACGCCACATTTTATCCCAGTCTCTTTCTCTATGTAGGAGTATGTTTATTACAGTGTACCCTCATTAGATTAATGTCTTCTTGACACACCTACAAGTCCTTATCTCTTTCATACAGAAGACGTAGCAGAAGAGGTCGTCAACAGACAGCAATACCAAGACAGCCATCTGGTGAACATACGGCAGAAACGTCAATCGACCGACAGGATAACAGGCTAGAAAACTCCTGTTCACGACTGGAGGGCTTCGATAACGCAGCTCAAGTTTCACATTACGAGGTGCTCGCTCCTGTACCCTGCGGAAGACCTGCACAGGATGATCCGATGTACCTTAAAGTTGGATTAACTTGATTTTGGAACCGTCTTGTTCTGTCAAATGATCTTGTCCTAAATAATGATGGTGCAGAACTGGATTTTGAATTTATGATCTGCGATCAAACTGTATTTGTTAGCATGAGTCAGTTGACCTTTTTTTATCTCTTGTATCTAAAAGAAGTTTGTACACAATGTTTGTAAGCCATTCTTTCCTTGTCATCGATGAATATTGATCACATGAAACACTTACAAGCAGCCATTGATGTGAATATTAATCTTTCCTTGCAACAGATACTATTTTCTCTACAATACAGAGGTTTCGACTACTGATTTGCAAATGATCATAGCTATTTGTGACACCTACCCAGAGCCTATGTTTGACATTAAATAACTGTGTTGAACACGAAACAAAAATTAAGGTTGTGTTTATTGATATTGCTGTGCCATTCAATGCTTTTTTTCACTCTTTGCAAATTTCATACTTAGTTGCTACAGAAGACCAAATGTATTCTAGAAAGGCAACTTGTTCTTCTCACTAAGTTTTCTGTAGCTAATCTAACCTTTCCTACAATTTCTTAAAAGTTGTGTTTGAAGACAATGAACTCGGATAGTTGTAGCAGAAGTTTATTGTAGTGCTGTAGTAATGTTGTTTTCTTCACACAACAACAAGATGTCCAGGTAAAAACATGACATGTTCATCTTAACGTATTTTATTTTATAATTGGTTATATAGGTCCTAGATGTGATATTTGTTATGATCTAACGTTTAAATTACAAAAAGCTTGCAGATTTATCACAAACCTGTTTCCTTTGATTTGTGATCATTTATTTGTTGTTTTATATATTTTATTTAGATGCTCATGTACTTATTTTCTTCTATTTTTAGATATTTTTTATTTTGTTTACTTTTTTAATATTTGTTCATATTTTTATGCATGTGCTGTGTTAATTTACTTTTACATTCAGTTCATGGCTTGCTGTTTTGCTATTTACTTCATCTGTTTAGATTAATGCATCACTTTCATGTGTTTATGTATGTGTGGATGTAAGCACACATCTTTGTAACTGCGAGCCTGGAGATAGAAACACAAATATTCCCACAATTCCACGCATGCGAGGAGAACGCCATCATTATCATTATTTTATTTATTTGCTGGCTTGTTTATTGATATTCACTTGGTTTTTACTTTGTAATCCTTTCAATTTGCTCATTGTTTGTGCTTGATTCAATTTGTCTTAAAAGTTTGGCAAAGAGGGGCTTGTCTGGTAGAACAGGTGTTTTTGTTGTTGTTGTGGTTAATGTACATATGGTATTTTTACATCATAAAGGTGACATATAAAAGTTTTTTGTATACACCTGTAAGTTAGAAGGTATACAACATTTTGTTACCATTACCAAGCTCATTTAGTAGCATGCTTTTAATAATTGTTTTGCTGTTTATGTTTATTGCTCATGCCACTGATAAATGTTTCAGACTTAAATATTATTAGGAACATTGTTTTTTTAGGTGTGGTATTCTTAGTTTACAGCATATTTGTTGCAGTGTATAATGTATTTGAACAGGAAAGGATTGGAGATGTTTGAGGGGAATCTGTAAATAATGGTCTGGGATACTGGATGAGGTCCAGTCATCTCTTAGATTGGAGTAACAAATGCCATGATATTTGAACACGCTTAAGCATTACAAACAAACACGTTTATAAGAGACATGAGTGAGTGACAAGAGTAGCTTCATATGTCTCATTGCATCAGAAGTACGATACATTATCAGTAAGAATCCAATTGGAAACAAAACACTATCTGCACTCAGTGGTTACAGATTTTCATTTTCCATGTTCAACCCTTGTTGATGTTAGAAAGTGAAGATCTAAGCAAGAGTAAGTAAACTCTACTATTCGTTTAATACCTGTGTCTGTTGTTTGTGTCTGAAAGTACATTCTGCTAATAGTTCATGAGCATTGACTCTTGTTTAGCTTTAAAATGTAAACTCTACTATTAGTTCATAAAAACGTTTTCTAAAAATGAAATGATCAAGATAGAGAGTAAGATCGTTCTTGTAAATTGTCCACAAACATTGTCTGGCAAAGACAAGAACAATTTCAATTATGTCTTGTGCGACTCAAGTCTCAGTGGTCTCGATGTTCTTGATGGCAGGTCTAATTAAAGTCAAAATCTACTATTGTTTTACCTAGGGAATACCAGGTAAATCCAGATTACTCTTTACGCCGAACAAGTTATCGTTTTGTGTTCGTTGCCTTTTTCAATTTTCCTTTTTTTGTTGGTATAAAAAAAAAAAAAAATTGAATAACCGAGCAACATTGATGATCCAGCTGTAGCTATCTAAATAAGCTAATCAATGTAGGTGTCTATCGTATGTCTGTCTAACTTTCGTTGAACGTAAGTTGGCAATAACTTCATTGCATTTTGTTTATTGATGCCTTAGAGTCAAAACGGACTATGCAGATGGCCCATTGACTTCTTACGAAACTTATTGCAAAACAATAATCTATTGCTAGATGATTGGTATCGTAATCAACTTTGGTGGAGGGGAGTTAATTAGAAAGAGAATATTCACCCTTTGTTCAATTTCATTGTGCTAAATAAGACTGAAAAAATAAAATGCGGATGTTGCTGTTTATATTTTTAGTCTTGTATTTACTTTTGCAATAAGTTTCAAAATAAGCCAATGGACCATGAAAAAAAATGAAATGGGGATGTTGCTATTTGTATTTTTAGTCTTGTATTTAAATATGTCATTATTTTTGCAATAAGTTCCAAAATAAGCCAATGAACCATCTGAAGATAGTCCCTTTTGGCTCTAATGCGTCGTTATATTCTGTTTCCGATTTCATGAAATAAAGAACGCTCAGTTCAGTAAAGTAGATTGCAACATACATAATACGCTTGACAAGGCCAAAGTAATGCACATTATTATTTTATAGAACACTTCGATTTTCACTATCCTGATTATGCAGATCACATGTATACAAGCTTGCGGTTAATCGTTATTGGAAATAAAGTGAAAAAAACAATAGTCTTATTTTTGTTAATTACTCTCTCTGTCTGATTCTGTCTTCGTCTAGCTCTGTTTTGTGTCTGTCAATCTGGTTCTCGCTCCCTCTTTCTGCGCATGCGCGCGCGCGTCGTGTGTGTGTGTCAAGTCAAGTCAAAATGATCTTTTTTGACGACAAAAGAATAAGCTTGATAAAGCTTTTTTACATCCTGTCATCATGAATTAATAAGAAAAGCAATTAAGGCAAATAAATAAAAACATAAACTGGAGAAAAATCGAACGTGTGTGTGTGTGTGTGTGTGTGTGTGTGTGTGTGTGTGTGTGTGCCTGCGTGTGTCGCTGTGCGTGTGTTTGTATTAATAGTGTGGGGCAAACTGACACATGTGAGGGCTAGAATGCAATTCTGGTTCGAAACAAGCCGTTTTGCATGAATTTACATTGATATATGTGCAGATTACATTCTTAAAAAGAGGAAAGCTCCCCTACTCAATATTTGAAGATGGCGGACAAGATGGTTGCCTGGTTTTGTAATGGCTTTAAATTGTGACGTACTACACATACAATTATATATTTTGTGTCTAAGGTAGGGTTTCTGGGAACAAGAAATTTAGTTTTTGTATGAAGGATTATTTTTGACCAGATCTAAAATCAACATGGCGGCCAAAATGACAGCCAAATAGCTATGTTGGCTATATCTAATGGATATAATGCATTCTGCTACGATTTTATTGTCCAACATATGGTTTCTGTGGTCAAGAAATCCATTGAGGGTATTATAACAGGTTTATGATATGGTAACATCAAAATATTTAATTCACAATGGCGGCCAGACAATATTGTATTTGGCTATTGCGCATAGCGTGTTGCGTTATTAGTAAATATAATTATGTATATAGTATTGGTGCATTAGACACGATCTAGGTGACCAAAAAAACATTTATGTAAGTTAAAAAGCCCTTTGACCAGTTTTAGATTCAAAACCGCAGTTATGATAGCAGACATACACTGCATTATCCATTTTGCTTTTGAATTACCGTAACGTATGCAACCTATGAAACATATTTTTTGTTGCATATATGAATGTCATGGTAACCCTGTGTCCAGAGATAAAACAAATATTGATCACATTAGAACCTATAGTAATCTACTTCTTTATTTAACATAACACATATGATGGCGGCTCAGTACCTCAAAGCCTAGGGTCAGCTAGTTTCTTCTAGAGCTGTCCTCTTTTCATCACTTTCCTCCATACTACCGTTCATGCAAAGCAGTCACAAAAACAAAAGATGCATAGTTATTGAAAGAAATGAAAAAACTGTTTTTTAGTCAGAGTGTAGCTGCTCACGTGGCAGGGTAATCGAAAACGGTCACACATGTAATATCATCATCCCTAGCTGGTGCATTTGTACCATAGTGTTCAAGTGCTTCAGCTGTTGGGATGATCCCTGGAGTCTTTCAGTCAGGGTACGACAACAACAAGAATAAAATAGTATTCCATTTAGGGCCCAGGCTGACATCATATGTCACACACACACACACACACACACACACACACACACACACACATACACACACACACACACACACACACACACACACACACACACACACACACACACACACACACACACACACACACACACGCACATACACACACATCTGCACACACAAACAAAAACACATACACAAACACACATGTTCATACAAGCTACCATAAAGGGCATCAATTTTGGGTAATTGTGTGTGTGAGTAGGATGTCCATCCATTTTCGTCATGATCAGTGCAGTCGTTCATGCACGCACAGACAGAGAAACGCACTTACTCTCGTTCCCATTACACGAAAGGAAAACCCCAAAAATAATGTTAGAGATAGAAGACTAAAATAGAATGGTACTGATTCAGGGAGAGCAAGAGAGCAAGAGAGAGAGAGAGAGAGAGAGAGAGAGAGAGAGAGAGAGAGAGAGAGAGAGAGAGAGAGAGAGAGAGAGAGAGAGAGAGAGAGAGAGAGAGAGAGAATATGAGAATGGTTTTATAACGATTCTGAGAGAAAGAAAGAGAGAGAGAGAGAGAGAGAGAGAGAGAGAGAGAGAGAGAGAGAGAGAGAGAGAGAGAGAGCGCACACACATACACGTACGTACACATACACACGCGCGCGCGTGCATACAGGCCTTTGTTGACATTGGAAAACACCCCCATTCTTATAGGCATTGAACTTATAAGTATAGTCCTATAAAAAGTATGAGTACAACATTTTCTTCTTCTTCTTCTTCAATAACAGTGTCCTGTCAATTTTGCGCGCAGATGCGTCATGCTGCCGTTATGCGCCAAACTAAGAAATAGTTAGGCCAGGCAAGTCCGACTTCGGCTGGAGGAAATGTTTTGGAAAGTGTTTCGTGAAAAAAGGAGAATTGACGGGTAAGGCAGAAAGATAGTAGATGACAGTAAGCAAACATGCGCGCGCACACACATAGGTAGACACACACATGCACACAGAACAGACAGATAGAGAGAAAGAGAGGAGGAAGAGAGAAGGAGAGAAAGAGAGTGAGAGAGAGAGTTGTTCATTCATGAACCGTAACTATCCACGTTATATTGTGCGTCACGTTAACCGCCCTTCTATCTCTATCTCCTCCCAAACCGCTCGAGCCAGCAACTTGGGATTTGGTGTGTGGATGGCTGTTGGGGTCCTTAACAGATTTCGCCCAGTGAGGTCCCCCCACTGTAGTGTGTAGACCATAACATTCTATGCTATGAACAGGAAGTTGTGGTCTAAAACTTCACTCTGGTTTACATCAAGTTGCATAGGACATATATTTCTATCCCATGAACAGGAAGTTGTGGTCTAACACTTCACTCTGGTTTTACATCAAGTTGTACAGGACATATATTTCTATCCCATGAACAGAAGTTGTGGTCTGAAACTTGACTCCGGTTTGCATCAAGTTGCACAGAACATAACTGTGTAGGTATTGATAAATATTTTAGCTTCAAAACTTCATCCAAATTTCTTAGCATTTTTACATGACAGACCCATTCAATAATTTAAATTGGAAATGTTGGCGCTTTGTAGATAATTATTGTATTTACACAGTTTGGTAAGCAGAGATCACGCTTTTGTACATTTTATATTAAGAAATTAGCAGTATTCAAGTAAAACGATATTTTTTATGGGATCAAGAAAACTTCAAGTAGGCTTTTCTCAAAATGGCTCATTTAGAGGTACATATTTTCTCTCTCTCTCTCTCTCTCTCTCTCTCTCTCTCTCTCTCTCTCTCTCTCTGACTTTCTGCTCGCTCACATGCATGTGCGCGCACGTACACACACGCATTTGTGCATGAATCTGTATGTCTGTGTGCGTGTCTGTATACCTTTAACCAGACTACCTCCCTTAAACCAGCAACCGGAGTATAAAAGGAGGGTAGGCGCAACGCGCGCTCGTAAGCCCTACGCTGAAAAAGACTAAGGGTCTCCCAGGCTACTCTCGTAGGCCAAAGGGAACCCGAAGACTTATCACCTGTCCTCTGGCCTGGGTGGCCGGGGGATTTCCCAGCAAGGGTGTTCTACCCGAACTGGGTCCCCCATTGGATCACGTGGATCCATATTATTACCAGGGGGTGTGGTTCCGAAAAGCAAACCTTAGGATTTTGAAGATGTGCCAATCAAGCAATGACTAGGAAAAGGCCAAGCCAGCGGAAAGCCATCCAAATCTATGACAAGATACGAAACAGTCTCTTAGCTCACGGGCCTAACGATAGTAGTAGTATGCTGCACTGAATACGCCAAAAAACCAGACACCCTTTGCGAGAAGACAGCCCAGTCTTCAAGGAGAACGTCCATAAGGATCTGCGATCAATTGGACGATAAACTCACCCTCTCACGCGCGCTCAGTTGACTTAATCTGTGCTAATGATTCAATTATACCGTGGCGGTTGCACTGCCCTTGGGCATTGCCTCCAGTATTGTTCCCACCATCTTTGTATTTACAAATGTCCCATATGTGTCTATGACCGAGAGGACGTAAAACACCGTTTTTCATTTATTCATTCATTCATTCATTCATTCATTCGCACGCTCAGTTGCCCCACATGACCGAAAGGCCGAAGAGGGCGTTAAACCCTATTATTACGCGCGCTCAGTATTCGAATCGCTGCAGCCACAGAAGCGGGTTTTCCCCTCTTTTCCCTATATTGTGTGAGACAGCAGGCTTCGCTCGCCGAGTCAGATGTGTCTGAATATCGTTACCCGATCCTATGGATCGGTTGATACGGCTTTAAAGACTACGATCCTCACGTAAGCAACCGTAACTGCTGCTGCTGCTGACTATTTGACTATTTATGATGATGATGATGATGATGATGATGACGACGACGACGTCGATGATGATGATGATGATGATGATGATGATGATGATGATGATGATGATGATGATGACGACGACGATGATGATGGTGATGATGATGAATACTCAAATAGGTTGAACTTAAGATATACAATAGACTTACATGAATACACAATTTGTACTAACATTCATTGTCACAGGCCTATTGCTTTTGTATTTGATCAATATTAAAACAAAGCCATATGAAATTTGGATATATTCATACACACAGACACACATACACACACACACACACACACACACACACACACACACACACACACACACACACACACACACACACACACACACACTTCCACGCGTATATACACACACATAAAGAGAGAGAGAGAGAGAGAGAGAGAGAGAGAGAGAGAGAGAGAGAGAGAGAGAGAGAGAGAGAGAGAGAGAGAGGAGAGAGAGAGAGAGAGAGGAGAGAGAGAGACTGACAGGCACAGAGAGACAAACAAAGACACACACATATAACTTATAATCGTTTGCCAACTTGTATTTAAACAGACACAAAAACAAAAAAATACGAAATTTGCAACTTTGCCAATGTACAATGGCTGGTCCAGATTTAGGACACCGTTTTAAGTCGGTGTGACAGGCCACTGTCATTTCTCAACTGGATGCGCATGGTACGTCTGTGATAGCCTTACTATCTGACCCCATCATTATGTCTACTTATGGTAATCCGAGGCTAGCTGAAACCGACTCTCTACTGTTTCCAATTATAGACCATCCGCACGCAATCTTTAAACTTTTTGTTGTTGTCGTAAATCACACTGAGAATAATAATAATAATAAAATAAAATAATAAAAATAATAATAATAATAACAATAATAATAATCATATAGTAAATAATAATAATAATAATAATAATAATAATAATAATAATAATAATAATAATAATAATAATAATAATAATAACAACAACAATAACAACAATAATAATAAATATATAAATTATTATTATTATTATTATTATATTATTATTATTATTATTATTATTATTATTAAAAATGTGTCATTTACATAAAACTGCAGCAGATGATCTTTTGGACGATCCTGTATTATCCCGCCTCTTTTCTATTATTTTAGCTTTCTTACAAGAGGGCGTAAAAAGAGATGGTAGTTTGGAATAATATCTCTTGAGGTGGTATTTGTACGTAGTCTGATTATTAAAACCGTTTTAAGGAGATTGGGAATATGGAGGCTCTATACAGGATCGCCAAGAATATTTTCCTTTTGTTGTTGTCTTACCCTGGCTTAAAGACTCCAGGGATCATCCCAACAGCCGAGGCACTTGAACACTATGGTACAAATGCACCAGCTAGAGATGAAAACATTACATATGCGAACGTTTTTTGATTACCCCGCAACGTTGGCAGCCACACTCCGACTCCGGAGGATTTTAGACTGATGTTATTATGCTAGGAGTTTGTCATGGCTAAAGGCAATCCCAGCATAACTATGCAGAACACAACATTTTTATGTAGCCTTGGTGTTCTAGCTTATGTCAATTGGTCTGACACAGCCTCATGCCAAGGCGAAATGTTCCTATTAATTGTACACACGCCTGATTGCATTATGGAACTGGCCCACCCCCCCCCTCTCCCCCCTTTCCCCCCTCCCTCTCTATATGCCTGCGTCATTGTGTCCCCGTCTCAATGTGTCCCCGTCTCTATTATGTCTCTGTCATTGTATCCTCGTCTCAATGTGTCCCCGTCTCTATAGACCTATGTCTGCGTCTCTCTTATGTCTCCGTTTCTATGTGCGTGTCTGTGTGTCTCCGTCATTGTGTCCCCTGTCTCAAAGTGTCCCGTCTCTGTATGTCTCCATCATTGTGTCCCCTGTCTCAAAGTGTTCCCGTCTCTGTATGTCTCATTCATTGTGTCCCCTATCTCAAAGTGTCCCGTCTCTGTATGTCTCCGTCATTGTGTCCCCTGTCTCAAAGTGTCCCGTCTCTGTATGTCTCCATCATTGTGTCCCCTGTCTCAAAGTGTCCCGTCTCTGTATGTCTCCATCATTGTGTCCCCTGTCTCAAAGTGTTCCCGTCTCTGTATGTCTCCGTCATGGTGTCCCCGTCACAATAGGCCTATGTCTGCGTCTCTATTATATCTCCAGCTCTATGTGTCCCCGTCTCTAAATGTCCCCGTCTCTATGTCCCCGCGCATTAGGCTAAAGGTTAGGGATAGAGTCAGGGGTTAAGGATAGTGTTTGGGTTAGGGATAGGGTATGCGATAGGGTAAGGTCTAGGATAAACGCAAAGATGGAGATATATAAGACGGGGATACATAGAGACGGGGACACATAGAGACAAATTTGGGGACAGAAACGGGGGCACATGCACAATGCTACGTACCCATTTTCACAACGTTTTCCTTAGGCCTACGTCAGTGTGGGAGGAGTGTGTGGTTGTTCGTGTTTGTTTGCTTCTTTCTCCGCTATTTTGTGCGGGTTTTGTTTCGTGCAATGTCTTGCGGACTGAAAATGAGAATCCCTTTAAATTTTGTAGCCACAGCGGTCTTATTACCGTACTCAGAGACACACTGGTCACAATTAAATCATCCTTCTATAAGCTATTTCTGTATACCTGTTTTGTTGAATTTCACACAGCTTCATAAGTTTTCTTCAACAATAGAACAGAATTGAAGTCAAAAGAAGGTCATCCTCAGTTATCCACAAAACCGAAGATTCACTAGAGGTGGACTCTCCAAAACCCTTCCTCCTTCATGTAGGCCTATCCTGTGGCGTATTTCTGTTTTGAAATTACTCGGAGCAGAATGACCTGAAAGAGAAGAGCAGCAACATATGCACATACAAGCACGCATACACACACACACACACACACCACACACACACACACACACACACACACACACACACACACACACACACACTACTCTCGCTTATAATTTTCTCTTGTACTCTTGTATCTCAGTCCTGTCTCTCTCTGTCTCTGTCTCTGTCTGTCTGTCTGTCTCTCTCTGTCTGTCTGTCTGTCTCACTCTGTCTCTCAGTCTCTCTCTCTCTCTCTCTCTCTCCTCTCTCTCTCTCTCTCTCTCTCTCTCTCTCTCTCTCTCTCTCTCTCTCTCTCTCACCCATAAGCTGGTATGAATTCTACTTTATATATTGCGCACACACACATGCGCACACACGCACATCCCCACACACACAGACACACACACACGCACATATCCATAGTTTAGTGTACAAGATACGTCTAAATTCATGGAAAACTAAATACATAGAAACTAATTGTCTCTGCACTCAGAGATTATCAATTCATCATTTACTATTAGAATGCCCAATGTTGCTCTCTAAATACCGAATGTTCAATATGGACTTTTTTCTTAAGCATAATAATACCAAGGATATCATAAGTGACGCAGAAATTGACATTGCTTTAATTGCGAAATTAATGCTGTCCACGCCTATTGGAAGCTTACTGTATATGTTTTGCTTTGTGTGTTGTTATAATTGTTTTTTAAGCTTGCATGTTGTTGGTTTGTTGTTGTTTTGTTTTATTTAAAGATTAGTTCAATTTCTGCATGTTGTCTAATATCACTATTCGTGTGAAAAGACATTAAATTAAAGATTAATTCATACGCACACGCACGCACGCACATACGCACTCACGCGTGCACGCACACACATACTCATACGAGCACGCGCACGCAAAACACACACACACACATAGATATATAAACGCGCGTGCGCGCGCGTCGCTCACACACACACACACACACACACACACACACACACACACACACACACACACACCACACACACACACACAAATATGATTGCTCAAACGCGTGACTGATTTTGTTTCTTGCGTGATTGTCGATACCACACGCTCCCTCACTCATCGTTGACTATTTTTTTTATATAGACTGTTTTGTTTTATAAGGGGTCCTGTATAATACCTGTACGTTTATAATCTACTTCCTTCTTCCCATATCATATGTACACCATATATGCGTTTAACAAAAAATGCAATAAGACAGCGCTGCCAAGAGAATACAACGAAGTAGGCCTATAAGACCGCTTTCTTTGCTAAGCAAAAGTAGTGGTGGGGGGTTTACAACTGCTCTGTTACATCGGTTTACACATGGATCAGTGCGTTGTGCCCCCGTCTCTATGTGCCCCCATCTCTATATGTATCCGTCATTGTGTCCCCGTCTCTATGTGCCCCCGTCTCTATATGTATCCGTCATTGTGTCCCCATCTCTATGTGCCCCCGTCTCTATGTGTATCCGTCACTGTGTCCCCGTCTCTATGTGCCCCCATCTCTATGTGCATCCGTCATTGCGTCCCTGTCTCTATGTGCCCCCGTCTCTATAAATATGTCTCCGTCATTGTGTCCCTGTCTCTATGTGCCCCCGTCTATATGTGTACCCATCATTGTGTCCCCCGTCTCTATGTGCCCCCGTCTCTATGATTATGTCTCCGTCATTGTGTCCCCGTCTCTATGTGCCCCCGTCTCTATGTGTATCCGTCATTGTGTCCCCGTCTCTATGTGCCCCCGTCTCTATGTGTATAACGTCATATGTGTCCCCGTCTCTATGTGCCCCCATCTCTATATGTCTCCATCATTGTGTCCCCGTCTCAATGTGTCCCCGTCTCTATATATCTCCGTAATTGTGTCCCCATCATAATGTGTCCCCGTCTCTATATGTCTTCTGTCTCTCATTGTGTCCCCGTCTCTATGTGCCCCCGTCTCTATAGGACAATGTCTGCGTCTCTATTATGTCTGCGTCTCTATTATGTCTGCGTCTCTATTATGTCTGCGTCTCTATTATGTCTGCGTCTCTATTATGTCTGCGTCTCTATTATGTCTGCGTCTCTATTGTGTATCCGTCTCTATTATGTCTGCGTTTCTATTATGTCTGCGTCTCTATTATGTCTGCGTCTCTATTATGTCTGCGTTTCTATTATGTCTGCGTCTCTATTATGTCTGCGTCTCTATGTGACCTCATCTCTATGTCCCCACGCATTAGGTTAAAGGTTAGGCATAGAGTCAGGGGTTAAGGATAGTGTTTGGGTTAGGGATAGGGTACGCAATAGAAAGTCATCCTCAGTAACTGTTATCGACAAAACTGAAGATTTACTTGAGGTATCCTCCCCAAAACCCTTCCTCCTTCATGTAAGCCTATCCTGTGGCCTATTTTTGTTTTGAAATTACTCGGAGCGGAATGACCTGAAAGAGAAGAGTAGTAACACACGCACACACAAGCACGCACGCACACACAAGCACGCACGCACACGCGCGCGTGCACACACA
>CM065696.1:13607506-13610006 GCA_017654935.2 Phymorhynchus buccinoides
ACCAACATGTATTAAATTTTTCAAATCGCAATTTCCGCATTTTAATAACTTATCTACTTTACCCAAAATGTTCTTCATTGTTCTTTTCACCTTGTGCTGGTTTGCTTAAATTGTGGACTTTTCGGCCTAGTGCAGAGAAGACACCATTCTTTTATTAGTCCGTCACCAAGACGGACTATTGCGATGGGCTGGTTTGTATTTTTGTTTGTTTGTTTGTTTGTTTTTTTGGTGTTTTTTTTGGGGGGGTTTCTGTCTGTCCCAAGGATATCTCCCGAACCACTTGACCGAATCGCGTCAAATTTTGTGTGAAGGTGTGCCTCATTAATAGGAAGAGATCGGCGCAAACCATTTTGCCGTCGTGACCTTGACCTTGACGTACGACCTTGAAAACCGAAAATCTATTTTTAGCCATATCTCGGGCACCGATCAACATAGGATGTTGAAACTTGGTATGAAGGTGGTTTGGCTTATGCCCGTTCTGATGATGGCATACCGATCAAGGTCAAGGTCAAGGTCAAAAAGATCGCTGGAGCCTGAAAATCGGAGGGTCATTTTTTTCTCCTTCTGTCTGTCCCAAGGATATCTTTCGAACGGGTTGACAGAATCACGTCAAATTGTGTGTGCTGGTGTGTCACCATGAGAGGAAGGCATCCGCGCAAACCATATTGCCGTCGTGACCTTGACCTTGGCGTACGACCTTAGAAAACCGAACATCTTTAAGGGGCCATAACTCCCACACCGTTAGTGTTAGAGTCTTCAAATTTGGCATGAAGGTACTTTGGCTTATGCCCGTTCTGATGGTGGCATACCGATCAAGGTCCGGGCGATCCGTAGGCCTTGAAAGTGGTAGGGGTCTACACATTGGGTTTTAAGCCATATTTTCCACATTGGTACTTGACAGAAGCGCTTCAGATTGTGTGTGGTACTGTATAACCCTAGAGAAGAAAACATCCGAGCATAAATTATCACCATGCTGACATTGACCTTGAAAACCGAAATTTCCTTCTTTGCGCTATATGTTTCTTCTTCAAGCTGTATCTCGTGAACTAGAAGACAGAATCCCTTCCAATTTTGTGTCAGGATGTGACACTCTACGGGGTGTCGCAAGTGCGTGGCATTGCTGGTGACGGACATGTCTGCCGCTCGGCGACGCCCTTGTTAGAAATGTCTTCCTGTTGGGGTTGATCCACAAGATAGTGTTTGTTAGCAGATATACATACTGACGAGAATTCCATAAATTCGAAAGAGATCTCTCTATGTACCATGCTCATACACTGTCTGTCCCCCATTGGGACAAAAAGTAAACCAGCACAATCTTTTACTTTTATTTTATTCTTTTCACAGCACAGAGCTAACTTCAAAAAGTATACACAGTTAGTGGTGTTTGTGGTTTCTTATATTAAATATTATCTCCCACCATTATGGTGAGAACCACTGGCATCCTTTATGGGTCCACATCTATTAATAGTGGCATTTCAAAGCCATTTCAAGCCACATTTGTACAGTGCATGCAGGGTTGGTAGTGTTTTGTGGTATAATTTGTTGATAATTATATTCCACTTTGGTGTGTGCCACAGGCATCCAATATTGGATCCACTGACAACACTTTATGCACTGACTTTCTAGTTTATTTTGCATGTTGAGCTACACTACAAGGTTTACTTGCATCCCTTTAATTAGAGGATCACCTCAGTGGTTGGCTCTTTCTACCCACATGTATTAAATTTTTCAAATCGCAATTTCCGCATTTTAATAACTTATCTATTTTACCCAAAATGTTCTTCATTTTTCTTTTCACCTTGTGCTGGTTTGCTTAAATTGTGGACTTTTCGGCCTAGTGCAGAGAAGACACCATTCTTTTATTAGAAATGTCTTCCTGTTGGGGTTGATCCACAAGATAGTGTTTGTCAGCAGATATACATACTGACGAGGAGTAAACCATCACAATCTTTTACTTTTATTTTATTCTTTTCACAGCACAGAGCTAACTTCAAAAAGTATACACAGTTAGTGGTGTTTGTGGTTTCTTTGATCAAATATTATCTCCCACCATTATGGTGAGAACCACTGGCATCCTTTATGGATCCACCACTATTAATAGTGGCATTTGAATTCCTAATTTATAAGCTTCTGCAATAATTTGAAATGCCAAACGGAACCATAAGCTCTATGAACATCAAAAACTGTAGCAATCGTAAAGTGATTCTTTGCTAAAGTTTTTTTAATGTCAGAAGCTAAATGAACAAGATGATCAGTAACTCCCCTATCCCTTCTAAACCCAGCTTGAAAAACAACAACCCACACACACAATCGCGCGTGCGCGTGCACACACACACACAAAATGTCAAAACACGCATGCATGGCTGTCTTTGCTTCTTGGATATGCTTTTCTTTGTGCCCGCTCTCCTTGCCCCCCCCCCCCCCCCCCCCCCCCCCCCACCCTCTCCTAACATGCTATTCTTATTGCTCTACTGTTTCCTCCGTTATGCAAGAATGCACC
>CM065696.1:13615006-13617891 GCA_017654935.2 Phymorhynchus buccinoides
TCTCTCTCTATCTCATCTCTCTCACTCTCTCTCTCATCCATCTCTCTCTCGCCTCTCTCTCATCTCTCTCGCTCTCTCTTCATCTCAAGTCTCATCCTCTCGCTCTCTCTTCATCTCTCATCACCTCGTCCTCTCGAGGTCTCATCTCTCGAGATCTCTCTCGCTCTCTCTCTCTCTCTCTCTACCTGTCTCATCTCAGTATCTCTCTGTCTATCTCTCTCTCTCTCTGTTCTCTCTCTCTCTCTCTCACTCGTCTCACTCTCAGATCTCCCTCTCCCTCCTCTCTCTCCTCTCTCTCTCTCTCAATCCCGCTCTCTCTCTCTCTATCTTCTCTCGTTCTCGTCTCTCTCAGCTCTCGATCTCCTCTCTCTTTCTCTCTCGAACTCGTCCCCGGCATCGACTCTCTCCATCGTGTCTCATCCTTCACTCCTCTCTCCTCCTCCTCACTCTCTCCTATCTCTCTCCTCCGCTTCTCGCCTCTGCTCTCTCTCGACATCTCTCTCGTCCTGTTCCAGCAAGTCAGTCTCTCTCTCTAAGCGTCTCTCTTTCTCTCTCTCTCTCTCTCTCTCTCCTCTCTCAATCTCTCTCATCTCTTTCTCTCTCTCTCATCTCTCTCTCTCTCTCTACTCTCTCTCTCTCTCAATCACCTCCTACTCTCTCTCTATCTCTCTCCTCTCTCCCTCTCTATCATCATCCCTCTCATCTCACTCGACCCGTCTCCTCATCTGCGCATCTCTCTCTCGGTCAACCTCTCTCATACTCTCTCAACCCCTCCACTCCTTCATGTTTCCTTTCACTCTCTCTCTCGAATCCGTCCTCATCAGTTTTCCCTCTCTCTCATCAAATCGTCTCGTCTCGCATCTCGTCTCTCCTCTCTCTCTCTCTCTATGCTCGATCCAACTCTTCTCTCTCAATCTAGATCATCTCAATCTCTCGCTCCTACTCTCTCAGGATCTCTCTCTCTTCATCTCTTTCCTCTCATATCCAAATCTGCTCCCTTCTCACACAAAAATCACACACATCATGATCTCTACAGTCACTCTTCTCATCTCTCTTCTCTCTCTCTCTCTCTCTCTCTGCTCATTCTCTCTCCTCTCTCTCTCTCTCTCAAACTCTCCACCTCATCTCTGCATCACATGACTCTCCCTCTCTCTTCTGTCATCTTACTCTCTCTCTCCGTCTATCGATCTCTCTCTCTCTGTCTCTCCTATCCTGAGATCAAGGGGAAAAAACCTTGAGAAACCTCTTCTTACACAGTTATTTCCCTTTGTTGTTTCTGGACGGAACAACATCCTCAGCCAACTTTTTAGTAGTGCTTTATATAAGTATATGTATATTTTATTTTCTTTTTTTTATTGTTTGTCTGTCCCCTCGTTTTCAAAAAACGGGGGACTGCACGTCTTTTTTGTGGGGGGCGCGTCCATTATTATTTGTTTGTTTTGTCAGTCCCGGGCTCACATGGAAACCGCTTGGACAGACCTCTGCTTCAAATATTGTGTGTGATGTATCTACGGTGCACAGAAATGGCTCTCATGCAAAATGGTGATGTGTGACCCTGAAGGAACTTTGTGAAGAAAGTTTGATCTTAAAAAAAAAAAAATAAAACCGGAATATTTTTCTTGTCGCCATATATCTAACATCCTTGGAATTAACGTGGGAGACGGTGTTCAAAACTTTGGTATGTAAGGTGCATTGGTTTACAAAATACGGTGATTATACTGTAAAACACTGAGAGTGGGAGTGCCCGATTAAGGGAGGTCAAGGTCACGCGCACCAATGTCTTTTTTGCCCTACGACTACGGCTTTAACGACGTCTTTTTTTTTTTTTTCTTTTTCTTCTGTCTTTTTTTTTTTTCTGTTCTGCTACGAACGCCGGGATGGGGGCAAAAACCTACATTATTCCCAGGGTGTTTGTCAAGAAGAAAGGGAAGCAGCGGCAAGACATATCCCCCTCATCCTCCATATTTTCAACATTCTTATAGCATATTCCCATCCAACATTCCACATCCAATTCCACAACGAGCCAGACTCTGCAATGAAATCATTCAAATTATAACTTCTGAGAGTGTAAACTCATAAACCAAGAGTAAAGTAATTAAATAATACCAAGAGTAAAGACATTGGTTGCATAAGTATGTTATTCCCCGGGGCCACCGGGATAGAATGTCACAACACCTACCGAGTGGCATGCTTTTCTTCATGGTTAGCGATTCGTGGGGAGTGGGCCTATTGCTTTAATGCCTCCTTGATCTTATACCGCCCTTGTATAGCATTTCTGTAATCCTATCAGTCTTGTATAATTTTTATTATGATAACTCTTATTTGAAATGCTTTGTCAAGTATGATGGTGTGAAGCGATGAGTGTTATTCCAATTGTGGTGCAGGTGTGCAGGGTGTGTGGTGTGTGTGTGTGGTGTGTGTGTGTGTGTGTGGTGGTGTTTTGTGTGTGTTGTGTGTGTGTGGTGTGTGTGTGTGTGTAATGTGTGTGTGTGTGTGTGTGTGTGTGGTGTGGTGTGTGTGTGTGTGTGTGTGCGTGTGCGTTGCGTGCGTGCGTGTGGCGTGTTGTTGTGTTGCGATGCGTGTGTGTGTGTGGGTGTGTGGGTTTGTGGTCCTGTAGAGTTTGTGTATTTTGGTGCTTGTTGCTTGTGCTCTTTTGTGTGGTGCTCTTCTTCGCAATCGCATCATGCGTGCAAACGTTTGTGTGGTGTGTGTGTGGTTTTTTTTTGTATGTGTTGTGTGATTGTGTGCGTGTGCGTGCGTACATGGCGGTGTGTCGTTGAGTGCGTTGCTGCGTTTTGTTTTGTGTGTGGGTGTTATGTATGGGGTGTGATGTGTGTGTGGTGTGTGTGTGTGTGTGTGTGTGTGTGTGTGTGTGTGGTGCCTGT